>CM061532.1:227152209-227641972 GCA_030545055.2 Neoaliturus tenellus
TAAGGGTTTTTTTGTGTTGACAACACTCCGACAATTTTTAACTGATTTTCAAGTTTTGGTGTCGTTGGATTGGGCTTGGTCTGTAGTTGTTTCCGCTAAAAATTGATGAGAATCTGACTTAAAATAAGGGCGCTATCCGAAAATTAATTTGAAATTTTCCCTTTAGAATAACATTAAGATTGATTTGAGCATTTTAAACATCTGTTAACATGCAGCTGTAGTTTTTGGTGATCACTGATGGGATTGGTCGGATGTCATTGACTTAGAACTAATGTAAATTTTATATTGTATCAAAATAAATTGCTCGAGGTCGAGCAACACGTGCAATAGTAATCATTATTCGTCAAAACATCCAATTAACTCAAATTTAGAAATAATTTCCTATTGTACATTTTACATTGGATTTGTTGTACGGTTTTTTATGTCTATTACGCTTTCTTGATTCTGTTGCCAAGCATAGCATGTAATAAGTCAATTTTATGTTAATTTACTGTACAGATTCTCTAGTCTTATAGTAAATTATACAGTATTTTTATGGTGTATGCCGTGGAGATGAATAAATAAATAAATACCATATAGCTCGATAAAATCTGGTGTGTACATTTACTACGTAGGATTAACTTATATTTAGGTTTATGCAAGATTTTCAAATCCAGTCATTTGATGTAACATTTATTTTTTTAGGTTGAAAACTAGGCTAGTTGTTAACAGTTGTTAATGGCTTTGGCATTTATTGATGATTAAGTTTTTAAATGACCGGTTATATGAGCCGTTTAATAAAAAGCTTTGTTGCCTGTTATTATCATAGCATCAATGTTTATTCTGTACAAATTATGATAAATACAAATTTGTGATATCTATTTACTATGTAACGCATTTGGTGGCAAAAGTTCGATCTCAACCCCGAGGTTTTTATGGGAAGGATAGAAAAATACCAAAAATCTGTTTTAATTTCGCTAAGTACGCAGGTCTGTTGTGACGGGGGAGGTGTTATTAGTTCTAGTTCTTTGTTTGGTTATTCTGTGTAGGAAAGTTTTTTAGTTGGGACCGTCGTGAACTTAGTGGGCACATTCATCGGCATAATGGCCGACCCATTTTTCCTCGTTACATGCTCAGTTGGCTCAGTTGGTTGCTGATTTGCGGCAGATTTGAGATTGACCCGATTTACATTAGCCTACTTTTGAATGTAGACTATTCAAATTACAGATAACCAACTAGATACCGGTAAACTTCAACAATAATTAGAAAAAATATTAACAGTGTACACCGTAACTAATCAAGTTTATTTTAATTTTGCAAAATATTACAATTGTTAAAATTGTTTAGTATTCATTTTAAAACCCACATTATTTCATCAACGTTGTTAAAAATTGCGTAAATCATTATAAATGAAATTTAATAAATGATTTTGATACTAAGGTTTACTTTAACAAAAAATACATAATAAAATGAATGTATGTATGTAATTACTCTTGATATTGTATTGTTTACAGTCAAATATGACTTATTAATTCATTAATTAAATTATGCTATATTGGATTCAGTGTATACGTTAGTACAACACAGTATGAATAATAGTTAGAGGTGTGTGAGTCACGGAGAGTTTAATCAAAATGCCATGAATCGCTGCAAGGACGGCTTTTGCGCTACATTTAAAGCCATGCCGCACCTTAACGAAAATAACTGCTGCTCCGATGCTTATATGGGATGTTGGGTACAGTGTATACGTTAGCACGGTACCGTCCGAAATATGGTTAGAGGTGTCTGAGTCACGGAGGGCTTAATCAAAATGCTATGAAAATCGATGCAAGAACGGGCTTTTGCGCTACATTAAAGTCATGCCGCACCTTAACGAAAGCAACTGCTATGACGATGCTAATATGGAATTATGAGTACAGAGTATACAATAGCCCGATACCGTCCGAAATATGGTTAGAGGTGTCTGAGACACGGAGGGCTTAATCAAAATGCTACGAAATCGCTGCAAGAACTGGCTTTGCGCTATATTTAAAGCGATGCCGCACCTTATAAATACCCCCGTCGCAGCAGACCTGCGTACTCAGCGAATTCCAAATTAGTAATATTAATTTTGACCAGCTAAACTTGTAAACAAAATTTCATCACGTGCTCATAAATAGGGAAATAAATGTCTATTCTCCTTAAGATAAATATAGGGAAAGAGTATGCAGGTATGCTGCCATGGGGGACACTAAAAGTAGGTTTTTAGCATAGAAAAAATTTATTTCGACCATATAAAGACATATAGTAAGTTTCATCAATATCTGTACTTAAATAAAAGAGTTTGCCTATTCTCCATATGATTAACATGGGAAAAGAGTATGCAGGTTTGCTGCCATGATAAGTACAAAAACCAAGATTTTTTACCTTAAATGGATGAATCTCAACCAAATGAAGCTAAATACCAAGTTTCATCCAAAAATATTGGTTAATAAGTGAAATATTAACACATCCTTATTCTCATAAGCTTAACATTGGAGCCCTGAAAGGACAATGTACTGTCTTTAGACTTGTAATATCTCGGTAACCAATGGAGATAGAGCAAAGCTTCACAATACTAAATTGTGTGTTTTTTTTAGCTAAATCCAATGGTCAAAATAAAAATTTAAAATATTTAAATTTTACATATGAAAATGCAAAAAACCCATTTTTGGGGTACAAAACCCCCCAAAACTACCCCTTCCGGTAGGTCGATATGTCTGGTTTCGAACTCATCCGAATAAACGTAGGATTACACATCTCTACCAAATTTGGTGTCGATTGGACCATTTTAACGAGAGTTATCGTGTCTAGGACACATACATTATATATATATATATATATATATATATACACATATATATATATACATATATATATATATATAAAATTTTTAATGACTATTATTTTTTGTCTCTGGGCACTAAAAAACGAAAAAGTAACATGGTCCCGGGCTTAGGTCTTACATGAGACCTACGGTAATAGCTTATTCCCTATGGGAAATTCGCTAAAAGCAACTGCTATGACGATGCTAATATGGAATTATGAGTACAGTGTATACATTAACACGATACCGTCCGAAATATGGTTAGAGGTGTCTGAGGTACGGAGGGCATAATCAAATGCTATGAAATCCGCTGCAAGGCTGTGGCTTTTGCGCTACATTTAAAGTCATGCCGCACCTTAACGAAAGCAACTGCTATGACGATGCTAATATGGAATTATGAGTACAGAGTATAAATTAGCACGATACCGTCCAAAACATGGTTAAAGGTGTCTGAGTCACGGAGGGCTTAATAAAAATGCTATGAAATCACTGCAAGGACGGCTTTTGCGTCACATTTAAATCCATGAAGTACCTTAACGAAAATAACTGCTGCTCCGATGTTTATATGGGATGTTGGGTACAGTGTATACGTTAGCACGATACCGTTCAAAATATGGTTAGAGGTGTCTGAGTCACGGAGGGCTTAATCAAAATGCTATGAAATCACTGCAAGGACGGCTTTTGCGTCACATTTATCCAACTACGAAAACTACGAAGCCTAACGAAAGCAACTGCTAAGACGATCCTAATACACAATGTTGTATTAATTGTACACATTTATTAACTACTGTCCGAGAGAGATGTATGTGTCAAGAGGAATTAATCAAAATGCGATAAAATCGTAGCAAGGACGTAATTTCGCTACATGACAATAATTAAATATGAATTAATTGATGCCCTACTGACGAAAGCGACAGCTATGATGATAATTATACGTCATGTTGTATTCATTTCATACATTAATAATTTGATGTTTGAATTGTCGTTAGAGATTTCTGAATGAAGTGGTCCTAAATGAAATGCGATGAAAATTGCGAAAAATTTAGCTGTATTTAACGGTTCAAAAGATATTCAGCAAAATCCTATAGAACGACAGCCGCAATTTGAAAATTGGCCACAGCAGGCGAGCGCAGTGTCGAACAATTAATTGTAGAGAGTGGTAGACTTTTCACCATCGTTTTTCTCAGGTAATTTTACAGAAGAATCAATCAAAATATATTCGTTTGCAATTACTTCGGGTTGAACCCTAATTTAACTAGACTAAATGGCAACATAATTTGTACTTTGTTTTATAAGTCTATTAAAATAAATATTATCATAATAAAGTTGTTTTTTCTTATTTGTTTCATTGAATGTCCCACATAATTTACAAATCTAGTTATTACAAGTTAGCCCGTAAATATTGAGTTCAATCACCACTGTGAAATACTACGGCTAGTATTTTGTGTCTATCTGCCATAGTGGCAAGTAGTGGAGAAACGCGGGAGCTGGCTCAGTTCAAGGTCACCTGAGCGATGACGTCATCGAGGTCAATGACCCCACCGAACCATTGACCGAACGTCATCGATGACGCAATCGATGACGTCATCACCAATTACGTCATTCTGTGACGTCACACCCATGGACGTTGCAGAAATGACGTGGCGATGACGTCATCACCCCTTACGTCACCATTATGACGTCATCGATGTCACAAAGGTCAAGGTCACGCTGAAACCTAAAATTTTTAGGCACTTTTGCTGTTTCTCGCACTACGCTCCGAGTTTTAGTGAGGTTTCAATGACCTTGACGACTTGGAGCGAAATTAGACGAGAAACAGCAAAAGTGCCAAGGAAACTCAAAGTTTGCAACGTGACTCTGCCTAAACCGTCATGTGACACCGCTCGAGTGACCTTGAACCGATACAACTCCCACGTTTCATCATTACTGTAACCGCGATGCGCACCCTACGACAGACACCGAGCGACTGACTGTCAGCCCCGCGCACTCTAGGTATATTGGCTCGAGAGACTAAGACTCTAAACCGTCAGGAATGGGAGTAACTACTGAACTTTGCAAGGAAAAGTCATTTCTTCCAATATTCTAAACAAATCTTCATCAGTAAAACTTACATTAGTCTGTTTGGTATAAAACTTAGGTGTCCGCGCAACAGCTTACGCACTTAGCTAAAGTCGAACCCGCTTGACCTTGAGCGGTGGACACTGAGCAGCCAATAAAGACTTAACACGGCTAAGTTTCTTACCCAAAGTGTCTCGCGACATGGCTTCCCTCACAAAAGTCCGCACAATACTGAGAGACTGTTGGTAGCGCATGAGCCAGGGTAAAAGTGGAGGGGGTAATAGCAGGAGTGGGGGAAGGTCACAGTGGTGGGGGAAGGTGAGGTTGTACACTGGAGTATCGCATCACTTCACCATGAGCTGTCCTACAGTCAACACACTGTACTCTCAGCCCGAGTTGGCACTAGAAGAAACCTTACTGTACAGCTTAGGCTGTGAGGGGCGAGGAAGTAAAGTCAAAGTGGAAGAACTCCAAGATAAAGAGTTGTGTAAAATAAACTAATTGTATCCCTGCAATCTCCAATAACCTAAAAGAAATCTGCAATAACTCTAAAGAAATACTGATATATAAAAAGAAATCTCATCCTTTGCAAATGAATTGGAAAAGATCACAGTAAAATTAATCTAACTTAAAATCTGGACTGAACACTCATGGCGATACTACGTGGTGTGAAAACGCCACCCTAAACATTACAAGTTAGGTTAGTGAGCACCTCTGGTACGATAACCGGCGTGCTAGAGTTAAAGTGTGATGACCTTGAGTCAAAACACTGAAATACTACAAGTCGATATTGTCCCAGAGTTAAAGTGTAGTGACCTATATTCAAGACTTGTAAAAATACTTACATATAGAGAGTTAGAAAACAGCGAGGTGCACCGCATGGAAGCTGGAGACATACTGCGGAGCGGTGTTGTGCAGCCTAGGGACTCGGTTGTGGAGGGGGTATAGCCAACACTTAGAGTAGAAGTGTAGTGGGTGACCTTGACCCACTTGACCCCCCCCCCCACAAAAAGTTTAGCCAACCCCCCCCCCGAGAACTTTTTTTCGAAAAAATTTTTGACCTTGACCAAAAAGTTTTTTGCTCCGGACGAGAAGTGCCCCCCCCCGAGAACTTTTTTTTCGAAAAAAATTTTTGACCTTGACCAAAAAGTTTTTTGCTCCGGACGAGAAGTGCCCCCCCCCCTCCCCCCACCCCCTCCCCCACCCCCTCCCCTACCCCCTCCCCCACCCCCTCCCCCCTCCCCCCCCGAGAACTTTTTTTTCGAAAAATTTTTGACCTTGACCAAAAAGTTTTTGCTCCGGACGAGAAGTGCCCCCCCCCCGAGAACTTTTTTTTCGGAAAAAATTTTTGACCTTGACCAAAAAGTTTTTTGCTCCGGACGAGAAGTGCCCCCCCCCCCGACAAAAAGTGCGAGCCCCCCCCCACCCCCTCCCCCACCCCCTCCCCCACCCCCTCCCCCTCCCCCACCCCTGATATCCTGGGCGTGGCAGCCCCGGTGGGGATATAAGGGGGCCCAGCCAGAGCCGGCTCGCAGTCCGCTCCCGCGCGTTGAACGTGAACGATCGGGACGGACCGCCATAGGCATCACTAAACATTGAATGGCGCCTTCAGTGTTTAGCGAAGTCTACTCTAACTTTAAGACTTGTATTAGTTGTAAGATATTGCGCTTGCGTTTGGGTATTGAGAATTGTCTTATATGAGAGTGTTTTACTTGTACCCTATGTCTCCTGTGTGTCTTTTATCCTTTGTGTCTTGTTTGTTATATGCGTTTAATGTGTATGTGCTTGTTCCAGCATTGATTACGTTGAGCCTAATTGTGTGTTGTAAGTGTGTTATATGTTTCTAAAGTGTATACGCTTGTTTTAGCAATCCCCCCTTGAGCTTTTTCAATGCTCAAAGTAAATTGTAACGTCAGGGAACGGAGTAGGCCCCCGTGTAAAGCCATTTTTAATAATTGGTAGGCTCCTGCCAGGCATGCAAAAGGTTGCGGATGGCATTTGGGAGCATGTCCGTTTGTACGCTGGCAAGCAAAAGGTTGTGGCGGCCTCTGCACTCGGACCGAGGACGTAAGCCACTAGGGTGTCCTCAGTATGTTTCCCTTCTGGAAACTCAAAATTATGTAAATGAATCTTTGTTAGCTATTTGTGTTTTTAGTCCCCAAGGCCCCCGAACATTCGTGGTTCGCCATGGATGTACGGGGGCCGAAATTTTTTAATGTCCGTGTGGCCTTGACCTACAAAGACTTGTAAAAATTCAATGCATTGCTAAATTAAAAATATTAAAGATAGGTTACGGGAGTAGGCCCCCGTGTAAAGCCTATTTTAATTATCGGTAGGCTCCTGCCAGGCATGCAAAAGGTTGCGGATGGCATCTGGGAGCATGTCCGTTTGTACGCTGGCATGCAAAAGGTTGCGGCGGCCTCTGCACTCGGACGAAGACGTAAGCCACTAGGGTGTCCTCAGTTTGTTTCCTTCTGGAAACTCAAAATTACGTAAATGAATCTTTGTTAGCTACTGAAAGACAATGCAGTAAATGTTTACAAGTCTTGCGTGGCGAAGGGTACACGACATTGGATGTTGCCTTGTTGTCATAGTTGGGTCTCTTCGGAGGCTACAGCGATGACAACCCAAGTGCCCCAGGTGGGGCTTAATTTTTTTAAAGTTTTTTCGTGACCTTGACCTAAATACAGTAATGACCCCCCCCCTCCCGAACTTTTTTTTGAGAAAAAAATTTTGACCTTGACCAAAGAGTTTTTTGCTCCGGACGAGAAGTGCCCAAACAAAAAAATTTGTACAAAGTAGTGGATTTAGACCAAAGATCATTGATTTATCAAACCTGTTGAAGAATAAATTGAAAATGGGTGTTTAAAAGCCAAATCTACTACATGATTGATAAACTGGATGTATATGACGTCACCTTCCCCCACCCTTCAACCTCGGGTATAAAGGGACCCGGTTGAGCGCGCTGCTCATTATTGCGTGGACATTCACCAAGTGCACACTCAAAGCCAAACTGTAAAAAAAATGGCTCTTTGCGATATTTGTGGTGAGTTTTTCCAAGATGAAGATATCTTTGTTTTACACCGAGAATTGCATCATGAAGAGAACAGAAAAGAAGAGATTGTTGTAAGTGAAGAAGACTTGGATGCGTTTGATCGGTTATTGGAAAACTACCAGAAGCAGATGGACGACTGTGATAGCTATCTACAGTTACACCGAGAATTGCATCGTGAAGAGGACAGAAAAGAAGAGATTGTAGTAAGTGAAGAAGACTTGGATGCGATTGATCGGTTTTTGGAAAAACCCCAGAAGCAGAAGGAGGACTGGGCTAGCTATTTACAGTTAATGCAAAGAAGAAGACCAAGTGTTATTCAATTTGCCGGAGCTGGACCATCTACAGCTGGAGGATTTATTCAAGAGGAAATGAAAGAAAAAGTGGAAGATTTAAAACAACTGCGTACCCAAGAAGTGGATATGGAAGAAGAGGATACAGAAGAAGTGGAAGATGTAAAACAACTGCGTACCCAAGAAGAGGATATGGAAGAAGAGGATACAGAAGAAGTGGAAGATATAAGACAACTGCGCACCACAGCCTTGCCAGGACCAGTTGTAACTCATTTCAAAATTAATAACGTGCAATTAGAATTGGAAAATTTTCTAACTCAAGCTAAAAAACTAGTTGTAAAAACATTGACGGAAGAATTGACAAGATTGAACTTTATTAAATTTGGATTGGTGTTGGAGGCTATGTTTACTAATAGCGATGGTGAAAACTCACCGAGAGCATTCATTGCTAAAAACCGAACCCTTACAACCACATCTGATATCAGCGAAATTTTAGAAGAATGTTTGAATGAACTGTTAATGAAACTCCAAGAACATGAAGGAAGAGGATCTGGCTGGACGTTATCATCGATTGAAGGTATGGATGTGAGGATTCACAAGCATGGATATGGTATAAGAGGTAGCAGCTTTATCCCTCTACCAAAGGTTATCCGAGATACTAAATCATGTATCAATGTGAAAAATGAGGACAATGAATGTTTCCGGTATGCAATGTTAGCAAAATACGTGGGACATAATGCTATTAGACCTAGCATAGCATACGAAGCTGTTCAACACCGCTATAACTTTCGAGGAATGTCGTATCCTGTGAGTCTTGATCAAATTACTAAATTTGAGAAACAAAATCCAGGTGTTTCTGTTAACGTGTTCGGTTTAGATGATTCAAACAATGTGTATCCACTACGAGTAGGAAAAGTAGAGCAAAGTAACCATACTGATTTATTATTGATAACCAAAGGTGAGATTTCACATTATGTTTATATTAAAAACTTTGAATCTTTGGTTGTACGACAAGTGTCAAAACAAAATCGTAAGATAACAATATGCAAGAGATGCTTTTGTTTTACATGCAAGGAATTCAGACGTGGAGGATCGGAGTGGTTGATGGAGCACCAAAGACTTTGTAATGACAACTATGAAGTGAAGATTAGTCTGCCACCGCCATCTCGAGCGTTCATCCAATTCAACAAAACAGTTCACCAATATCGGATTCCAGTAGCCGTCTACGCAGATTTCGAATCCACGTTAGTACCACAGGAGCTTCCGAATGGTGAGGTGACTAGAAGAACCAAATATCAATTGCATCAACCTAACAGTTTTTGCTTATTGGTGAAATCCACTTTGCCTGAAGAACAGTTACAACACTATGGGTTAACATCCACTCCAATACTCTACCGTGGGGAAAAAGCCGCTAAGTATTTTGTAGACCAGTTGTATGATATTGCTGAAAAGGTGCAACGCTTATTCGGTAATGTTTTACCCATGGAACCTTTGAACCAAAATCAACAAGAAGAATACAATTCAGCATCAAGATGTTATTTATGCAAAAAGAGTTTCAGTGAAGAAAATCCAAAAGTAAGAGATCACGATCACCTGACAGGGTTATACAGAGGAGCTGCTTGTAATTCATGCAATATAAATTACAAACTACCAAACTTTATCCCTGTCGTGTTACACAATCTTAGCGGCTATGACTCCAACTTCATTATCCCAGAGTTAGGACGGGATGATGGAAAAATTGAAGTATTAGCTGAAACATTGGAGAAGTACATCAGTTTCTCAAAAACAGTAGGTAAAATTAAACTTCGCTTCGTAGACTCTTATAGATTTATGTCATCTAGTTTGAGCAAATTGTCTGAAAACCTAAGAAGAGAAGACTTAAAAGAAACCAGCAAAATTGTACCTGAAGATAAATTGGACTTAGTAATGCGTAAAGGAGTGTTCCCCTATGATTACATAACTTCTGCAGAAAAATTTGAAGAAACCAGTCTGCCACCGATTGAAGCCTTCAATAGCAAGTTAAATGAAAGTGCAATCACTGTTGAAGACTACAATCATGCTTGTAATGTTTGGAACCAACTAAACATTCAAACCTTAGGGGAATATTCTGACTTTTACATAAAATTGGACGTAACTCTGCTGTGCGATGTGATGGAAGAATTTCGAAACACCTGCTTCTCCGCCTATGGACTGGACCCTCTGCACTCGTACACATCTCCAGGATTAGCATGGCAAGCTATGCTAAAGTCAACCAACTGTCGATTGGAACTTCTAACAGATATCGATATGGTCCTCATGATCGAATCAGGTGTACGAGGTGGTTTGACTCAAGCTGTGACAAGACATGTTAAGGCCAACAACAAGTATATCCCCAACTTCGACGAGCAACAACCATCACTCTACCTTGGATATTTTGATGCGAACAACCTCTATGGTTGGGCGATGTCAAATCCACTTCCCTACGCAGACTTCAAGTGGATTGACCCGACCACCATCGGTGACATATCACGGATTCCAAAAGATGGCCAAACAGGCTATATTTTGGACTGTGATTTTGAATATCCAGAACACCTTCACGACCATCATTACGACCTGCCTCTCCTAGCCAAGACTGAAGTTTCACCGACAGGAAGATGGCCCAAGCTGATGATGACCTTGGAGAATAAGAGTCGATATGTGGCACACTACTGGGTAGTTCAACAAGCACTTGAATTGGGCCTACGTATAGTGAAAATTCACAGAGCAATTGAATTCACCCAGTCTTGTTGGTTGAAACCATATATCGATTCCAACACTACAAGAAGAGCTGCAGCGACAACAGCATTTGAAAAGGACTTCTACAAATTAATGAACAACGCCATCTTTGGGAAGACATTGGAGAACAAGAGAAAACACAAAATTGTAAAATTAGTAAGTGATCCTAGGAAATTGGAAAAATTAGTGCAAAAACCAAATTTCGGAACATCAATGATTATAAACGAAAATCTAGTTGCTGTCAGTATGAATAAAACAACAATAGTGATGGATCGTCCGTTATACATTGGAATGTCGATTTTGGATATAAGTAAAACTCTGATGTATGATTTCCATTACAACAAAATGGTTAAACACTACGGAAGAGACAACATTGGAGTTGCATACATGGATACCGACGCGTTCATCTACTGGATAAAGACTTTGGACATGTATGAAGATCTAAGGAGTTTCCCATACAAAGACGACTTTGACTTCTCTGACTATCCAAAGAACCATCCAAATTATAATGAAAAGAATAAAAAAGTAATTGGAAAATTTAAAGATGAAGCAAATGGAATGCCTTTGGAGGAAATAGTTGCGCTGATGTCCAAATTATATTCCTTCAAGATGTATATGGAAAATGACATACCGACAGTGAAGAAAGCTAAAGGAGTCAAAACATCATACTTGAAGAAACATGTGACATTTGACCACTACAAGACCTGCTTGTTTGAAGATTCTACAATGTCTGCAACGTTCAACACTATTAGAAGCTTTAAACATGAGGTCTACAGTGTCACTGAAGTTAAAAGGGCACTATCAGCTCAAGATGATAAAAGGCATATTATGCCGGATAAAATCCATACTCTTCCTTTCGGCCACTACTCTCTAAACCCTATCAACTAGTAACCTATTCTTCGTCCTTATACAACTTCGACCTTATTCCTTTCTCCTTCCGTAAAAAAATGGGGAACACGGCAAGTCCAACGCCGTGTTCCCCATTTTTTTACACAAGTTTGGATGACCTTGACCTATATAAATCATGTGAATATTTAAGACAACATTCATTGTGATTATACATGTGATACATGAAACATTCAAACCTGCAATATGAAGAACTTGAAGCAAGAAATTGTCAACGAGCTTCATAAACCTGCAAGAAGAAAGTTTCCGCGAAGAAATACAGTGATAAAAGGAATAAATGATTTATATCAAGCGGATTTAATCGAAATGATTCCTTACAGTAAACAAAATAGAGGATTTAAATACATATTGACTATTATTAATTGTTTTTCAAAAATGGCAGATGCTTTACCACTAAAAGATAAAAGTGGCAAAAGTGTTACAAAAGCAATGGAAACAGCTATACAAAGAGACAAACATACTATAAAACATTTACAAACTGATGATGGAAAAGAATATTTTAATAAGGAATTTGCAAATTTAATGAAAAAACATAACATTAACCATTACTCAACTAATTCAGAGGTAAAAGCATCAATAATTGAAAGATTTAACAGAACTTTAAAAGGTGCCATGTATAAGATGTTTTCCAACAGAGGATCACACGTATGGATTGATATGTTACCAAAACTTATAAGCGATTACAATAACAAGTTTCATAGAACTATCGGTATGAAACCAAGCCAAGTGACTAATAAAAATGAAAAACTTGTATTAAAACGTATAAAAATGAATACTAAACCAAAAGTTGAAAAACTAAAGCCTAAAAGGTTTAATGTTGGCGATAAAGTGCGAATAAGCAAATACAAAGGTGTATTCAGTAAAAGATATCTTCCGAACTGGACAAATGAGGTATTTACCGTATTTAAGGTGCAACCTACAGTACCAGAAACTTACATTTTAAAAGATAATAAAGGACAATTGCTTGAAGGAGGGTTTTATGGACATGAAATGTTAAAATCAACAGTAGGTGATGTATATTTAGTTGAAAAGGTGTTGCAACGAAAAAAGGATAAGGTTAAAGTACGATGGTTAGGATTTAATAAAACGGAAGATTCTTGGATACCTAAAAAGGATCTAATATAATGATAGAGCATCATTTTGGGTTGAACCATTACAAAGGATGGAGATAATACCGCAAAAAGACAATTTTACTATTAATAATATAGATGAACTCACAGTGGATGGTTCTCAATTCAATACTGGGAAACACGGTGTTTTGTTACCAAACACGGTGCGTTGTCTGGTTACCGGTCCTTCCAATTGTGGAAAAACAAATGTAGTATTCAATTTGATTACAAACCCTAAAGGATTACGTTTTAATAATTTATATGTATTTTCAAAGTCACTACAACAACCAAAATATCAGTTATTGGAACAAATACTCAATAATGTGCCTGAAGTTAAATATTTTAAATTCAACGCGAGCGAGAGTGTCATGCAACCGCAAGAGGCTAAACCATTCTCAGTATTCATATTTGACGACGTATCTTGTGAAAATCAAAATACAATAAGAAATTACTTCGCCATGGGTCGACATAACAACATAGATAGCATTTATATTGGTCAAACTTACAGCAAAATACCGAAACAGCTCATTAGAGACAATGCAAACATGTTAATTGTATTTAAACAGGATGAAACCAACCTAAAACACATATATTATGACCATGTAAGTGCGGATATGCCATTTGAACGATTTAAAGAGTTGTGTGGAAAGGCTTGGGCTGAAAAATATGGGTTTTTAACAATTATGAAGGAACAACCGCTAAACAATGGTCGATACAGGATAGGATTTGATAAATTTATACTAATACACTGATCATGATGTAAAACATTCATTGTTGTACAACACGTCTTGCTACAAACATGGTTAACCAAGAAAAGTTAATAAAGGAAATAAAATCACTTAGTGATTCTATTCGAGATAAAAACAGAGCATTAAAATTAGGTATTAGCGAAAGGGAGAAATTTCTTGAATCTACTTTTAAACCTATTACTGAACCCTTGAAACAATTAAACAAAAAATTTGCTAAACCCGTTTTGGAAGGAGATGCAATTGCACCTATTACAAAGTTTGAAAGAGAAAATGTAAAATCAGAAGATTTTAGTGACAAAGACCCGGAATCCTCTACATATAGTGGTTTTACCTGCGGAGAACCCGAAAGAGAGCTAGAATCACCAGACTATAGTGGTATAAGAGAATTATATGAAGTAAAAGCTAAAAGAGGACATGAAGATGTATCAACTGCTAGTGAAGAGGAAAAAGAAGAAGAAGCAAGGGAAGGTCCGTCAAACATAAGCTTGTTGGGTGAAAACATTCATAACAAAGGACCTTTAGGAAGGAAATACATGGTAAAAATGTTACTCGGAACAATTCCTAATAAGAATTACCATAGTTATGGAGCGAGATTAACAAAAGATGGTTTAATGATAGGTAATAGCCCGTTAAACGTTGACGAACATGATAATATTGTCATTGGTGATCAAAGGTATAAGGGCACAAAAGGATTATTTGAATTATTATTTGAAAATAAGCCTTCAGTATCGTTAGTGAAAGAAAAAGACATGGAAGCATATAAAAATATTTTGGAACAGACAAATGCATATAGGAGAAAGTATTTACCTGACCAGCCTCCTTTTAGATCTAAGTCTTTAAAATATAAAGAATTTGTATCCAAGTTAATACCAACTAGAAGACAAACAATGCCGTTAACACAAAGAAAACCTGTAAAACGAAGATTTATGGCATCCACTTTGGATGTAAGTGCTCAGGAACGAAGAAAAAGAAGTAAGTCCGTTACGGGTACAGGTTTAATGAAGAAACTATATAACACAAATGTGATTTATTACAATAATATCAATAAATTGGTGGATAGAATGAAACTAATACATGAAGCTAAAGAAGCGGGTCATACTGGATTGGAAAACGAATGGGTGGCTTTAGTGGATGAACTCCGAAACCGTGGGGTAATCTCATAAAAATGCGTTACTCCCTAGATTACTATTCAGTTGCATCATGAGTGTCGACAAGTTCGGACGTTACTCCTCGGATGGGTTATATTACGCAAATAATTTAAAAAGAGGTGCTGGTTTACCACAAACACCTGATGGAGATTATGATATAACTAATAAAAGGTTAAAAAACATAAAAGATCCCACAGATGAAAACGATGCAATAAATTTAAAAGTATTAAAAGAAAATATATCACCAACATTAAGACTACAGAAAAACACATATGACGCAGGTAATCATAGAATTGTCAATGTTGGTAAGCCAAATCAAAACGCTGATGCAATAAACAAAGGTTATTTATCATCAGAATTAAAAAATACGTTAAAATTCAATGGAAAAACGTATACTGCTGAAAATAAACGTATATCCAACGTAGATGATCCTAAAGATGCAAAAGACAGCGTAAATAGACGCTATTTACATTCATTAATACCTGAAAAGACAAAAGATGGTTTTTCTTTTTATAAATTTGTTATTAACGATATAGGTTATCCGAAAAATGAAAATGATGCTGTAAATTTAAAATATATAAAAGATCATTGTATTACACGTGATGTAGGAGTTATTGATTGTCTAGGTAATTGTTTAGCGAATGTTAAAGATGGTTCGGCACCATCAGATGGTGCAACAGTGGGTCAAATGATGGAAACCTTAAAACAAGAAACAACCTCTTTTGTAAAACAAGATCAAGTAGTATCAAAGCAAGGGGATGAATTTGTTCAAGGTAATGAAAAATTTAATTTATTAACATACAAAAATAATGCTTGGGATTGCATGGGTAAAGGGTTATCAAATATGAGATTGGGTTATACTGCTCAAGATGCAGCTGCTTTATCACAAACCGTACATCTAGATCCAGATCATTCTTTTAGATTTTTTACATGTAAAAATAAAGTAATAAAAGACTTGCATAATGGAAGAGATCCAAATGATGCTGCAACTGTAGGACAAACATTACAATATGACAGTGCAAATAAAGAGTTTATTTATAATAAGCAAAGATTTAAATTAATGGATGTAAATGATTATCAAAATATATTAATTGCAGATCCAAATTCATTTAGCGGATTTAGAAAATTGTCTGGTGAACAATTTATTCATAAAAATCATGTGTTTCGAAATGAATCAGACGGAGCATTAGTTAGTGGAAATTTTAAATATTTTAAATGTCCCGGGAGCGATGAAAATGTAACTGATAAAGACTAAGAATTTGTATAAAAACTGATACGGGTTAGAAATCGAGACTAATATTATAAAAATGGGTTACACTCTAGAATGTTATTCAGTTGCACCATGAGTGTTGACAAGTTCGGACGATATTCCTCGGATGGATTATATTACTTTAATACTTTAAAAAGAGGTGCTGGCTTACCACAAACACCTGATGGAGATTATGATATTAGTAATAAACGGTTAAAAAACATTAATGATCCCACAGATGAAAATGATGCAATAAATTTAAAAGTATTAAAAAAAGAGATATTACCAACACTGAAACTAGACAAAAACACATATAACGCGGGTAATCATAGAATTTCCAACGTCGGTAAGCCAAATCAAAACGCTGATGCAATAAACAGAGGTTATTTATCATCGGAATTGAAAAATACGTTAAAATTCGATGGAAAAACGTATAATGCTGAAAATCGACGTATATCTAACGTAGCAGACCCTGTAGATGAAAAAGACAGCATAAATAGACGCTATTTACATTCTATAATACCTGAAAAGACAAAAGATGGGTTTTCTTTTTATAAATTTGTTATTAACGATATAGGTTATCCAAAGAATGAAAATGATGCTGTAAATTTAAAATACATCAAAGATCATTGTATTACACGTGATGTAGGAATTATTGATTGCTTTGGTAATTGTTTAGCGAATGTAAAAGATGGTTCTGCACCATCAGATGGTGCAACGGTGGGGCAAATAAAGGAAACTATAAAACAAGAAACATCCGGTTTTGTGAAACAAGACCAAGTAGTAACACGACAAGGAGATGTATTTGTACAGGGAAATAAAAAGTTTACTTTACTTGAAGAAAACAATAGTGTTTGGGATGGTAAAGGAAAGTCATTGACAAATTTAGGTATTGGTGAAAAGCCTGGTGATGCTGTTACTTATGAACAGATAATACAATTAGAGCCAACTGGAAAACAATGGTGGAATTGTGATAACAAACGATTAACAAATGTTGCAGACCCTGATTATGCTGATAACGCTGTAACTGTTAATTTTCTTGTTAAAGTAATAGGTAATTTATTATTTGATGCAGCCGGACAACATAAACCTATTGATGAAAAAATGAGAAGTGCATGGATTAAACAAGAAATTCTTTATAAATACTTTTTTAATCATAATACACAAAAGTTTAGATCAACAGATTGGGGTACTTTTGATATTTAATTAAATAACACCATAAATTACATCATTTATGTGCAACCTGTCATAGAGGTAACACATAGGTTACGCTTTTCGAATATAAAAGACAATCATGGCGTTTCATTACACCAGTCCATATCGAGACACTATACGGAAAGGAGGCGGTATCACGTCCACAGCGGTTTCTCTGTTAAGTAAAGCTTTAAATCGTATTCCAGTAGGATCTGTCGTAAATAGAGCAATAGACGCTTTACCATACGAATTTCACATACCGGGAGGTTATCAGTATTGCGGACCAGGAACTAAATTGAAAAAACGACTGGAAAGAGGCGATCCAGGCATAAATAAGTTAGATCAGGCTTGTAAAGAACACGATATCGCATATTCCACGTTTACCGATTCAAAGAATAGGTCAATAGCTGATAAAAAGCTAGCGAATATAGCTTGGCAACGAGTAAAGTCTAGTGACGCTAGTATTGCAGAAAAAGCAGCAGCTTTAGCGGTAACAGCAGGTATGAAGGCTAAAACAGCGGTAGGAGGTGGAAAAAGGAGGGGTAGGAATAAAAAAGGATCAACCATGAAGAAACATGGTGGTAATATTAGACTAAAAAGACGTTCTCCGAGGAAAAATAACAAAAAACCGATAATATGGTCAATGGTAAAAAACGGGGCTGGTCTATACCTAAGACCGTATCGTGCATATTAAATAAAAGAAATCAATTGGTTATACCACATAAAGCGTTGACTAATGTTGAATTATTTAAATATATTTCCTGTTTAAAAATACCATTTTTCCGCGGAGTATTTATGAAAGACAATTTACCAAAGAAAATATGGAAAAATGAGACTGGAATCGTAAATTTGGATAATACTGAAGGGTCCGGCACCCATTGGGTGTGTTATAAGAAACTAAATAGTAATGTATATTATTTTGATAGTTTTGGAAATTTGCCACCACCTAAAGAACTTGAACATTAATTTAAATCTGCTAAAAACATATATTACAACTATAAAAGAGAACAACCTGATAATACTTCAATATGCGGCCATTTATGTTTGGAATTCCTAGCTAAAAGTATCAGTCACTATTGAGATGTCTTCCTATACGGTATCATTAACAGGAAAATCGTCCACTTTACGAAGTATCCTTTTTCCAGCGTTACGCTTGCAAAAAGGAAGATTTTGGGAGGCAGCACTGTTGGATTTTACAACTTACAACTCTATTCCCAATGTTACGGAAGGTAAAAATAACTTATTGCATTATTATAAAGGAAAAGATGCCAGTGGGAAGTTTACAGACTTGGAAGTTTGCACTCTACCCACAGGTTCTTATGAAATTGATCATATTAATGAATTTTTGCAAAATAAAATGGGAAAAGACAATATAACGCTAAAAGGTAATAACAATACAATGAAAGCTGAGCTTACTTCAAAATATTATATAGATTTCAGTAAGTCAGACTCAATTGGTGATTTATTAGGATTTCCCAAAGATGGAGCAATTTTAGAACCAAATAAAACACATTCTGGTAAACAAACTGTAACAATATTAAAAGTCAATAGTATAGACATAACTTGTAACATTATACAAGGAGCTTACAGAGATGGAGCAAATACTCATATAATACATACTTTTTACCCCAGTGTGCCACCTGGATTTAAAATTGTTGAAAAGCCACAAAACCTGGTATATCTACCGTTGAACACCACTTTCATTTCAGACATCGTGTTGAACGTATTGGATCAAGACGGTAACTTGATAGATTTCCGAGAAGAGCCTATTACGGTTAGATTACATTTAAAATCGACACTTTAATACAAAATCATGGGTTTAATATTTAAAAGCGAACAACCTACGGGAAACCGCATTAGTAGCTCTTCAGCTGTGGAGGAGTTAACACGCGAGAACATTCGTTTCTTAGAGAGAATTGGATTACAATTAACCGATTATGGATATACTGGATATAGCGCAGGGTCCAACATTCGACGAAACCCTATGGGAAAAAGAATATCACACCCACAACCCTTACACTTCATCAAAATTAAACAATAACGATGAAATTCGTATTCCCATACAAAATCAAGACATTTACACACTACCATGTGAAAGTTACTTGTATATTGAAGGAAAAGTTACTAAAAAGGACGGTACTACTACTGGTACAACAGTTCCATTTATAAATAATCCCATGGCTTTCCTGTTTGATGAAATTAGATATGAAATATCAGGTGTAACAGTTGATTCTACTAAAAAAGTAGGTATTGCAACAACTTTAAAGGGATTAACATCTATATCACCTAATGAAACCAATTTAATACAACCTGCAGGATGGGTTTTACCTGCAAAAGACACAATCACTCCAGATACAAATGGAAATTTTGATTTTCATATTCCGTTACGTTTGTTGCTTGGTTTTGCTGAAGATTATAGGAAAATAATATTAAACGTTAAACAAGAATTAGTTTTGTTGAGATCTTCAAACGATAAAGATATTATTAAAGCTCCAGACGGTACAACAGATGCAACTTTAGAATGGAAATTAACATTAGACAAAATTGTATGGAGAGTTCCACATGTAAAATTAGCTGACGAGCATAGAATGCTACTATTAAGAAAGTTAAAGGCTGATCGTGATATTGTAATTCCTTTTAGAAGTTGGGAATTTCATGAACATCCCAGCTTGCCAACTACGGATCGACACACTTGGACAGTTAAAACATCTAATTATGTGGAACGAGCCAGGTATATTATATTTGGTTTACAAACAGGCAGAAGAGACACCATCACCAAACATGCAGGCCAATTTGATCATTGCAACTTGAAAAATATTAAAGTTTATTTAAATTCACAATTTTTTCCATACGATAATTTAAATGTGTCATTCGCTAATAAAAAGTACAGCATATTGTACGATATGTATGCAAGATTCCAAAGTTCATATTATGGTAAAACGAATGCACCTTTACTATCACCAGAAAAATACTTAGATGGTTACCCTATAGTTGTAATCGATTGTTCTAAACAAAATGAATCGGTAAAATCATCAAGTGTAGATATAAAAATAGAAATGGAATTCAACGCGCCTATATCGGCTAATACAACTGCATACTGTTTAATTCTACATGATAAAATCGTAACATACACACCTTTAACTGGAATTGTTAAAAATGTATTGTAAAAGACCGGTTTTCCTACATTCCAATGCATTCCGCGAGTATAAAAGCAGAGCGTTCAGCTCGCTCCTCATCAGTTTGTTGCCTGTTGTTGTATGGGTAGCATCTTATTCAATATGGCTTCTCCTAGTGGTACACAAGAAAATGTAGTAGATATTGAGAAGGAGATATCCGACTTTTTAGATCTTCAAGGTCAACCGGAGGGAGATGAACACAACGCTTGCGGACAACTCCACGCCAGTAATAATATTGAGGAAAAAGGTAAAAGAAGAAAGAACGCACACAAGAGGAAAAGGGATATTGAAGATAATATTTCTCCTAACATATTAAGTGAGGTATTCTTGCGAATATTTTACCCAATCTCTTCCAGTTTGGACAAAAGTGTTTTAATCGGTGTTATGAAATCTACAGATTATTCCCCTACTGTAATTTTAACTCATGGACCCAAAATGATTTTGTTTACGGACACTGCTTGGGAATCGTTTATGAAACACTTGCATCCGCTAGAATGCTATTTAAGTAGTAACATGTTTGGAAGAAAGACAAGAGTAGGCCTTTTGGATTCAAATGTGGAAATCGATATTGTTAAACATCGTGGTGATCATCAGTTGCGGTTTAGAGACACAACAAGACATGATAACAAGATTCAACTTAATCGAGAAGAGTTTTTTATTCTAACTTGTGCAACTGAACCAATAACGAGGTACTTGAGACAACTGGTGTTTTCAAGTTCAATTATTAAAGATTATCTGGAAGACACTTTGGACAAACAACCGGACGCACCTATATTGTACGGACCTGTAGATACTTCTATATTCAATAGGGTTCCTCATGAAGAACAAATGTGGAGACAATTGGAAAAGTACGCTCAACTACATAAGAAATCAGTAAAACGTGAAAAAGAGGAAGAAGAAGGAGGAGAAGAATCAAGTGTTAGTGATGAAAATGAAAACAAGGAAAATGTAAAGATGGAAACCTAAATGACAATTAACTACACAGCAATGGTTAATTTTTAAAACAATGTCAAACACTTTGTGGGGTTAGGCCTACCGGGGACGGTGCCCACGTTAAATATACACCAACGCGCCAACAACTGTACGGCCGGGTATAAAAGTCGTACCTACCGTGGTGTGGAAATCAGTTGACCTTTGGACTTCGTCATGAGCAGACGAGTGATCTTCGCAATGGACAAGGAAGAAGAACAAGTAAAGTCCAAACCTGGTATAATTGAGTTCCAAGCGTTTCGGGGTAATGATGATAGATTTATCATAAAAGGAATTGTGTTTTTCGACATCAATACAAGTGTTCCTTATTCGTTTTTATTTAAACCACCATGTTCTTATTCATCTTTAACCAGTAAAGCCGCTACTACCAACAGATGGATTTCAAAACACTTCCATCATATCGATTGGTATGATGGTTTTACAAGTTACACGGACTTGTATCACATTATGCATCACTTTTCAGACAAGTTTACCAATATTTACACAAAAGGGCTGGAAAAGAAAAGATGGATCGAAGGATTTACTCATGTTCCGGTTAATGATGTGGATTTGGATAAAAACTACAAGTATACGATGGAAAATGTTTGTATTTGTACTAAAAGTCCAGAACATGAAAAAGATAGACATTGCGCTTTAAAAAACGCCTACAAACTCGCATCTTACCTTCAAAGTGGGGAAATGGGGAGTGGTGGGGGTAACGGGGGTTATATAAGTGAGGAGCAGACCGGGACCTGGCATGAGTATTACTCGAGATTCCGAGACGACAACATCTCCCAGCAAGAAGACGAAGAAGACGATCTATAACTTGACCATGGCATCTCACCAGTTCCTGCAAACTTTGGTTGAGCAGTTCAATGCTCACTCCAAATCTACCATACTACCCGTCAAGAAGTGTTCCGAACTTAAAGACGAGAAGCACTACATTATCCACGCCATGAAGAAGATGGAGACTACAGTTGGAGAGGCCATCTGCTGCAGTCTTAGCGAGGCACCATTCACTCCGGGGGATGAGCCCAAGTTCCAAGTCTACCTGCCGAAACGGTTCGTCCATCTCCTCCAGAACGAGGATCTGCGCTCCATCCAACCCGGCTGTCTCTACCTGGTTTCCCACGGTTGCACGGGTAGCAATTCCACCGAGTTGACCATCCACATCGCCGACAAGCAGCAGTGTTAGATTTAAGTTTTACTGTTGTACATATGTTATTGTAATGTTTTATAAATAAATAAACCATAAAAGACAAAAAAGAATACAAAAAGACGAAAAATGCAACATATCAATATGTGAAGTTTGTCACATATTGATATGTTGCATTTTTTTTAAACTTCGCGGGTGACCTTGACCTTTGACCTTTGCATTTCACAGTTACCCCCACCACCACGCTACAAGTCAAACCTGCTTGAATGCAAAACACCCCCACCACTTTTTCATATACCTCCAAGTGCTGTGCCTCGTCTTCATTTCAACTCCAGCAGCCAACCGAACAACATCAGTATGTCTCTGAACGTAAGCTGTGCCAGCTATGAGGAGGTGACGATCAAAACGCAACAGGAGCTGAACGACTTGTACAAGGAGTTGCAGCTGATGGTGGCAAAAGGCTACCGTATAAACGTGCAAGTCTACGCTTGCAATATACGGAATCTTCGGCAGCCGAAGGAAGAGCCTGGACATTCCTCTTCAACGACAGCTTCCTCACCGGCGTCGATGAAGACCGAACCAGACAACTTGGATTACTTCAGCTGACTAGCGGTTGTCTTCCTTGTCCTTACAATTGTAGAATATGTTTATTTCTTTATTACATTAAAGAAGTAAAAAGAGCAAAGCCACCTATCTTGTTACTGACATATATGCTCAGTAACAAGATAGGGTTTTTTTAAAACACAATTTGAATGACCTTGAAACTTCCCCCTCCACTGATTCGCTACCCCCACCACTTCACTGTTGATATACATGAGACAACATAATTAGATACCTCATTCCTTCTTCAACGGCCAAACCTACAACATCAACAATGGCTAACCTACCAACAGATGAAAGATGTCCTCACGCATGCTGTGACTTCGTACACGAGTTAGAGAAGAGGATGCAAGAGAGGGCGATAAGAAGAAAACAGATCCACTCGGAAAATATCATGATAGTAAACGGCTATCTTTTGTTGTTCGGCCTTATCATGGTTGTACTGTTCATACTGTACGGCATAGTTACATGCGTCGGCAAGGTTGCAGAAGAAAACGCTCGCCACCATCAGTTGGAAGATTTCAATGTTACTTTCTAGGTTTTCCTTTTTTAAAACTCCATTTGGATGACCTTGAACTTTCCCCCTCCACTCCTTCCTTTTTTAAAACCCAATTTAAATGACCTTGAAATTTCCCCCTCTACTTTTCAATAATGTTACAACTGACTGCAGCTCACCTCATTCCTTGCTTGGCTGCCATGGCGGAAGGAACTCTTTCTCAAGTTGACTCCACTACGGACGAAGCATTTCCCTTGCGGTGGCCTGTTCATTTACAGGATGCGACAGAAGTGGAAGTCTTGTATCAAAAATTACTCAATGTATTCAACGGGAACCCTGGACCTCTTGAATGTAGAATGGATTTGAATTTTGATGCAACCAGGGTCGGCACAGAACCTTCAACTTCAAGCCAGCCTCAGCAACGAGATTTTACACATTTATACACTCCAATATCACCGGAAGGTGTAACTGTCTGCGAGGCTGACTCAACTACACGTTATGTTCAGCCGAAGCCTTGGGTGTTGATTATTAACAATGTGTACAAAGTGGAATTGGTATGTAATAGATTAAAGGAGTTGATGGTACAAGATCCAGGCCTGCGCTTTCAAATAGATATACATTTCATCTGGAGAGCACCTGCGCGGGGCTCTTCGTCTGACAGCTCTCCAAGTACGACGGACGAGGAGGACGACTAGTCATCTTTTTTAAAACTCCGTTTGAATGACCTTGACCTTTCCCCCTCCACTGAGTTTATTTAAGGTGCACTCTCACTGACTACAGCATCATTTCATCGCGCACCTTCACCGCAGCAACATGGAGAGTCAACTCAACTACTGTTGCGAACAGAAATGTTTTTCATGGCCGAATGGCATTGATGTGGTGGATGGCCTGGCTTGTAGAACATGTGAAGCTTTTGGTCAGTGCATGTGTAAGTGCAAGTCTTGGAAGAAGCCGAAACCGAAGTTGAAGACATTCCATGTGTACCAAATGAGAGGGCATAAGTACACTTGTTGCCCTGAACGTTGCATTGAATTCAAACTAAAACAGCTAACTGGCTGCAAATTGTGCAACAATCATTTTGCAGGTTTTTGCAAACATTATTTAGGAGCGTGTCAATACAGATCAACTTGGCATACAGAAGCACTCACTATCAATAAAATCGCTATAGACTCACAAGAGTAGTCTTTCTACTCTTTGACTTTTTTAAAACTCCGTTTGAATGACCTTGAAATTTCCCCCACCACTTCCCCATATATCTAGAGTACGCAGGGCCCGGAGGTCAGTCGCTCGGCGGCTGTCGTAGTGTGCACATCCGTGTTGTGCAGTCTGCTGTGCAGTTTTGATTTTAACCAGTTCAAGGTCACCACACTTAAACTCTGGCAAAAACGTCAAGCTGTTAAAGACAATCCTAAGTCCCAGGTTCACAGTCAACCTCAAGGTCATCACACTTTAACATGTAAATTTAAGGTAGCACCAAAACGGTGCTACCTAGCTTGACATTTTCAAGTTTCCCGAGGTCATCACAGTTCCCCCACCACTTCCCATATACCTAGAGTGCGCGGGGCTGGACAGTCAGTCGCTCGGTGGCTGTCGTGGGGTGCGCATCGCGGTTGCAGTAATGGTGAAACGCGGGAGTTGTATCGGTTCAAGGTCACTCGAGCGGTGTCACATGACGGTTTAGGCAGAGTCACGTTGCAAACTTTGAGTTTCCTCGGCACTTTTGCTGTTTCTCGTCTAATTTCGCTCCAAGTTGTCAAGGTCATTGAAACCTGACTGAAACTCGGAGCGTAGTGCGAGAAACAGCAAAAGTGCCTAAAAATTTTAGGTTTCAGCGTGACCTTGACCTTTGTGACATCGATGACGTCATCTTGGTGACGTAAGGGGTGATGACGTCATCGCCACGTCATTTCTGCAACGTCATGGGTGTGACGTCACAGAATGACGTAATTGGTGATGACGTCATCGATTGCGTCATTGGTGACGTCATCGATGACGTCATCGGTGGGGTCATTGACCTCGATGACGTCATCGCTCAGGTGACCTTGAACTGAGCCAGCTCCCGCGTTTCTCCACTACTGTGGCAATTTTTAACGTTTGACGGGGGGCGCTGAAAACCCCAGTCTTGTTATTATCTAACATCGACCAGTTGTTAGTAACCATCATTAATTAATAGCCCAATGGCAAATGACAACTGGGTCCGTTTAATAAGTGTAAAAAGCGTAGGCCTAATTGATTCAGTTGATTTATTGGTAATCTAATGGAATAATGGAAAAATACCCTATCGCAGGAAATACTTGTAGACAGGCCTGGTTTTGCATATGTGTCGGCTTAAAGGACTGCAGCCTAGCGTGAAAAAAAAATGTTGGAAGATGTTTTTGGAGGCAAATTTTTTAATAATGTGCAGAAAATTTTGATCAGTGAAAAAATCGGCAGAAAGACAGAAAAGCAAACTATCCAAGCTATATTTTAGTTCAGCGTTGTGTGTCATTCAAGAGATTTATTTATTCATTTATGGAGAAGGCACTTTATAATTTATTCCACTCTTTTAGCAAGGACATTCTACTGTCCCAAAGTTACATCGTAATGCTTCAAGGTCCGTGGAGGAAAAGCATAGAGGGAAAGACTACAATCTAATGTTTTACATAGCCAATACTTTACTTAGGTAATGCTATACTTTATTAAAATGACTCAAATAAATCGTAAAGAATGTAACCCATTAATTACATCTTATAATTACCCTTGTTTATTTATTTATTTTTTGAATGAGTTAAGTAGTACGATTAAAATTTAACAAAGTTGTATGAGGTCGCATAATGATTTGAATATTGAATGAAACGAATAAGAAATATTATTAGTATAATAAGTATTGATTACCATGCAACCCATCAGTACCTATATGCGTTTTAGTGTGGCGGACAATTTTTTTCCTCTCTTTTTCTTTTGTAGACAGTTTCCTCGTAGTAATATTCGTATATTTCAATTATTTTTATTATAATACAACAAAAAAATACATGTTTTTAAAATTTAAAAAATGGTTGGTTAAAATTAGCCTCTACCTAAGAAGAATAGTTATATTATGGAAAATAAAAGTTAATTGTAAATTAAGTGCCTTAAAATTGTTAGTATAATTAACAATAGTAATAAATGTAATATGTCTTTATGTGTATAACTTTTTGTGACGTACGGGATTGTTTTAGAAATAACAATGTAAACAGTTTCAATAAATTAATTATGTTAAGTAGGTAATCGAAGACATCAAATTTTCTTTGAACACTATACTAATAGGTCCATCTAAAGTTTTCTCAATCGATTTAAATTGAAAGTTTTATTTAAGTGTGTGCAATTGATTTTAAAGAGATGATCATTTATTCATGTCTTAAAATGAACATACTGTAATAGGTTATTTGATTTTGATGTAGGTTTAGGCCTATAAGTGAAGTTTATTTTTATTAGGAATAACTCTGACGGAAAATTCATATGGGATCGGCGTTTTTTTACATTTTTATGGACTTATTTGGAGCAAGTGTACATTCCGTTTAAATTAACATGTAATATCTTTTCGTGTCAATTCATATAAGTTCTAGTGGGAAATATTTGAGTTTGAAGTTAAATAATAATAAAGTAATATTCAAATATTTTGCCTTAGTGACACTTTATAGCATTTCAAAATAGTTTATAAACCTATTGTAGCATGAAATGCTAAACGTGGATAATACGAAAGCAGATTCTTTGTAATCTATTTGGACGAATGCGTATGCTACATACTATACCTATTTCTACGTCTGAATTCCTTCCAAGATTCTTCACGGATTCTTTTGTGGTATTATATCGAACTGCAGATAGTATCACTAAACGATTTTGTAAAAGTATATCTATAAAATATGAATTTTATACTACACTACTACGGTAACTACTCTATGAACTCTTCTTTTTAACATTCTTGACATACTGATTTAGGTTAATAACTGTTTATTGATATTTAGATTATTGTTTATTAATTCATTTACTATTTTGCCTATTCATTAACTTCCGTTCCCTCTTAGTAATTATGTTGATATAAAACATGTATTTTGCTTTATATTTCTTTAAAAGTTGTCACTTAACCGAACACCGGAACTCAACCAAATGGTAGATTTAATTGGTAGATATGATAATGACTTTTTAATAGATTGTAAGGTAGTTAAGGATTATCAAGATGTTTTAAACTTTAGTAATGCGGGTAATAAGTTATGTTTTAATGTTGTGCACCAGAATATTCGTAGTTACTCAAAGAACATTGACCAAAGGTTTGTTGTCTTAAATAATATACCTATAAAAATTCATTTTATTGTTTTGAGCGAAGCCTGGTTACACGGAAACCAACAAATAGAGCAACTTGATGGGTATAATGTATTTAAAACAGATAATCCAATTAATAAAAATGACGGCATTGTGGTCCATATTGACAGTGCGATTCCTGTAACCTGCCGACAGCTGCGACTGGGGGGCGTGGCCAGCTGCCTATCGCTCACCTTCCGGTGGGCCGGTGTGGCATGTGAACTATTATGTGTTTATCGCAGCCCAAATTCAGACATCGATAATTTTATACAAGCCTTGTGGGACTACGTCAATCATCAATAAAATCGAGCCTTAAGAATTTTAACTAATTAGTGGGATTTAAATATCAACATATTATTACACGTTGCTCAAAATTCGAGACAATTATTTAGACATCCTTTATGATGCGAGGTTTATAATCTGCATTGATAAAGTGATAAAAGTGATGCACGTATAAAAACTAATATAAAAATAACAGTATGTTTGTTTTAATCTTTTATTTATCAGATTCAAAACCTAAATGCTTGGATCATTTCCCACCTACTCTGCCAAGCTCCTTTAAGATATTTTACAAATCTACGTCCTAAGATATTTTACAAATTCCTGACGTTTAAATATTGATTAAATTTGATTTCGCTCAAAACGTTTTTCCCGAACCGAATTTTTCTAATTTGCGTTAATATAGGACAAACTGCAACAAAATGAAAAAATGTCTCATGTTCCAGAAAATTACAAAAAGAACAGTTGTAACCGTTCTAGTTTTGATTGCCCAAGATATAACATCCGAATCGTTTTGACAAAGGGAACTCTTATCTCCAAGTTCAAAGTCAAGCGACAATAAGTTTGTGATAGACAGATGTACGCGCGCGGCCTCTACACTCCGTCTAATCACTTCCCACGTAACACTTCCACGGTTGCTTTTAAATATGTTCTCACATTTTCAGGCTCTTCAAAGTTTACGGTTAAATTACATTCTTAACAGTTCCAATTTTTTGCACCAAAATATCCGTTTCGAGGAAAAAATAATACTTTTCTTACTAAAAATATGTTTGGCTAAAATTTGTTGTAATCCACTCGTAGGCATATTTAAAACTAGTGAATAACTTACGATTGTATTTAAAGTGTGAAACTATAATTTGTCAAAGGAAGTTTCGAAATACAATACATAATATGGAGTACTGAACGACGATTAAAATAATTTCTTTATAAAAAGTCTCCGGACCGATTCAATTGTATCACTTTCAATAAAACCCCAAACTTGTGCGCCGTAACAAATAATTAATTCCTTTTACTATGGCCTCAAAACAAACTTTTTTTAAACCCATCGTTACATTTTTTGTTTTTTTTTTTTTTATTATTAAATTACTCCACACTGAATCTATTACGAATTTTTTCTAATTTGTTTTCTCCTTAAAGTGGATGTTCCATGAATTGAAACATGTGAAAGTAAATCCTAGATACTTATAGCTATTTAAAACTTCAATATGTTCCACTTTATACTACCACTTGTTGCTTACCTTAAGCCTACCGCATTTTCTGAAGACAAACAAACTGAAAAGAGTGGGTGAGAGATTGCAACACTACCTCTAGCCTGTGTTAGTCAGAAAACTACTTGGATGCCATTTCTACACCACATGCTGGGGCTAGATTCACTGTTGTTAACTTTTCAAACTATTTATTAAGCTTGACAAAATTCCAAGTTTTTATAATTTGTAAATGAATGCCTTTCGATCAATCGCATCAAACGCTGAGCTGAAATCCACAAAAAAACAATATCATTTTTGTCACATTTTATTTGTTGTTTAAGGGAAAATATCATTTTTATTTTTTTTGCGTCAGTCTAAGATTAACCATGCATGACAAATTAAAAATATATATTATCGACAATTGTAACCCTTCTAGAAACCTGCTTGAAATTCCGATAAAATTTCGTTTTCAAAAACCCAATTTTGCAATCTATTATTAAAGAGACTAGTGAATATTTTAAAAGTACAATTTATAAAAGACAAGCCTCTATAGATTTAAACTAAATTAACATTCCTTTTCTTTGGAGTGGAATAATGGTTGGTTCTTTAAAGCTAGAAGGAACGGTTTTGCTCAAATAAATTTTATTATACACTAATAACAAGAGATCCAAAAGGTTATCGGGGGAATTCTTAACAAATTCAGACGGGATCCGATTCTGTTCACTGATGATGTTTGAGTTAAAATTCAATTCAATATAACTTACAGTTTAAATAGAGTGCCTTAATTTTTTAAAAACACAAATTTCCAGAAACATTATTTTTAAGCATTATTTTGACGTACTATCTAAATAAAATCATTATATTTTCTGTTAAATATTCTTCTTGTTATTTTGGAAAATTATTGAAACTTACTCGCTGAAAGGAAGGCATCAAATGAAACTTAAACATAAAAATAAAACAGGAAATAGTAAGCGCAAAGTTTTTGTCATATCCATTTTACCACCTCATTGCATTTTACAAGCTGATGTCTCTTCCGATTCAGTACTTGTCTTTCTAACATGCATTTTCAATTTCAAGTGTAGGCCTATTTGAAAAATATCTTTGTGGTTTTAGGTCTAAGTAATTGATATATAAAGGCCATATGAAAAATTCTCCTACTAAAATGCAATTTATTTACAAGAAACAATAATGCTTACTAAAAATTTACAATACCGATAAAAATTGAGGCGAAACGTATTCAAGAGAACGGTATAATTTAGATTAATTTTGTATAAGAAATAACAAATTAGAGAACTTTCTTTCAAAAGAACAAATGCACAAGAAATGTAGCTTGTAAATAAATGATTTTACTCATAAACAATTCATTTTGTTTAATCACTATTGAATGTGTATTCGCCAAAGTTCGTCTGGATGCTGGAACAGAATTGTAATTTGTAGCTATTGTACAATATCAGCAACTACATTGTATCATTGAAATAAGTTATTTATGACTAGAAATAATAGTGAATTAAACCATTTTAAACTGCTTCAGGCGATAACACTTTTAAAATTATTATAATCGTCAGTAAAAATAAAAATTAATAATAAAAAAATCTTAACTATTAAAAATCAAGAAAGAAATCTATTTTAACACTATTCTCAATTCAAAAGGAATAACAATGCATTCATAGTACGATTAAAAACAAATGTTGGACAAGCGATGCCACAATCATAGCCATGCGATGTGGCTTATGTCCCAAAACTCAGATCATGGAACCAGACAGACGCAAGAGCTCACCGAGCGGCGTGGTGGTTGCCGTGGAGGTGGGGCGGAGTAGAACTGGCAACGCTGCGTCATACACATAGCGTGCGCAGGCGATTGTGGCAACACGTACGTACCTATGATTGTGGCGCCTGTGTATAATTTTTATTTTCCGTGTGTAAACTATTTTAACAACTATACTCTCAGGAAAAAAGTGTACAGCTGACATCTGGGTATGGAACCTCGTGTTATAACGTGAAAATCTCACTGGGCGCCATAATTTGGGATTCCCATGGCGTTGCCATAATCATAGCCAGGCTTGTGTGTGTGTGTGTGTGTGTGTGTGTGTGTGTGTGTGTGTGTGTGTGTGTGTGTGTGTGTGTGTGTGTGTGTGTGTGTGTGTGTGTGTGTGTGTGTGTGTGTGTGTGCTAGCCTAGCAATATTTGTGGCAGCATTTGGGAATGAGAATCCCAGACTGTGGCGTCGGTTCGAACTGTGGCAGCATACACACGGTCGCCACAATTTTTTTTGCGTATTTCGACTACTGAACTGCCAAGGAGTAAGTACAAAAAATTTGGCGGAAGTCGCCATAATTATCTGATTATGATTTTCTTTCACCGTGTGTATTTCCCGAAATCTCGGGATATTATTGTGGCAGCGCTACGGCAGAGCGCTCTACGGAGGGAAACGGGAACTAAAATGTCGGAGGACAGTGTTGCCACTTCTCTCGTTGCCATAATTATTTACTCATGATTGTGGGTATGCTGCTGTGTGTATGATGCCACAATTGAACGAGTTTAAAACTCGAAACGAAGATGAAAGATGTCAGTGTTGTAGTTTTTAGTTAAGATCTGTCAACACCAGCTACAAAGACAAAGTCAGTGCACTCTGACGTAAAATGCCGTATGACGATATATAAAAGGTAATGTCAAGAAAATTAATATCAAATATCTTCCATTTTGTATAGATGTTTATTTTGTTCGTAAAAACATCTATTGTTAATTTAAAGTTTCACAAAGTATTTTCAATAATTAAGTTTTGTAAAGGTGTGTATACTAAACCTAAAAAGTCCCGGACATGCCATGGAACGATAAATAATTTGTTTTGCTTACAAAGCCCAAATGGCGGCAAACGTACGTACTCACTCCCATTGGGTTTATGAAAAAAATTAAAAGAATCTATACGTATTCAATGATCTAAGGGGTTTTTTTGTGTTGACAACACCTCCTACAATTTTTAACCGATTTTCAAGTTTTTGGTGTCGTTGGATTGGGCTTGGTGTGTAGTTGTTTCCGCTAAAATTGGTGAGAATCTGACTTAAAATAAGGGCACTATCCGCAAATTAAATTAAAAATTTTCCCTTTAGAATAACATTGAGATTGATTTGAGCATTTTAAACATCTGTTAACATGCAGCTGTAGTTTTTTGTGATCACTGATGGGATTGGTTGGATGTCATTGACTTAGAACTAAATATAAATTTTATATTGTATCAAAATAAATTGCTCGAGGTCGAGCAACACGTGCAATAGTAAACATTATTCGTCAAAACATCCAATTAACTCAAATTTAGAAATAAATTCCTATTGTACATTTTTACATTGGATTTGTTGTACTGTTTTTTATGTCTATTACGCTTTATTGATTCTGTTGCCAAGCATAGCATGTAATAAGTCAATTTTATGTTAATTTACTGTACAGATTCTCTAGTTTTGTAGTAAATTATACAGTATTTTCTATGGTGTATGCCGTGGAGATGAATAAATAAATAAATGCCATATAGCTCGATAAAATCTGGTGTGTACATTTACTACGTAGAATTAACTTATATTTAGATTTATGCAAGATTTTCAAATACAGTCATTTGATGTAACATGTCATTTATTTTTTAGGTAGAAAACTAGGCTAGTTGTTAATGGCTTTGGCATTTATTCATGATTAAGTTTTTAAATGACCGGTTGTATGAGCCGTTTTAATGAAAAGCTTTGTTTCCTGTTATTATCATAGCATCACTGTTTATTCTGTATAAGTTTATGATAAATACAAATTTGTGATATCTATTTACTATGTAACACATTTGGTGGCAAAACTTCGATCTCAACCCCGAGGTTTTTATGGGAAGATAGAAAAATACCAAAAATCTGTTTTAATTTCGCTAAGTACGCAGGTCTGCTGTGACGGGGGAGGTGTTATTAGTTCTAGTTCTTTGTTTGGTTATTCTGTGTACGAAAGTTTTTTAGTTGGGACCGTCGTGAACTTAGTGGAACATTTCATCGGCATAATGGCCGACCCATTTTTCCTCGTTTCATGCTCAGTTGGTACAGATTTGCGGCAGATTTGAGATTGACCCAGATTTATATTAGCCTACTTTTGAATGTAGACTATTCAAATTACAGATAACCAACTATATACCGGTAAACTTCAACAATAGTTAGAAAAATATTAACAGTGTACACCGTAACTAATCAAGTTTATTTTAATTTTGCAAAATATTACAATTGTTAAAATTGTTTAGTATTCATTTTTAAAACAATATTATTTCATCAACGTTGTTAAAAATTGCGTAAATCATTATAAAATGAAATTTAATAAATGATTTTGATACTAAGGTTTACTTTAACAAAAAATACATAATAAAATGAATGTATGTATGTAATTACTCTTAATATTATATTGTTTACAGTCAAATATGACACATTCATTCATTAATTAAATTATGCCATGTTGGATTCAGTGTACACGTTAGTACAACACAGTATGAATAATAGTTAGAGAAGTGTGAGTCACGGAGAGTTTAATCAAAATGCCATGAAATCGCTGCAAGGACGCAAGGACGGCTTTTGCGCTACATTTAAAGCCATGCCGCACCTTAACGAAAGCGACTCCCATGACGATGCTAATATGGGATGTTCGGTACAGTGTATACATTAGCACGATACCGTTCGAAATATGGTTAGAGGTGTCTGAGGTACGGAGGGCTTAATCAAAATGCCATGAAATTGCAGCTAGGACGGCATTTTAAACACTTTGCAAGCCATGTCGTACCTTAACAAAAGCAACTGCTATGACGATGCTTATAGGAGATGTTGCATTTAGTGTATACGTTAGCACGATACCGTCCGAAATATGGTTAGAGGTGTCTGAGTCACGGAGGGCTTAATCCAAATGCTATGAAATCGCTGCAAGGACGGCTTTTGCCCCACATATAAAGTCATGCCGTACCTTAACAAAAATAACTGTTGCTCCGATGTTTTTATGGGATGTTGGGTACAGTGTATAAGTTAGCACGATACCGTCCGAAATATGGTTAGAGGTGTCTGAGTCACGGAGGGCTTAATCAAAATGCTATGAAATCGCTGCAAGGATGGCTTTTGCGCCTTATTTAAATCCATGCCGTACCTTAACGAAAACAACTGCAATGACGATCCTTATATGTTATGGTGGTTACAGTTCATACGTTAGCAAGATACCGTCCCAAATATGGTTAGAGGTGTCTGAGTCACGGAGGGCTTAATCAAAATGCCATGAAATCGCTGCAAGGACGGCTTTTGAGCTACATTTAAAGCCGTGCCGCACCTTATAGAAAGCAACTGCTAGGACGATGCTAATGTGGAATTATTAGTACAGTGTATACATTAACACGATACCGTCCGAAATATGGTTAGAGGTGTCTGAGTCACGGAGGGCTTAATCAAAATGCCATGAAATCGCTGCAAGGACGGCTTTTGCGACACATTTAAAGCCAACTACGAAAACTACGAAGCCTAACGAAAGCAACAGCTAAGACGATCTAATACACGATTTTGTATTAATTGCACACATTTATTAACTACTGTCCGAGAGAGATAGATGTGTATGTGTCAAGGATGAATTAATCAAAATGCGGTAAAATCGTAGCAAGGACGGAATTTCGCTACATGACAATAATTAATTTTGAATTAATTGATGCCGTACTGAACGAAAGCGACAGCTATGATGATAATTATACATCATGTTGTATTCATTTCATACATTAATAATTTGATGTTTGAATTGTCGTTAGAGATTTCTGAATGAAGTGGTTCTAAATGAAATGCGATGAAAATTGAGAAAAAATTTAGCTGTCTTTAACGGTTCAAAAGATATTCAGCAAAATCCTATAATACAGAAATCTCTAACGACAATTCAAACATCAAATTATTAATGTATGAAATGAATACAACACGATGTATAATTATCATCATAGCCATTTTGAAAAATTGGAACAGCAGGCGAGCGCATTGTCGAACAATTGTATAGAGTGGTAGACTTTTCACCGTCGTTTTTCTCAGGTAATTTTACAGGAGAATCAATCAAAATATATTCGTTTGCAATTACTTCCGGGTTGAACCCTAATTTAACTAGACTAAATGGCAACATCCATTGTACTTTGTTTTATAAGTGTAGTAAAATAAATATTATCATAATAAAGTTGTTTTTTCTTATTTGTTCCATTGAATGTCCCACATAATTTACAAATCTAGTTATTACGAGTTAGCCGTAAATATTGAGTTCAATCACCACTGTGAAATACTACGGCTAGTATTTTGTGTCTATCTACCATAGTGGCAATTTTTAACGTTTGACGGGGGGCGCTGAAAACCCCAGTCTTGTTATTATCTAACATCGACCAGTTGTTAGTAACCATCATTAATTAATAGCCCAATGCCAAATGGCAACTGAGTCCGATTAATAAGTGTAAAAAGTGTAGGCCTAATTGATTCAGTTAATTTATTGGTAATTTAATGGAATAATGGAAAAATACCCTATCGCAGGAAATACTTGTAGACAGGCCTGGTATTGCATATGTATCGGCTTAAAGGACTGCAGCCTACCGTGAAAAATGTTGGAAGGTGGTTTTTTGGAGGCAAATTTTTTAATACTGTGCAGAAAATTCTGATCAGTGAAAAAATCGGCAGAACGACAGAAAAAACAAACTATCCAAGCTATATTTTAGTTCAGCGTTGTGTGTCATTCAAGATCTATATTTATTCATTTATGGGGAAGGCACTTTGTAATTTATTCCACTCTTAGCAACGACATTCTACTGTCTGTTATTATAATACAACATGGAAAAATACATGTTTTTAAAATTAAAAAAATGGTTGGTTAAATTTAGCTCCTACCTAAGAAGAATAGTTATATTATGGAAAATAAAAGTTAACTGTAAATTAAGTGCCTTAAAATTGTTAGTATAATTATCAATAGTAATAAATGTAATATGTCTATATGTGTATAACTTTTTGTGACGTACGGGTTTGTTTTAGAAATAACAATGTAAATAGTTTCAATAAATTAATTATGTTAAGTAGGTAATCGAAGACATCAAATTTTCTTTGAATACTATACTAATAGGTCCATCTAAAGTTTTCTCAATCGATTTAAATTGAGAGTTTTAATTAAGTGTGTGCAATTGATTTTAAAGATATGATCAGTTATTCATGTGTGAAAATGAACATATACTGTAATATGTTATTTGATTTTGATGTAGGTTTAGGCCTATAAGTGAAGTTTACACTTTATTTTTACTAGGAATAACTCTGACGGATAATTCATATGGGATCGGGGTTTTTTACATTTTTATGGACTTATTTGGAGCAAGTGTATATTCCGTTTAAATTAACATGTAATATATTTCATGTCAATTCAGTAAAAGTTCTGGTGGGATATATTTGAGTTTGAAGTTAAATAATAATAAAGTAATATTCAAATACTTTCCTTAGTGACACTTTATAGCATTTCAAAATAGTTAATAAACCTATTTGTAGCATGAAATGCTAAACGTGGATAATACGAAAGCGGATTATTTGTAATCTATTTTGACAAATGCGTATGCTACATATACATATTTCTACGTCTGAATTCCTTTCAAGATTAGTAGAATAATGGGATGCACAGATTCTTTTGTGGTATTACCTATATCGAACTGCAGATAGTATCACTAAACGATTTTGTAAAAGTATATCTATAAAATATGAATTTATACTACACTACAAACTACTCTATGAACTCTTCTTTTTAACATTCTTGACATACTAATTTAGGTTAATAACTGTTTATTGATATTTAGATTAGTGTCTCATTTACTATTTTGCCTATTCATTAACTTCCGTTCCCTCTTAGTAATTATGTTGATATAAAACATGTATTTTGCTTTATATTTCTTTAAAAGTTGTCATTTAACCGAACACCAGAACTCAACCAAATGTTAGATTTAATTGGTAGTGATAATAATGACTTATTAATAGATTGTAAGGTAGTTAAGGATTATCAAGATATTTTAAACTTTAGTAATGCGGGGAATAAGTTATGTTTTAATGTTGTGCACCAGAATATTCGTAGTTACTCAAAGAACATTGACCAAAGGTTTGTTGTCTTAAATAATTTACTTATAAAAATTCATTGTATTGTTTTGAGCGAAGCCTGGTTACACGGAAACCTACAAATAGAGCAACTTGATGGGTATAATGTATTTAAAACAGATAATCCAATTAATAAAAATGACGGCATTGTGGTCCATATTGACAGTGCGATTCCAGTAACCTGCTGACAGCTGCGACTGGGGGGCGTGGCCAGCTGCCTATCGCTCACCTTCCGGTGGGCCGGTGTGGCATGTGAACTATTATGTGTTTATCATCGCAGCCCAAATTCATACATCGATAATTTTATACAAGCCTTGTGGGACTAGGTCAATCATCAATAAAATCGAGTCTTAAGAATTTTAACGGGGGATTTAAATATCAACATATTATTACTCGTTGCTCAAAATTCGATAAAGACAATTATTTAGACATCCTTTACGACGCGGGGCTTATAATCTGCATTGATAAAGTGATAAAAGTGATGCACGTATAAAAATTAATATAAAAATAACAGTATGTTTGTTTTAATCTTTTATTTATCAGATTGAAAAACTAAATGCTTGGATCATTTCCCACCTACACTGCCAAGCTCCTTTAATATATTTTACAAATCTACGTCCTTAAATATTTTACAAATTCCTGACGTTTAAATATTGATTAAATTTGATTTCGCTCAAAACGTTTTTTCCGAACCGAATTTTTATAATTTGCGTTACTAGGACAAACTGCAACAAAATGAAAAAAAACTGTCTCATGTTCCTGAAAATTACAAAAAGAACAGTTGTAACCGTTCTAGTTTTGATTGCCCAAGATATAACATCCGAATCGTTTTGACAAAGGGAACTCTTATCTCCAAGTTCAACGACAATAGATGTTTGTGATAGACAGATATACGCGCGCGTCCTCTACACTCCATCTAATCACTTTCCACGTAACACTTCCACGGTTGCTTTTAAATATGTTCGCACATTTTCAGCGGTACTTTTTTTTATTAAATTACTCCAAACTGAATATATTGCGAATTTTTTCTAATTTGTTTTCTCCTTAAAGTGGATGTTCCATGAATTGAAACATGTGAAAGTAAATCCTAGATACTTAATAGCTATTTACAACTTCAATATGTTCCACTTTATACTACCACTTGTCGCTTACCTTAAGCCTACCACATTTTCTGAAGACAAACAAACTGAAAAGAGTAGGTGAGAGATTGCAACCCTACCTCAAGCCTGTGTTAGTCAGAAAACTACTTGTGACGCCATTTCTACACCACACGCTGGGGCTAGATTCACTGTTGTTAACTTTTCAAACTATTTATTAAGCGTGACAAAATTCCGAGATTTTATAATTTGTAAATGAATGCCTTTCGATCAATCGCATCAAACGCTGAGCTGAAATCCACACAAAACAATATCATTTTTCTTTCTTTTGCGTCAGTCTAAGATTAACCATGCATGACAAATTAAAAATATATATTATCGACAGTTGAGTAACCCTTCCAGAATCCTGCTTGAAATTCCGATAAAATTTCGTTTTCAAAAACCCAATTTTGTAATCTATTATTAAAGAGACTAGTGAATATTTTACAAGTGCAATTTATGAAAGATGAGCCTCTATAGATTTCAATTAAATTAACATTGCTTTTCTTTGGAGTGGAAAAATGGTTGATTCTTTAAAGCTAGAAGGAACGGTTTTGCTCAAATAAATTTTATTATACACTAATAACAAGACATCCAAAAAGTTATCGGAGGCATTCTTAACAAATTCATACGGGATCCGATTCTGTTTACTGATGATGTTTGAGTTCAAATTCAATTCAATATAACTTACGGTTTAAATAGAGTGCCTTAATTTTTCAAAAACCCAAATTTCCAGAAACATTATTTTTAAGCATTACTTTGACATACTATCTAAATAAAATCATTATATTTTCTGTTAAATATTCTTCTTGTTATTTCGGAAAATTATTGAAACTTACTCGCTGAAACGAAGGCATCAAATAAAACTTAAACATAAAAACAAAACAGGAAATAGTAAGCGCAAAGTTTTCGTCATATCCATTTTACCACCTCATTGCATTTTACAAGCTGATGTCTCTTCCAATTCAGTACTTGTCTTTCTAACATGCATTTTCAATTTCAAGTGTAGGCCTATTTAAAAAATATCTTTGTGGTTTTAGGTCTAAGTAATTGATTTATAAAGGCCATATGAAAAATTCTCATACTAAAATGCAATTTATTTACAAGAAACAATAATGCTTACTAAAAATTTACAATACCGATAAAAATTGAGTCAAGTTAGGGAAACGTATTCAAGAGAACGGTATAATTTAGATTAATTTTGTATAAGAAATAACAAATTAGAGAACTTTCTTTCAAAAGAACAAATGCACAAGAAATGTAGCTTGTAAATAAATGATTTTACTCATAAACAATTCATTTTGTTTAATCGCTATTGAATGTGTATTCGCCAAAGTTCGTCTGGATGCTGGAACAGCATTGTAAATTGTAGCTATTGTACAATATACAACAACTACATTGTATTATTGAAATAAGTTATTTATGACTAGAAATAATAGTGAATTAAACAATTTTAAACTGCTTGAGGCGATAACACTTTTAAAATTATTATAATCGTCAATAAAAATAAAAATTAATAATACAAAAAATCGTAACTATTAAAAATCAAGAAAGAAATCTATTTAAACACTATTTTCAATTCAAAAGGAATAACAATGCATTCATAGTACGATAAAAACAAACGTTGTGCAAGCGATGCCACAATCATAGCCATGCGATGTGGCTTATGTCCCAAAACTCAGATCATGGAACCAGACAGACGCAAGAGCTCACCGAGCGGCGTGGTGGTTGCCGTGGTGGTGGGGCGGAGTAGAACTGGCAACGCTGCGTCATACACATAGCGTGCGCAGGCGATTGTGGCAACACGTACGTACCTATAATTGTGGCGCCTGTGTATAATTTTTATTTTCCGTGTGTAAACTATTTTAATAATTATACTCTCAGGAAAAAAGTGTACAGCTGACATCTAGGTATGGAACCTCGTGTTATAACGTGAAAATCTCACTGGGCGCCATAATTTGGGATTCCCATGGCGTTGCCATAATCATAGCCAGGCTTGTATGTGTGTGTGTGTGTGTGTGTGTGTGTGTGTGTGTGTGTGTGTGTGTGTGTGTGTGTGTGTGTGTGTGTGTGTGTGTGTGTGTGTGTGTGTGTGTGTGTCAGGATGTAAACAGAGCTAGGGAATGCCCTAATGGCCCGATTTAAATTAAATTTGGTACAAAGGTCCAAATCCACAATAATTCCAGGCGTTTTTTTTCATTTTTTTGAATTTTTGATTTTTATTGGTATTTTACCCCCCAAAACCCTCAAAAATCGTCAAAAATCAAAATTCCTCAAAAACGGCTCTAACGATTTTTATTAAAATTTTGTGGTTTATTAAGCTTAAAATGGTGAATAAAATGACACCACCCGCATCTACGGGAAAATCCGCGTTCAAAAGTTATGGAGTAAAAAGTGTTTCAAAAATCAATTTTTTGGATTTTCAAAATAGCTGTTGTTTTGAAATTAATTTTACTTATCACCATTAAATCAAGCTCAAAAAACTAAATAGTCCAGTATTTTAAATTATTGCTCTACGTCAAGTGGTTGCGGAGAAAATTCAATTTTTCGTACGCGCGTAGGGTCAAACGAGCGCTGCTCAGCCGATAGCTATCCGACTGAGTCATCAAGACATTAATGTTTGAAGCTTTTAATATCTTTTTTATATTGTTGGGAGAAAGTATGTGTCAGTTAACTGATACCGTTTATTTTGCTTTGAGATATTTAGAAATATTTAGTTTTGAAAAACCGAAAGTTGTAAATTTTATAGATATTCATAGACATATTTAAAATGTAACTAACTAACCTACAAAGCGATGCCAATTTTATATCTATGCTAATGACAAAAACAATAAATATTTTATAATTTTTTTTATTTAAAAACACACATACAGAAAGACAGAGGAAACACCAATATTCCGCCTATATACCTAATCCGCCATTTATGGTTCCATATGCTTTCCGCCACACATGTTACATCGTTTGTAGAAACTCAGTATATAAAACATATTTGCAAGCATATTTTCATGAAGTATTGCGAACGTTCTATACATACTACTATATCAATTTATATTTTGCTGTTTTTACGATTTAGTATACCAGGTTAACCGAGCCTTTCTCGTGGGTTTTAAATCAGTTTTGATATAGTGTCTTGGTAATAAAGCTATAAAATTTCCACCAACAACCATACCTCTTCACAGTTAACAGCTGTTTCAAAAGGTCTGCATAACATTACTGTTTCTTTATTTTTGTATACTTTTCGTTGTTATTAGCCTCCATAGCCCCATAAGACCAATGTTAAAAATTACGATTTTTAAACTTAAATTTAGACCAAATTTGATTTTTCCTGTTATTAAGGCTGTTTCTAAACTTATTTTTGGACCAAAACACTCTCAAATGCAAAATTTAAGCAAAATATACTCACTAACTTTTGAGATATGGAACATACATCCCTTCAGACATTTCTCGTATTATAGTATAGGATTGCAACTCGTGATAAAGGCAATTTCAGTTAAAATAAACATATAAATGATGTTTATTTTATTAGATATTGACAACAAAATGTTGTCAATATCTTTAAAATAAAAATAATATAACAATGGAAGGTTTAAAAAATAAGATATAAAAATGGTACCTCAGTTGGTTTCTTAAGTTGAAATATCCAGCAGTTGTGAGCCAAGGGGAACCGTTGTGGGTTTACAGGCTGACATAAACTGGCCAGACAGGAAATGTAATATTAATACGAAGCACCCACTAAAACATTCCTCACCCAAGTAATAAAGAGCTTCTTTTAGACATATTTGAATATTTTAATGCATGTTTGTTGCTCTTGCTTCCACTTATATGATGCAAAATCACATTTAGTAAATTTTAGTTTTATATATATTTTTGGATAGTTAATGTTGTATGATGTAGAATATATTTAAATTGGATAGTTTAAAGGAAAATTTATAAAATGAAATCTGCAATTGTTATAAGTCTGGTTGTGTGATAACCACAAAACTATGTAAATAACTAACTAGTAATATTGCAGATACTAACTAGTAACTAACAGAGATATATTGCAACTGGCGAATATATCTCTGCATGTTGATTTACCTAACACAAAATTGGAATTTTACCTTCATAAAACTAATGGGTTTGTGGTAGGGCATGCTTTATTCATTAATGTTTCAAGATTATCTGAACATCATGTATTTTTTATTCCAACAAGAACCACAACAACGCACCCTTGTTGTTGTATAGCCTCTGGCAAGCTCTGATGGAGGCTTGATAGACTAGCGTGAAACGAGGCTCACCCGACAGCTATGGCCCTCTACTTACTAAATATGCATAAACAAAATAAACATGTTTAAATAAGTTGAATTTTTTTAAATTGTCAATAGTTGGATTCACTTGAAATGAACCCAATGTTCTATTAATCAATGATCTAATATGCAGTTGATTTGTCAGGAGATTCGACTTTTATGAATGTGAAGCAGTAAAATATTCTTTAGAACTGTTTTTAACTGTTCAACATTAGAATGAATTAATGAATTTACCGTTATTAATACAAATTAAAAAATTATTATCTTTTAATTGAACATAGGTAATATATTCTTCCCCAAATTCCCATTATTATTGAATTGAATAAAATGCATTTATTATTTTTGCAATTTCGTTATAAACGTCATAATAAAAATGCCAAGAAAAACATATAAAATAATTCACTTTAGGGCTAGACGTTTCAGAGGAAAGTTGAACCGTTGATATTGCTTCTTCACAATAGTGAGATAATACAATACCAGACTAGGTCCAACAGACCAGTGTGAAATGAAGGGGTGAATGTGCCAGTGTCGACCGATGTTGAAAGGCGTATTTATATTCAACACTGCAATAGAAAACGATATGGTTGAAAGTTACTCAGCATGAAATCGTTTGAAATTGGACACTGAATGGCAGAATTGTTGAAGTATTAATGAATTTATAACTGACGAATAAAATGTTTTAGTATATTAAATTGGTGTTTTTGTTTTATTTTATAAGGGGAGAAAAGTTGTTAGTAAGTTCACATCGATTATTTTTCAAATAAAAAAAACTGTCACTTGCCTATAATACAATTTTTATATCGTATATTATATTCAACATTTAATATTTTGCCGAAACACGTTTCGGATTCAGTTGGCTATGTTACCGGACAAACCCGATTTTAGGCCAAACTAGTTTAGCCTAGGATGAACTAGTTTTTCCTGATCGCCCTAGGAGAAACTAGTTTGGCGTTCTTTTTTTAGGAAAAACTAGTTTGGCCTAATAGCGATAGGATAAACTAGTTAAGCCTGGATGAATTGTAAGGATAAACTAGTTTAGCCTAGATGAACTGTTAGGCCAAACTAGTTTGGCCGGCTAGTGTACGGATCTCCAGTGCACCACTGCTAAGGAATAAATTTTGCGTTTTTATTGATGTCACTGATGAGGGGATCTACGAAATTGGAACGAGATATAGAATTCTTTAAAAAATTAACCCAGTGCAAAATATAGTTTTATTTTACGTTTTACAAAAATTGCAGTTATATTTTTTGGAGAAAAATGCAGAATTATTTTACTTTATTTAAGAAAAATTGCCCTTTTAATAGGAATGTTTTTCTCCAAAATAGTACAGATGATTAGACAAAGTGTAGTGAAATTACGCCATAAAAACATTATAACCTATGTTTTCTCTCACAATTTTACCAAAAAAGTATATCATATTTATTTAAATTCAATGACTTTGTCATTAAAACAAGCATCAAAATATGTTGAATAACGGATTGAAAAAAGAACTGAATGTAAAAAAGTAGGTAACCAAGACTGATCTTAAATTATTGTATAAATGTTGCCCTATAATGTATTTGTTGTTACAAGTTTACATTATTGGTTTCAAAAATAAAGTTTGCTGAATATTTTCAGAACCCAGTTTGACGTGAGCGCCCAAAGATTCATTACTGAAAATTACGTGATATGTAGAGTGAGATTTCTTTAAGAACTTCAGCAACGAATCATTTCCTGGGTACAGGTCAAAGATTTGTAAAATGTTCGTGTTTCAAAGTCTGCCAAACAAAAAGAAAAATGTACTACCTGTACAAAAAAAGAAAAAAAGAAGCCTGCTAAAAAAGCCTTTGCAAAGTGAAAAATGTACTGGGCAATTCTAAACATCATTCTAGTTCGTCATGTAACAAGAAGTAAAGTACTTTTAGTTTTGTTCCTCAGAATAACGAGACCTTAATTATTCATTAACCTTTAAACTTTTAATATAATACTTTATCAATAAATTTAAAACACTAGTTTCGCCTGAACTAAAGCAGGCCAAACTGGTTTATCCTGACGCAACCGGGCCAAACTAGTTTAGCCTGTGATCAATAAGGAAAAACTAGTTTATCCTATGGCGGTCAGGAAAAACCAGTTTAGCCTAGTCCAAACTAGTTTGTCCTGAAATCGGGTTTGGCCGGTAACAGCTATATTAAATTTCTTTCCCAAGATATAAAAAAAAGAAATCACTTTTTAAACAACTTTTATTTTGCACGTCACAAAATATATTATTATTAATTAATTAAATACAATTATAGGTTTTTATCAGGAATGAACGTTATGAGTAGTAATGGTTTACGATCATAAATAGCCTGATACGACGTCTTTGTTCGTAATAAAAAACTGTTGTGAAAGAATTATCCTTTTTTTATAAACTTTGTTTAATCCCAACAATAAGAACATACGGGTCATGGATTTGAAACTGTAATTTCTGAAGCATTCATCATATCACCAGATTTTGCCAGCAATGACCAAGAGATTACGCATTGAATGATTTTTTAAATGTAATTATGATTGAATAACTTGTCTTACTTTTATCTTATTTTTGATACTTTGCCGGCTTTAGGGTTTCATGTATACCTAATTAAGACACCATTTTATTATTACTTACACATATACAAGTATTATTAGATTAGAAACAGTAATAATATTAATAAAAACCCTCAAGGGAATTAACGAATTTAAATATTATTATACTATAATTGCATTTGCTTATAATTCTTTATCAACTGTTCAACAGTTCACGAGTTGATGCTTACAATTTGGACAACAGAATCTACATTAAAAAAAAGTTTTAGAAGGAAAACTGAAGCTTACATTAGGCATTTTCATATTTTTGTATACATCGACAGTTTCAAACATAGTTTGAACATATCAACTATAGTTTTTATGAAAAGGTATAAGGAACTAACTTTCTGTTCCCTAAAGAATATGGTTTAAGATATAAACGAAATCGTTGGAGTGGGAGTGAAAGGTACTATATAAAGTAGGATAATAAATCGAGTCATAACCTTATGTAAAGAGTAGCAGTTTCAAAATCCCATAAACATAACTTTTGTTGGCTGAGAGAGAGTGAAGACGATTTATACTTACGATTGCCCTCTAGTCTATCTTTATCACTTCTAGAAAACATAATTTTTCTTGTTATAAATTTGATTTAAGGAAAATAATTAGTTACATACTTTGCTAAATACTTTTGTGTGTCAGTCAGTTATGTTTTAGTTTATTTCGCAATCATTTTTTTTAACAATATAATTAAAGAATTGTAACACAAGTAGAACTATAAAAGTAATTTTTTTATATTTTTATGTTTCTTACATTCAAAAGTTTATATAACCATAATAATAGAATAACAGGCCATCATATTTTTCTTTTTTGCCTTTTTTATTGACTGTACATTGTTTTTTCTAAAGGTAAATATTTAAACTCAATGCCTTTTCCACTTTTTAAATTATTTTTCCTTTATCAGGGTGGAAGGATATAGCGTAGACTGTTAGAAGTCTCGAGAGGAACATTTTCCGAGGCGAGGCTAGGAATAAAACTTCCAATTGTTCAATAATTGAAACAAATAGTTTAATACTTAAAGAATAGAGAAATCACATTAAGAATAGTTTCATTTCATTTGATTGAAACTACGATACACTCAGTATACTAGTAACAGGAAATTAGAAGAGTCTGTAAAGCAAAGAGAGGAAGATAAGTCTACTAATAGTACTAACATATCTGTGAACTACGTGTGTGATAAAAGAACATTTTTCAGGCTCTCACTAAGCTGGAGGATATTGATGTAAAACTACAGACCGAATGATAGTAGTAATTTGACGTCATTTCCTTTACACGTTTACTATTTGCTAAGTTCATTGTTTAAATAATTTAAATTTTTAAGCAGTTTTTTCTGGAGAAGTATATTATACTAGAAACCTCTTTACAACAACAGAATAATAATTATTTATTAAGAAAAAACTGTTAAGCTAAAAATTCAAATCTGTATTTAATAACTAGGTTTGTATAAAAGAACATGCCATTAAAATATTGTAAATCTTATAAATTTAGGGTTTTAGTTAATTAAATCAAACTATATAGTTTTGTGATATAAAAGATTTAGCTCATGTTGAGTCTAAAATATTATCTTTTACAAAATCTACTGTATCACCTCAAAAAATATACAATTTATCTCAAATATTGCCCTCTTTTATCTTTATTGTAGTTTAATTAAAAGGAAAGGTTTAGATATTAATCCTCAACGCCAACACTAAGCGAGAAATTTACGTTTATGTGTTTTGAAATCTGTTTCGCTTTACATGAGGTTATGACTCCATTTACTACCCTCTGAAACGATGGAATATTCATAACAGACCACATAATTACTTAGAAAAGTACTAATAATAGTTGTAATAATTATGTTGTATAATATTACAGAGCATTTTTAATGTACCATAATATGTTATTATGATATAATTTTACATTTAGTTAAACATGTCTTTTAATTGATAAAAATAAATATTATAAGATTATTTACTTTTGGATGAGTAGCTTGTATTAGTTAGTGTTCTACCAACAATCGATTGTTTATAATTAATTAGCGATCTTAAATTACTAAGATTATAATAACGTATCAAAACTGGTGTCAACATTTCATTACATATTTGTTAGCAAATTAAAGGCTGAAATAACAACAGCTTAGCGACATATTACGTTATGTACAAACTAGTCAGAAGTGACCAATACATAACTTACGTCACTAGTCCCTTACTCTCCTGTGCATAGTAGAGCTCGGACAACACACAATGTAATAGTGCATGGAGTATCCCCAGTCTTGCTATTAAGATATTACCACATCTTAATAGCATACTGATGTGATTAGACCATTTGCAAATATTGTGTGTCATGCAGTTGCAATCCACTCTATTTCCTAATCTAGTTTGCTACTGTACATATTTTTAATAAACAATATTTACTAATTTTATTTTTAATAATCTATACTACTATATTATCAATAATATATAAGGCGCAAAACAGTTAATCTTTAATTTTATTATCAACAGTTAGTGTCATACAGCTCTAAAAGTGAACCGTATATTGATAAATATATCTTAAATGAAAAATGTTACTAAGAATTTAAATTTTCAAATGAAATGAAAATGGAGCGAGAAAAAATATAATTTACTTTCCACCGTAAGTTAGTACATATCTCCTGTTAATTGGCCATAGATGAACTAACAGTATTCTTCCTCCTACGAGGTATTTTTCCTCCTACACGAGTTGACGATGAGTCATCGAAGTTGGTGTAGACAGTGCTCCTGTATTCAGTTCACCAGGAAACCCCACAAATCCTTATTTGTTTATTGCACTCTCGGTTTATGAATGTTAGCCAGTTATAATGCTCAAGTAACTCTAAAGTTATAATGCAAAAAATGTGTCTAAATTGAACGTTTGTTTTCTTAATTTTATGGTTTGGACTGGTTAAACTTTGAAATGGTTGGTCATTTGGTTATTATATTGTTGGTTTCATTAATATTTTTATAGAATCGAAATCAGAGTTGCCTTAAATGGCTATAATTGGATCTAAATTAATTCTGTGTATCAGATTGGTACACCAATAAAATATCAATAAAATGAATTACGCTCTTCTCATTTTCCAAGCACTTCAGTTTGATCCTTCCAGTAATGGCCAAATGCTACTGGAATCCGCTTTACCTTTATTAATAGGACCAGCCAACAGTTTGGAAGCTGCATTGAGTTATGTAGGGCAAGTTGGCGTTAGCTTAGCCAACCGTATCTCATTAAAAGGCAATTAAACCCGTAACTGGATCACTTTGTTACTCAGTTGTTTAGGCTCAGTCTCGACTCTTGAGCTTGCAGTCACTTGATACCAACTGTCTAATAGTTATAAATCAAAACTAAATCTGTTCCCGAACCAAACATTTGCTACAGTGGGTTAAACTTTTAAAAATAAAACTGTTCTTTATACTAAACACGAAAATATATTTCAATTCATAATCCATTTAATGCGGTTTGAAAGAACTTGTTTTATTCTGAAGCAATTTACAAAACTCATTGTAGTTTATTAAGACACAACCCTTGTAATTTTATAAAATTATTAATTCACATTATTCAAGAAAGATGGTGGATAAAGTGTTTTGGACTGTTATAGATTAGCTTAGTATTTTTTGTATGTCTTCTATCTAAAGCATCAAAAAATTATAATAGCAACCTTTATGTAAGCAACTTCAATAAAAGAAGATGTTAATTTATTTTGATAAATTATTTTTATAATATCGGAGGTTCATGTTCCGAGTTGAAGACAGACACCATGAAATTCAAATAGACGAATGAACCCAATTATTCTATGAAATGTTGCCACGACTTAAAAAGTTTAGGAAAAAGAGAGATAACGATGCAGACAAACACACGGAACACCCAGATAGTAGAGGATGAAAGCAATCAGTCCAGACGTTGTTGGCACAACTTGTAACAACAGTTTAATCATATACAACAAACTTTTTTATAAATTTCCTACGTGAATGTTTCGATTTTTAGGGGATTTGTAAAATATGAAGCAGGGTGTAGTGTATTCAATGATTCTTAATAATGTAGATTAATAAAAAAGGTTATTATTACAAAATCTGTGTGATCTTTAAACACATTAAAATTTCTTTGTTAAAATGCATAGCATGCTCGAACTGTTCCCAACAAATAATATGACATATTACATTTTATTAAATGTTGATTTTTGTTTCTGATGCACGAGGAATGAATGGATGCCTATAATTTTAAGTCTGTAGGAAGAAGTTCTATGATAAACCTAAATTGTACAACAGTCAAATATTTCATTTCCTTTTTTTGACCATGAACTCCAAGTAACAATAATTTTTTATCAACGAACTCAAATAAATAATAAACTCAAACAAATAATGAGACATACACAATGAAAAATAAATATTTTGCACAGTTCTCAAAAGCTCAATCCTCAATTAATTTATTTAAAAAACATCTTGATTGAAAATTGATAACCATAAAATAAGCTAACGGTAAAAGTTAATTAAAAGAAAACATGTAAATTATTTTTTTGCATTTTGTTATTACAGGATTTCTTAAGCTGTTTTTACTTAGGTATAGTAGTTTTCATAAGCATTTTTTTGCTCTAATAAATCTTAAAACAGATGTTTACCAATAATTTTTAAATATCTAGTCTTTGCATCGACGTAAACCAAATATGAGTTAGAATTTTAAATCGTCTTTAAACAAACCAATTTAATATAAAACTACAAAAACAGTATAACGCTGTTAGGTTACAAAATAAAATATATAAATTTTAAAATGGTACCTCAGTTGGTTTCTTAGTTGAAATTCTCAGCGGTTATGAGTCAAGGGCCATTGAGGGTTTACAGACTGACATAAACTGGCCAGACAGGAAATGTAATATTTATACGAAGCACCTACTAAACCATTCCCCACCCAAGTAATGAAGAGCTTTTTTATACAAGTACATACTTGAATCTTTTAATGCATGTTAGTTGCTCTTGCTTCCACTTATATGATGCTGAATCGCATTGAGTTAATTTTAGTTATATATACATATATATAATTAGTATTATTATGATTATATATATATATATATATAGTAAAAATTATAAAATACAATTTGTAATTGTTATAAGTGGGGTTGTGTGATAACCACAAAACTATGTAACTAACACAAAATTGGAATTTTACCTTTATAAAAATCATGGGTTTGTGGTAGGGCATGCTTTATTTATTTAAGTTTCAAGATTATCTGAACATAATGTATTTTTTATTCTAAATATAACCACAACAACGCACCCTTGTTGTCATATAGCCTCTGGCATGCTCTGATGGTGGCTTGATAAACTAGCGTGAAACGAGGTGCTAGATTGATGTTTATTTTTGGAATGTCAGACTCGCCCGATATCTATGGGCCTCCACTTACTAAATATGCATAAACCAAAAATAAACAAAACATGTTTAAATAAGTTGAATTTTATAAAATTGTCAGTAGTTGGATTCACGTGAAATTAACCCAATGTTCTATTAATCAAAGAACTAATATGCAGCTGATTTGTGAGGAGATTCGTCTTTTGTGAACCTGAAGCAGTAAAATATTCTTTACAACTGTTTTTAGTAGGTAAACGTTAGAATAATGTAATGAATTTATCGTTATTTTGAAAAAAAACAAATTAAATAGTATTATCTTTGAATTGAACATAGGTAATATATTCTTCCTCAATTTCCCATTACCATTGAATTGAATCAAATATGCTAATTATTTATTTAATTCCGATCAAAACTTCATAGTAAAAATACCAAGAAAAGCATATAAACAATTCAAGTTATTTCTACACGTTCCAAGAGATAGATGAACCGTTGATATTGCTTATTCACAATAGTGAGATAACACAATACCAGACTAGGTCCAAAAGACTAGTGTGAAGTGAAGTAGCGAACGTTCCCGTGTCAACTGATGTTGAAAGGCGTATTTGTATTCAACACTGCAATAGAAAACGATATGGTTGAAAGTTACTTACTCTGAACTCATTTGAAATTGGACACTGAAGGGCAGTGTTGAAATTTTATTGAATTTATTTATAATTGATGAATAAAATGGTTTTAGTACATTAAATTGGTGTTTTTTTGTTTTATTTTTAAGGGTAGAAAAGTTGTTAATAAGTTCACATTAATTATTTTTCAAATTCATGACACCATTTTATTATTACTTACAGATACAAGTATTATTAGATTAGAGACAGTAATAATATTCCTAAAGCCCCTAAAGGGAATTGACAAATATAAATATTATTATACTATATTTGCATTTGCTATAATTCTTTGTCAACAGTTCAACAGATCACATGTTGGTGCTTATATTTTGGACCACAGAATCTTCAAACATTTAAAACAATAAGTTTTAGAAGGATAACTGAAGCTTACTTCAGGCATTTATATATTTTTGTATATAGACAATTTCAAACCTAGTTTGAACATATAAACTATAGTTTTTATAAAAAAGGTGAAAGAAACTGACATTCTGTTCCCTAAAGAATATGGTTTAAGATATAAACGAAATCGTTGGAGTGGGAGTGAAAGGCACTATATAAAGTAGGATAATAAATCGAGTCATAACCTTATGTAAAGAGTAGCAGTTTCAAAATCCCATAAACATAACTTTTGTTGGCTGAGGGGGAGAGAGAGAGAGAGAGAGTGCAGGCGATTTATACGATTGCTCTTTATCTTTATCACTCCTAAAAAGTATAATTTTTCTTGTTAAAGATTTGATTTAAAGAAAATAATTAGTTACATACTATGCTAATTTATTGAGACACTAAATACTTTTGATTCAGTCAGTTATGTTTTAGTTTATTTTGCAATCGTTTATTTTAGTACGTTAATTACTTTTTATATTTTTATGTTTCTTATATTCTTATATTTATCCATCCATAATAATAGAATAACTGACTATTGTATTTTTGTTACTTATTTATCTTTTTATTGCCTTTTTTATTTACAGTAAATTGTTTTTTCTAAAGGTAAATATTTAAAATTAATGATTTCTTCGTATTTTAATTAGGTTTCCAGTATCGAGTGGGAAGGATATAGCGTAGTCTATTACAACTCTCTAGAGGAACATTTTACGAGGCGAGCCTACGAATAGAGCTTCCGATTGTTCAATAATTGAAACAAATAGTTAAATACTTATAAAATAGAAACATCACATTTAGAATAGTTTCATCTCATTTGATTGAAACTACGATACACTTAGTATTCTAGTAACTGGAAATTTGAAGTCTGTTAAGTAAAGCGAAGAAGCTAAGTCTACTAATAGTACTAACATGTCTGTGAGCTACGTGTGTGATAAAAGGACTTTATTTTTTAGGCTCTCAGAAAGCTGAAGGATTATACTGTAAAATTACAGACCTAATGATAGGAATAATGTGACGTCATTCCCTTCTAGTCCAGGCTCTAAACAGGTTGAGCATGCTCTGAAAGTCTAACGAAATTTCGCTTTTGATTATTGTTGGGAACATTTCGTATATGTACAAAAATTAATGTTGCCAAATTTCTAGAGTGGGCACAACACGGGGGGACGCCCCCTAGAGAAAGTCGTAAAGTATTGGCATATGTTATCCTGTATATCATTTTAAAGGTCTTTGAATTTAGATCAAAATGCTACAAATCTGATCTCAAAATTTCTAATATAACGCAAGTTATTACGTTTTGAAATTTCGGTAAAGTGATTTTTATGCTAAGTTGGCTTGCTTACCATTTATGACTCGAACGTTCAATTGAGGTCGAGTTGGCGCAATCTTTTTTAATTCTATTTAAATTCTATTTATTCCCTCGTTATAAAGATCCTGAAAATTAAGTTAAAGGTTTTATTTGTAGTCTTTATTTGCCGTCTTCGATTGTTGTCCGAAATATTATGATAAAACTATGATTTTCGGCCCAATTTGGGGCAGCCTATAAAATTTTTAATTAAACATCTAACGTAAGCCTTAGGATCCTCTTTAACAGAAAACAATACCATAAAGCCGACCACAATTGAACGTTCGAGTCAGAAATGGCTGGCAGTGAAACTTTGCATAAAAGCATTTTCCTGAAATTTCAAAACACCATAGCTCGCATTATATTCTTTTAAGATCAGGCTTGTGGCATTGTGATCTAAATTTAAAACCCTTTAAAATGATATATAACATAACGTGGCCAATACAGATTCCTCTATGACTTCCTCTAGTGGGCGTCCCCCGTGTTGTGCCCAGTCTGGAAATGTGGCAACACAGTTTTTTAAATCTACTAAATGGTCCCAACAATAACTAAAAATCAAACTTTGTTAGACTTTCAGTGCATGCTCAACCTGTTTAGAGCCTGGACTATTCACACATTTACTATTTGCAAAGTTCATTGTTTAAATGATTTAAACTTTTAAGTAGTCGCTTCAGAAGAAGTGTATTATACTAGAAACCTCTTTACAACAACAGAATACTAATTATTTATTAAGAAAAAGCTGTTAAACTAAAAATTAAAATCTGTTTTAAATTAATAGGTGTGTATAAAAGAACATGTAATTTAAATAGTGTAAATGTTATAGATTTAGGGTTTTTGTCGATTAGATCAAACTAGGCTATATAGTTCAGTGACATATAAGATTTAGCTTAGGTTGAGTCTAAAATATTATCTTTTACAAAATCTACTGTATCACTTAAAAAAATGTACAATTTGTCTAAAATATTATCCTCTTTTATCTATATTGTAGTTTTACTAAAAGGAAAGGTTCAGATATGAATCCTCAACGAAAACACTAAGCGAAAGATTTACGTTTATGTAGTTTGAAATCTGTTTCGCTTTACATGAGGTTATGAATCCATTTACTACCCTCTGAAACAATGAAATTTCCATAGAATACCACACAATTACGCCGTAAAGTGATATTGGATGTCGTAGTAATTATGTTGTATAATATTACAGAGCATTTTTAATGTACTATAACATGTTGTTATGTTATAATTTTACATGTAATTTAACATGTCTTTAAACTTACAACCATAAATATTATCAAATTATTCACAGTTGGAGGAGTAACTTATTAGTAAGGGTTCTATCAACAATCGATTGTTTATAATTAATCAGCAATTTTAAATGACCAAGATTATAATAACGTATCAAAATTGGTGACAACATTTCATTACATAGTTGGTGCCAAATTATAGGCTGAAATAACAACAGCTTAACGACATATTAAGTTATGTACAAACTAGTCAGAAGTGACCAATACATAACATACGTCATTAGTCTCTTACTCTCCTGTGCATAGTAGAGCTAGGCTAACACACAATGTAATAGTGCATGGACAATAGCTTAGCGACATATTAACCTACGCCACTAGTCCCTTACTCTCCTGTGCATAGTAGAGCTAGGCTAACACACAATGTAATAGTGCATGGACAATAGCTTAACGACATATTAACCTACGCCACTAGTCCCTTACTCTCCTGTGCATAGTAGAGCTAGGCTAACACACAATGTAATAGTGCATGGACAATAGCTTAGCGACATATTAACCTACGCCACTAGTCCCTTACTCTCCTGTGCATAGTAGAGCTAGGCTAACACACAATGTAATAGTGCATGGACAATAGCTTAGCGACATATTAACCTACGCCACTAGTCCCTTACTCTCCTGTGCATAGTAGAGCTAGGCTAACACACAATGTAATAGTGCATGGACAATAGCTTAACGACATATTAACCTACGCCACTAGTCCCTTACTCTCCTGTGCATAGTAGAGCTAGGCTAACACACAATGTAATAGTGCATGGACAATAGCTTAGCGACATATTAACCTACGCCACTAGTCCCTTACTCTCCTGTGCATAGTAGAGCTAGGCTAACACACAATGTAATAGTGCATGGAGTATCCCAGTCCTGCTATGGTCCATTCCTGCGATAAGATCATCTGCAAATACTGTATAGTGTTTGATGCAGTTGCAATCCACTCTATTTGATAAACTATTTTGCTACTGTACTGAATACATATTTTTTATAAACAATATACAGGGTGAATCTCGTAAGGTGTCCTATATGGATTACAGACAAACGCTTTGCCCTACATCCTTCAAACAAAATTATTTCCCACTAAATTGACCCCAAGGAATAATTTTAAAATATTTTTAACGTCATATAAATACAGGGTGTACCAAAAATTGGGGGTCACAGGTTCGAATATTGGAAATTTCAAATACAAACATATGTCATATTATACATCATTAGAAAGGTCTATTTAATAGAAACATTTTCGTGAAAACAGAATTTAGTTATCTTTATTCGTTTCAAAATGGCGTCCATTTTTGTAGCCAAAATCAAAATTTACGGAATACCCTGTAATTCTTTTATTATTAGACATAAATGACTTCTGATTCAAAATACTTATTTGAAATAAGCTAAGCTTTACAATGATATGCCACAAGATCACGTTTATTTAAAAATCAAAATTTCCAAAAAATTTTATTTTTGAAAATGTTTAGATGAACAAAACTCAAAAATTTCAAATGCAAACCCATGTCATTTTGTATATCATCTTGGAGCTCTCGTTGAACTGAGCAACTTTGTAATTTACACTAATGCCGTATCTCTTTTGGTTTAGTAGTTATAACGAAAAAACATTATTTCCCCATATAACTTGCATGTTAATTTAATGGTATCGCAACAATGGAAGAAGGACTGCCATACTATCATGTCCTGATTAATTAACATGCAAATCATATGGGAAAATGACATTTTTACGCTATTACTAGAAAACCAAAAGAGATACGGCATTAGTGTAAATTACAAAGTTGCTCAGTTCAACGAGAGCTCCAAGATGATATACAAAATGACATGGGTTTGCATTTGAAATTTTTGAGCTTTGTTCATCTAAACATTTTCAAAAATAAAAAATTTAGGAAATTTTGATTTTTAAATAAATGTGATCTTGTGGCATATCATTGTAAAGCTTAGCTTATTTCAAATAAGTATTTTGAATCAGAAGTCATTTATGACTAATAATAAAAGAATTACAGGGTATTCCGTAAATTTTGATTTTGGCTACAAAAATGGACGCCATTTTGAAACGAATAAAGATAACTAAATTCTGTTTTTCACCAAAATGTTTCTATTAAATAGACCTTTCTAATGATGTATAATATGACATATGTTTGTATTTGAAATTTCCAAGATTCGAACCTGTGACCTCCAATTTTTGGTACACCCTGTATTTATACGACGTTAAAAATATTTTTAAATTATTTCTTAGGGTCAATTTAGTGGGAAATAATTTTGTTTGAAGGATGTAGGGCAAAGCGTTTGTCTCTAATCCATTTGGGACACCTTACGAAATTCACCCTGTATATCATTTTTCCCTTTAATAATTTATACTACTATATTATCAATAATATTCAACGTACCAAACAGTTAACATTTGATTTTATTATAAATAGTTATGTCTTACTGCTCTAAAATTGAACTGTATATCTATAAATATATTTATTAAATGAAAAATGTTACTAAGACTTAAAATTTGCAAATTAAATGTAAATGGAGCGAAAAAATATAATCAACTCTGCACGGTAAGTTAGGACATATCTCCTGTTAATTGGCCATAGATGAACTGTCAGTATTCTTCCTCCTACGAGTTGACGATGAGTCATCGTAGTTGGTGTGGACAGTGCTCCTGTCTTCGTTTCACCAGGAAAACCTACAAATCCTTTTTCGTTTATTGCACTCACGATTTAGAAATGTTTACCATTTATCACTGTGTGCAAGTATTCTGCTAAAAAATGTGTCTAAATTGAACATTTATTACTCTTAATTTTATGGCTTGGACTTGTTAAACTGTTCAAATGAATGGTAATTTGGTTATTATATGATTGGTTTCGTTGATATTCTTATACAAACGAAATCAATGTAGCTTTAAATGGCTATAATTGGATCTAAATTAAATCTGTGTAATGGCTGGTATACCAATCTATATCAATCAAATTAATTTCGCTCTTCTCATTTTCCAAGCGTTTCAGTTTTATCTTTCCAATAATGATCGAATGCTGTTGGAATCCACTTTACCTTTATTGATAGGCCCAGCCAACAGTTTGGAAACTGCAATGAGTTAAGTAGGTCAGTAGTAGTTGGCGTTAGCTTAGCCAACCGTATCTCATTAAAAGGCAATTAAACCCGTAACTGGATCATTTTGTTACCCTGTTGTTTAGGCTCAGTCTCGACTCCTGAGCTTGCAGTCACTTGATACCACCTGTCTAATAGTTATAAATCAAAACTAAATTTGTTCATGAACCAAATATTTGTTAAAGTAGGTTAAACTTAAAAAAAAAACTGTTCTTTAAATTAAACATTTAATACATTTAATTTCATAATATCTTCATTTAAAACAGTTAATAAGAACTTTCTCATACAATTTACAAAACTGATTGTAGTTTATTAAGCAACTCTGTAACACATTGTAACACATGCAGACAACGGAACACTCGTAGACGGATGAAACCAATCAGTCCAGACGTTGTTGGCACAACTTGTAACAACAGCTTTCTTTTTTGTAAAAAAACATTTTTTATCCGTTTCTTACGTGAATGTTTCCTTTTTAGGCGATCCGTAAAATATGAAGAAGGATGTAGTGTATTCAACAATACTTTATAATTTAGAACAATACAAAAAAAAGTTTTTTTACTAAATTAATCCATTTTCAAAAAAAAATGTATTTTTTATGTTGAAAAGAATGCCATGTGTGAACTGTTTCCAACAAATATTATGACGTATTATATTTAATGAAATATTTGTTCTGGTTTCTGATGAACTATGAATGGAAGCGTATAGTTTTAAGTATAAAGGAAGGCGTTAAACAATAAACTTAAATTATACTACTGTTAAATATTTTATTTTCATATTTTTAATCAAGAACTCCAAGTAACAATAATTTTTGACTCAACAACCTCAAAGAAATAATAAACTGAAACAAGGAATGAGCCACAAACAATGAAAAAAACATTTATTAATTTTTAAAACTAAATCCTTCTTTTAATAATTTTATTTCGAAAACGTCTTTGTTGAAAATTGATTATCTTAAAATAAGGTAAAGGTACCATGATCTTTATACATCTATTATTTTTGTGTGAATGATAATCAATTACTATAATAATTTTATGTGTGTATTAGTACGTTGTTCTAACTAACATAACAATGTAAATAGCTTTGAATTTCACTACTCAAAGATGTGGTAAATCAGTAGTTTCAAAGTCAACTGGTCTCAAACGGCTCCTTGGGAAATAGTTTCAAACCATTAACTAATCACACTGAACGTTCCATTCGTGAATTCACTAAATTTCAAAGTACACAAAACAAAGCTATAAAACATGACTCAAGTTTTCAAACAAATTTGACCATACACATCCTGATACCTAAAGTTGTTTTCAGTGATACCTCCAAATATCAAAACTACATAATTCAATACACCATTCCGTACTTCTTACCCAGATTAGTTTTAAAATGAACTTAGTTCAATCCGTCATGAAGTGATTCAAATGGATACTCACATTCTGTATTAATGATAACGAGCAGCACGTTTACTAGTTTGTATACATTAGTTATTTATTAAGATATAACTTTTTGAGAGGCTGGATCTGAGGAGGTCATGGTCAGCATTGGTATCCCGTACAAACTGGTGCATGGGCAGGTGGATGACTCGGCCAGTGTTGCAGCCCTGACATACCGGGTCCCCAACTTTAACAGCAGAAGCACTCTTTTGTTCGCTTTACCTTATGCTAGGACTGTAGCTCATGCATCCTCGCCGCTTTACCGGGTGATGAGATCTTACAATCTCCTCATTCACAGAATGGTGGTTTGGACGGTTTTTTGTGACTCGTTGTCCACATTTAAAACCAAATGTAAAATGTATTTGAAATAAGTGGGCTATCGTATAATGCAGATATGATTATCGTTCATATATTTTAATTGATTTTATTGTTACCAAAATGTTGTTTTATGAATTATATTACTTGTTATAGTTAAAGTTTATTTAATTATTGAATTAAGATTGTTCCTATAAGATGCATTTATGAATTATTTATAAGCTGCATGTAATATTGATATTCATGGTGTACAATGATGATTATAATATTTTAATGTCTTTTTTTCAATGAACTTTTCCTTGTAAAGAAGTGAAAATTTCAGACAATGGACTTTATTAGTATTAAGAACTGCTTAAATATTATCGGTTATAAACTGTATTTAATCATGGAAAAACCAATATAATGAAATGTTTGATTTGAATTAATTTTATTTAAGTCTTCATGGTGGGAAAAGCTAATAATAGCCAGACAGATTTAAACAAAAACCATTTAATTAGTGAACCGTAATCAGAGGGATGACTAAGCCGAAGTTACACCGGTAATCAGTCACTGTGGTTTAACTGTTTGCATCAATAATGAAATATGCAATGATGACCCGCGAGCTGCAAAACACGTGTATAAACATTATGCTCTCATAATATGAAGTTTTATTATGGAAAACATTAAAATTCTAAATATTAATTAGGTCTACTTTAAAAACGGTAAATAGTTATTTGTGCTTCTAGGGACTAAAGTACAATGTTTTCTCCCTGAAGGGAAAGTGTTGTCGCCCGAAGGCGAAGCCGAGGGCGACAATTTCCCTGAGGGAGAAAAGTACTTTAGTCCCTTGATGCACACAACATTTTTCCTCCACCTACACGAATAAAATTTAGGCCTAATAGGCCTACCGTAGATAATTTAACTTTACCTTCATATGATCCCTTGCTCCATCAAGCTGGATCTGTCACATCAACATAAAAAACACACAAGGTAGGCCATATCAATTTTGAAGAACACGAAAAAACCAAAATATAATTTAAGCCTAGTCAAAGGTTTTACACATATGTTTTGGACTTCTTAGGTTAATAGCCCACCCAAGCAAAATGTAAACAAACACCTACACTGCCCATCGATGTATACTACTGCCACGGCCATCTATAATACTAGAGATGCCGCTCACCCACTGCTGACTGAATGGTCAGCAGGTGAGCAGCAGCTACAGCTGCTATTAGTCAACAATGAGTAACGAAACAAATACAAGTAACAGCTGACTGTGGCTCATGTTCTTTTTAATCTCTCTTTTAATGTTATTCTTATGTAACTAACTTTAGCCCCGTGGTACGAAAAAACTCGAGTTTTCCCTAGGTAGAAAGATTAAGTATTCAAGTCACATGGGATAGAAATTAGTACTTTACTACTCTATTCCAAGGAGTAAAATACGGCTTTAGATAGTAGGTGGAGGAAAAATTATTTTTCCTCCACCTACTATCTAAAGCCGTATTTTACTCCTTGGAATAGAGTAGTAAAGTACTAATTTCTATCCCATGTGACTTGAATACTTAATCTTTCTACCTAGGGAAAACTCGAGTTTTTTCGTACCACGGGGCTAAAGTTAGTTACATAAGAATAACATTAAAAGAGAGATTAAAAAGAACATGAGCCACAGCCAGCTGTTACTTGTATTTGTTTCGTTACTCATTGTTGGCTAATAGCAGCTGTAGCTGCTGCTCACTTACTGCTGACCATTTGGGTGAGCAGCATCTCTTTAGAGATGGCCGTGGCAGTGTAGGTGTTTGTGTACATTTTGCCTGGGTAGGCTATTAACCTAAGAAGTCCAAAACATATGTGTAAAACTTTTGACTAGGCTTAAATTATATTTTGTTTTTTTCGTGTTCTTAAAAATTGATATGGCCTACCTTGTGTGTTTTTTATGTTGATGTGACAGATCCAGCTTGACGGAGCAAGGGATCATATGAAGGTAAAGTTAAATTATCTACGATAGGCCTGTTAGGCCTAAATTTTATTCGTGTAGGTGGAGGAAAAATGTTGTGTGCATCAAGGGACTAAAGTACTTTTCTCCCTCAGGGAAATTGTCGCCCTCGGCTTCGCCTTCGGGCGACAACACTTTCCCTTCAGGGAGAAAACATTGTACTTTAGTCCCTAGAAGCACAAATAACTAACTATTTTTTACCAAATGTGGAATTTTTACGTCTGGATTGTAAAATGTTAAGATTTAATCTTTTAGCCGACGATTGCTCAAACTATAATCAAAGTATGGAGATCACGATCCATGGTTAGAATACTATAAGGCTGCCTAAAACATAACTCTCGTGTTCCAAATTTCAAAAGGTATTGATTGGCACGGTCTCTGACATTGTAGTTATAAAGACTGTAACAGAGTAGGTCCAAATTCTAATATCAATTTAAACATTTGTAAAAAAGAGTTGTAAATACCACCAACAGAGTATTTAAGACGAAGTTTTTTTTTATACTAGCCTTGAAGCGTTATCTGTTTGCTGTTATATAAAGTTGTACTCTAGTTGCAATCAACACATCATATCATAATATTATGTATATCATCGAAACATAGGAATAATGATGGCATCGAAAAAATATTCAGTGTCACATACACGTTTGATAAAATCAACAACCAAGAGTTCGTTAATGTATGTCGTAAAATAAGGGGTACAATAGTTCATTAATGATTTTAGGGATACATAAATGTATTTGCTTCTTAAAAATAAAATCTTCACTAATAATTTAAGACAATTCTGTAATAGTTTAAGTTCAGCAATGAACACTCCTACTTTAACAATCCAACACACGGGAAATAAATGTTTAGTGTATGTGGTAAGAGAAGAGAAAGATTTTCCATAAAATGGGCGGTCTTTTAAAGAAATTTAAGAGGTCGTTGTGCCCGTGTCAGGTCCTAATGTAAAATCTGTGTTGTTCAATAAGCATTATTCTGGGGTTTGAATTGACCTGAGAGAAATGAACATCAATTCCATCGACTAATTCTTTATAAATAGTAGATTAGTAAAATATATTAAGAAATGTTTCGACTAATAATAAAGTATTAGATCCTATAATTTCCAGTTTCTAAATAACCTGTTTGGTCAGGTGCCATTACAATTTAACAACGCTAATTTTGACGTATTTGGTTAACGTCTTAGTTTGCATGGACGAATTATGTACTACCTTCCTTATTGTTTTCTTGAAACACATTGGATTAATTTATAATTCATTGGTAATTAAAGTAGCTGTTTACTACATTAATGACTTTAGATGTATTTGGTTGATTGCTGCTACTAATTGATTCTCTTGGCCCTTGCTAAGCCTACTTAACATTTGATTAGGGCCTACAATTAACCATCGCTCACCTCCAATAATGATTGACGTAGGTGTTTCTTCTTACACTTTGTCAAAGCTTATTAAAATGGCTAAACCTGTTAATTTGCGACGATTGGTATATTGTAAAACCAATATTGTAAAAGAAACTTGACTAAGAGTGCTTTTGTCAAGCAAAACTCATTTATTAAGTTGTTTGCTGTCCTATTTTGAAAATTTTTAGTAATGGATGATTTTTTTAATATTTAGTTTTGAAGATTATAAATGGTCTCCATTTTGAAACCAAAACTTACATATTTTATATAAATATAGTTAAATAATAAAGGTTAACTACCTGCTGTCTGTCATGTGATCCAGTGATTATCACAATTATAATGATTACTTGGATTATACGGTAGAGAGCAGTTATTTAACCTTTATTATTCCTCTATGTGATCATGAAAACAACGCAATATGGAGATATAGTTAAAAAAGTTACTGTCTAACGCACAAAGCCATGCCAATTTTTAATTAAATATCTTTGCCAATAACTAAAATAAATTAATATTAAAAAAAAAAAAAAAAAAACTTATTGAAATACAGATGAAAAGACAATCAAAATAGGACTATACATAATGAATTTTGTTTGTTTTAACCAAGCAGTGAGCTATTGATGTTTGTGTTCAATACTTTTGGGACACTCTGTATTTAAATTTCCTTGGTTCCAAAAGTAATGTTTAAAATTATATTATGTATACATATTTACTACGGGACGCTTTTTTTACAAGGAATTCCTCCTCCAGTTTTTAGTAGAGGTTTTAAAGATTTTTGTGTCATTGGATAGAGCTCGGCAAGAAATTGTTTTTAAGTAAATTAGTAAATATCCACAAAAACGGAAGGTCTATACGAGCGCTGTAAGTTTGTTTCTACCTTTATGATTAACTATGCCAAGGAAATTATTAAGAACCTTTTCCTGACAATACAAAACCAAACAAAAAAGAATTGGAAAAATCGGTCCAGCCTTTCACGCGTGATGCCATGACCAGAGAAATAGAGATAATTTTTTATATAGAGAATATTTTTTTGCTATAATAGTAGTTTTTTTTTTTTTTTTTTTTTTTTAAGAAGCCATATAAAACAAGTATCTTTTATTTGAATTTAAATTCAACACGAGCAAAAAAAAACCCCAAAATTAGTTATTGTAGGTTTAGTTATTTTAAATTATATTATAACAAGATTATAGTAATTCATCATTGAACGAAAAAAGCTCCTTTTTGTAATTAATTAATGCTTCTATATAAGATTTTTTCAAGCGTTTATAAAATTGCAAGTTCTACAAAGAGAACTGCAGATAAAAATTGATTGTGTCAGCGATTTCGTTGCCAACTTTTAGATTTGGCACCGTCGGGAACTAAACCTTTATCTTAGTAGAAAAATATTAACCTAATCCGCCATATATGGTTCAATAGACTAGTAGAACGTTTGTAGAAACTCTGTATCTTGAACATATTTTCAAACTTATTTCCATTATGGCTCCTGTTTAGGCCTACCTGAGCCATGACGACGTTACCGAATGCCACATCGCGGCCGTAGTGCTAGGCGAGTTTGATGGCTGCAGAGGTTTACGGGAATCTAGTTTTAAAATTAACTAATTATTATAAAGATTGACTCCTAACATTTTCTAAACGTAGAAAGACGGATCTCGTCTTATCTGGTTTTAGAACTTTTAAATAAAAGTCCTAATTTCTGTTATAACTGTCTCAAATCAAATGTTTTTCCTAGTGGAAAGTTTTTATAGATGCAGAGGTTTACGGGGATCGTGTTTAAAAACTAACCAATAAAGATATATAGATTTTGGCTCTTAAATTTTTCTAAATGTAAAAAGACGGATCTCGTTGGCTCTGGTTTTAAAATGTTTTGTTAAAATTTCTAATTTCAACTATAACTGCGTAAAATCATATGTTTTTTGTCGATTTTTAACTGAAGTTTTCCATTAGTTTTTATGAAACTACCAAAGTGAGATTACCAAAGTGTAACAAAGGAAATTGAGCATCGTTATTATTCTTTAATATGGCTTCTTAGTTATAGATCTAGGCTGCATTTAGCAGAGGATAAAATAATTATTTAAAAAATTCCTTGCATTTGCATCGAGAAAAACAGGTGATTTAAGATATTTACATCTGAAATTGGAAATTTTATTTAAAAACTCTTAAACCAGAGCCGACGAGATCCTTTTTAGCCGACTCTCTACAGAGCTGAGAGTCCTTCTACTTTTAGAAAAAATTAAGAGCCAATCTCTATCTTAATGAGTTAATTTTAAAACACGATTCCCGTAAACCTCTGCATCCATAAAACTTGCCCATCGCTACGGCCGCGGCCGCGAGGAGACATTCGGGCTTAGGTAGACCGAAGCCTCAAGTATTATGAAAGTTTTATGCTACTATATGTATTGACATTGTTTTACGATTTATTGCAAATCATTGTAAAACTGTTGTGCAGTATTATCTGTTGAAAATGAAACCTATACATATTTTTTCATTTTGTAATTACAGGTTGTTATAAGTTGTTTTTGCTTAAGTATAACAGTTTTTATCAGCATTTATTTTTGGTTGTAATAAAGCTTTAAAAACAAATTTTCACCTGTAATATATAAGATATCTAGTCTTTGCATCGACATAAAATAAACAAAAAATGAGATAACTTTTTATACTAAGTTCGACTTATTTAACATATAACTTAACTGTTAGATTTAAAAAAAATACGACATTTAAAACAGAAAATAGTCCCTCATTTCTTTTCTAAGTTGAAATTCTCAGCAGTTATGAGCCAAGGGGAACCGTTGCGGGTTTACAGACTGACATAAACTGGCCAGGCAGGAAATGTAATATTAATACGAAGCACCCACTAAAACATTCCTCACCCAAGTAATACAGAGCTTTTTTAGACGTATTTGAACCATCCAATGCATGTTAGTTGTTCTTGTTTGTTTGATCTGATATTAAATGAAAAATTAAAAATGATACTGAAGACTGAAATCAGACTCTTACCAAAATATCTAAATTTGTTTGATTGATAGAGAATGAGTTTAATAGTTATTTGTCACTTTTCCAACTATTAGATGATTTATCCTATTTACAATTTTAACTTATTTAGAATTTATATTTTCAATTGTAGACAAACTGTGCATGATCTCATAATAAGACATTTTAGTGAATTCTATGCTATATTTTAGAAGGAAAACATGTGTCCATCAAATAATGATTATGGGTAGCCTAGTATATATCTGTTCAATGTTTTTATTATTATTATTACTTGATGAGTTTACCAATAAAGGAACTACTAATACTAATAAAATATATCTTTTTTTTCTTTTTTCTTTTTTTTAAAGAGGTTGGCGGACCTCTTTTTGCCTTACTTTGCCCCGTCCACATAGACTATTTATTGATCTGTGCGTGGATCGTATTAGACAAAGTAAGGGGGTGAGCCGCTACAGTACAAGGTGAAAGGTACTGATAAAAGTTCACTGGCAGAACGCGGATTCGAACCCACGACATCGCTGCCATGGTCGCGAAGTCCGGCGCGCTAACCACTACGCCACCGACTCACCCAAAGTACATAGCTACAAAGCTACAAAGTACACCAATATTGCACAAAGCTAATAAGATGTATAATCGGATTAATTTAACTTTTTATTTTCATACTCAAATACTGTGTTTCGTTGAAACGTTAAGCAATACAATCTCTTAAAACAGAGATAAATGACAGCCAGTATTGACAGCACGACAACCAGCACTAGCGCAGTGACATCTAGGAGGGCAGACTGGTACCATCGCAGCTCGGTGGAGGCCGGCCTGAGATGCGCAGCTCCGTCGTGTCTCAACACGTACTCCGTCCAGAACACGACAGACTCCGCAGGGGACAGCGGCCGGTCCCTGAACACCGCCGACAACCGCTGCATGTTCTCCTTATAGCTGAAATACAGAAATCAATGTTTAGTTTGATAGAAAAGCGCCTGCCTGAGCGAGAATTCGTCCGATAAACTTATAAAATTGTAATCAAATAAGTTTACTTCGCTATAGACACTTACTCTGAATTGCCAAGCTTAATTTCTAGTTCCTTTTCAAACAAAATCATTCACTCCGCTTACTCGCCATGACCAAAAATTCTGTACAATGGTATTGGCTGTTGGACACCATGTCCAACATGTTTTCAAACATGACATACGTTGGTGTACTTCTACAGTTATCACCTAATGTCGGTTACATTTATAGCAAAAAAATAAATTAATTAATACTAATAATATCATTGGAGCTATGAAGGCCTTAAAGGATAAAAGAGAATTTTTAATTTCTTTATAGGCTCCAACCGATTTTTTTTTTGCCAAAAACCTCATATGGAAAAATACTTTGAAGAGAAATAATTTGCATTTGTAAACAGTGCTTGTAAAAGATTCCTCACTTTACATTACTGAAAAAAATCATGATATAAAGTAAAATATTTTAATTATGAGATTTGAAATTTTATTAAAGTTTTCAGTTATCTCTTCTTTAATTTATTTTTTATCCACACACAATGAAATTAGTTGTAAATTATAGGTCTTGTTTGTTGTTGTATTTAAATATTTTCAACCAAAAAATTTATAACTGCCTCTAATTTTTTTTTATAGTGCTCAATGTAAGTTTAACAATTGCTTCACTATACCCATTCATACCTAGGGTTGAAGAGAACCTTATGTAATGCAGCACTCATAGTTTTCTCGGACACGTCTTTAATTGGTATTTTCTCTCCAACTCCCATCTGCACATAGAACTCCGAGTTTCTGTGTTGATCGAAGAACTGAGGAATGGATATCACCGGTACTCCGAAGTGGATGGCTTCCAGAAGGCTGTTTTGGCCTCCGTGGGTAATAAACAGCACGCATTTGGGGTGAGCTGGGTTCACACCAAACAACGACAATTAATTAGTGCTTTATGGAACAATTGTTTGTGCAGTCACTTGACTACTTGTTGTCTAAATATTACAGGTTTAAGTTGGAATGTGCAAGATTCATCCTAAGAAGCATAATGACTTAAGTAATTATTAGGTATTAATTAATTACTAAAGTATGTTAATTAAGCTTTGAGGATAGTTTGAGGATAGTTTTATATGTGGTGATATTTTTAAAGAGTACCAACTCCTAATTATTTGAAGATCCAAACACTTGATGAGTTTTTAAGTCGGTCTTATGAACGGTTATGCCTATTATAGACAACAAAGCTATAGGGCAACAAAAATATTCCAGCGTTATTTGGGAAGTATTTGAAACTTGAACTTCATATTCTTGATTAAATTGATTTATGGATCTTGTCTATTGTTTAGGTCACACATATCCAATTTAACACGGTGTAACTAAATATAAAACAAATGTATAGTTGAATTTAGGCTTTTATATGAAGGTTTTAGTAACTTATATTCTAAAAGTTTAAAAATTCTAAACTCTGATATTTTTAACTTTTTGACCACATTATGTGAAATCTTTTTGTTGTTAAACTATTCTTTAACCATTTTCTTTATTTTTTGTGAATTTTAACATTCTATTCACTGCATCTATCTAGTACATTAAATCTTCCAAATACATAATTGGAACTTACCTAAAATATCCTTTTGGGGAGCCCAAGATAAGGTCAATACATTTTCTGGTAAGCCTTCAATGTCAAGCTTTCTGGTTTTCCACAAAACTCTTTGCTTCAGGTTTTTAAATACGTTGATATACGTACCAAAATACTCCTTAGGCTTTAACTCGTCAGGGACATATGTTCCCAAACTAAAGAATATCACTCCGTCTGTAGAGTTATCCATGAATTCTTGGATATTCTGTAAAAATGTTTTATTTTGGTACTTAAAATATTATAATTTTGTTTGACAGTTACAAGAAAAATGACAAAGCACTATGCTTTACATAGAACATTATTATGTTAGAAAATTTTCGTTAAGTTAAAATTGTATCATATATTATTAAATAAAACTATTTACTATTACTTACAAAAAAGTTATAAGATAATGCTATATTATAATAACCTAGCTCAAAATTATGAAAGCCCAATGAATAACAAATCCCGATAGTTTTAAATCGTACAACTAAAAGAGTTAAATATTAGTTTTAAGAAGTTGTGAAAAAGTTTTATTATTTAAATTCACCATAGTGTATTAAATAATCTGAAATTTAAATTTTCAATGAAAGCATTTTCGTTTTAATGAGGGTTTTCGTCATTTACTACGAAAACGACTGTTTCCAAAAAGAGCATTACGTGACTTAAGTAGTATTTCTCTCTAGGTACATTTTTTTTGTAATTTGCAATTTCTTCTATAACTTGGCATAAATTTATGAAGTTTGGTCACTGAATAAGTCTGGATTAGCTTATTAAATTAAGTACAGATGAAAGCCAGGTACTAAGCAACCCTTTCCGTGTAAAAAGTTATAGCCTAATACTAAATTTCTTTAAAGTCGTTAGCTTGATATGGTGTTGAAAAGTATGAAGGAAAAAACCGAATTTATGCATTCGGTTTATCAATCAGCCTAAACGTGGTAACTTTTCATTTCTCCGTACATTTTTGCCCTTGCTTCCACCTCTACTTTTAAATGTAGCTTTTTATAAAGGCTTCACTATTGGAATTGAATGTGTTAGTATAAATAACTGTTTTACCATCGTTAACATTATTATTTAATACAAGAAAGCCATTTTGTCAATATTTTAACGAAAATTTGATGTTATTGGGAAGAAAGCAAATGGAGAAGAAGAAGAGTTAACGTCCAAAGCAAAGGCATATTTAAATATGTAGCAAATATATTAAAATTTGGTAAAATATTTTCAGATAAATCTTTTGATGTAAATTTTAATCTCAAGTGTAAATTTATATTGAAATTTAGTTTAAAAAATTATTTTAATAAACAATTATTTTTTTAAATGTGACAACAACGTATAACATATATCAATTAGTGATTTATATAGATAAAACAATTTTATCCCACGTTTCTTACCTTAGGCAGAGGTGAAGGTGGCTGTATATGAATCCCTCCGATGGGAATGATGTTAGGTGTCCTAGGTTGGGCGTAGTCCGCCGTTAAATGATCATTGACGAACATCAACGACACGTTGTTGGTCAATGCTTGAATGGGTGGTACACCAGGAAAATCTTTTCTAATCATGCTCTCTAGCCTTGGATGGTAATACGTGTAGTGATAGTATAATGCTCTCAAACTGCTGTAAGCATTCATTGCTCTTTCAATAAAAGTCATTTTGTGGGGCAATGAGGTACAAGTGTCTGGTATAAAACTTATTGAAAGTGGATTCCCTAGTGCCATATTAAGGACGTTGTTGGTAGGAAATGCTTGAAGGCCAATCACGGGGGCATTGAACTTATGAGATAACAGCAGTGAAAATTCTTGTGCGTTGAATATCTCAGCTATGATAAGATCAAAGTGTTTGCCAGACTTCATGAGTCTTTGTATTTCTTTATCTTTAGCAAATTCATCATAAAGATGCACTGAATAGTCCCACATCAGATCCATACACTTCCAAAATGGATATTCTGTTATTTCTACGATGAATTCAAGCACTGAAATATTCAACTTGTTTTAGTTTCATGGATAGGGTAAAATATGTGGGAAAGTATGCAACAGATAATTATTCAACAAAAAAGGAAATACATTTTTAAAACACTCCAATATCAAAACATTATATACCACTATTAACACTAGAATTAACACTAATCTGTATTGGTAAGTCCATACATTTTTTTACTTGATAATTATATTTTTCTAAATTAAATATTACAGAAAAAATGAAATATCTTCTGAAAAAAATTAAAGGGACGTTGGTTTGAACGTGTTAAATAATATTAACCACATTCATATCTGAGGTCTTACCTACAGTACTAAAATATTACTGTCAGAAGTTGTACATAAGTTATGTTTGTAAAACATATTATAATTTTAAACCATTAAACGTTGCATGAGAACAATTATTTAAATAACATTATTTAAATATTTTGTTTAGTTATTTTGGCTGTTGAATATTAGGTAACCAATTGAGATCAAATTAGATTTTTTATATACACCACGTGTAATTTGATTAGAGGGCTCCAAAATCTCTTACTAAAAGGATTCCATGCATATATGTGTGACCAGACCCGATATGTTTTGACCCCGAGTCCAAGATACTTGTTTTGAGACTAAAAATACACTTAAATGACTACATTTAAATTTTATATGAATACGGGTCATTACAGAATCATTACCATGCTGTTTTTAGATTATTGTCAATTTTTTAACTAGTCGTAATAGAATCGCTATCAGCTGGTTCTTCAATTACAAAATAGTACTATTTACTTATTTATTAAACTACGCTAGGTATGAAAATACCAACTCCGGGTCTATTACTGTATCAGTCTCAATCACTCACTGTCCTTGTCCGTGATCCTGATGGCCTGCAGGTGGAAGTGAGTGAGGTTGGCGGGCTGCGGCCCCATCAGGTCGGGGAAGGGACTGTAGACCTCCACCTCGTGGCCGGCCCGGGCCAGGGTCCGCGCCACCGTCTGCAGGTAGCCCTGGTGACTCTTGGCTCCCAGGGGGAACATCGCCAAAATACGAGCACCCGGCACAGTCGGCAGACCGACGAAAAGTGTTAGAATACATAGCAACACGCCAACCTAAAACAAGTACCAAAGGTTGGAATCTTAGCTGTAATTGTTTAACAAATTGTTTACTTCTTTTTTGTACACCAGGTATTAGGTGGTATTTAAGATAGGCTAAAAGTATTGAGCGATTATTTTGCCTGCGCAGTAGTTTACCTTAGACGTTGCGGAAACTTCCTGAATATTTTTCGCATTGCTACACAACTAAACTGAGGAAACACTATCCAATATTTGGTGTAAGACAATGTGGCTAGTTCAACACGAGTGAGGCCCGGAACTCAGGTAGATGATTTTAAGGGAGCAAGTTTGGCAGTGAAAAGTAGGCCTTTTAATTATTAAATGCTATTCTTTGACTAACGACCACAGCCTACGCGCCTAGCGGTTTCATTGGCTACCGATAGTGGCGATAGAGGCTGTCAGCATGGGGGGTCTCATGGATCAAACATTCATCGTGCAGTACTTCACCTGCTCCCATTTTACGCCTTTATTTTCAGTACATAAAGGTCGGAGGAGGTTTAAATGAAAGATAAATACTTGAGCTTTTTATTTTTTTAGATTAAGCTGTGCTGGTCTAAGTTCAAAGGATTTAACGGTTGAACAACTTTGAACTATTACAGCTTAATATAGATTAAAAGTATATAATGAATCAAAAAGCAAATCAAAAAGCAAATCTTTTATCTTTTGTTTAAACCCCCCCCCCCCCACCTTTATCGGACTTAAAATAAAGGAGCAAAATGGGAGCAGATGAAGCACTGCATGACGTTCTGAGAGGGATATTTTAGACCCCTCTTAAGACAACCATATTACTTGTTTAAAGTTTTAAACCATATTATGATGTTCAAAATACGCATTCCAAAAGTTTTGGATTTTTAATAGTAGTTTTTGCAACGATTGTACCAATTATGAAGGCCTTTAAGATCATCTTCACTTCTGTAAAAAAACTGAAAACGGTGTTTTTGAATATTTTGCGCTACAAAATATGTATTCTTGTAGATTAAGGTTGGACCTAAGGCCCTCATACCTGATATAACACTAAATTTAAGTTTTTCTAGTACAAAATATCTTAAAAGTAGGGAAAATAAAAACTTTACAGGTCTAAGTTCCTTTTTAACGTCACTGATATTTTCAAAGTTTTAAGGCATGAGAGCCATAATGTAAATATAAAACTAAGTAATTAACAAGTTTCAAGAAAATCTGTTGAAAAATATGGTCCAAAACAGGGGAACAGGGGGGTTATCATTGCCCATTGCACAAAACACATTGCCCATTACACATTGCCCAAAAGCCTTGTAGTTTACATAGCTTACTGCGCCACTATCCCATAGGTGACCATGACTCTTAAGCCACAAAATAGATGCAAATTATCACACGAGCTAAGCGAGTGTTCTAAACATCTTACGAGTGACTGAAATGAATTCTATCGTTGTATACATTACTTTATCTTCGACCAACTTATATTTGGTAAAGCTGTCGAATTGAAGTAATAAACATATCGACCGTTTATAGGTTATAGGCGGTCACACGCCTATAACCTGTTCTATAAACACCTGATGACGCTTGGGCAAAAATCACAATTCTCAGTCATATTCACATTAAAGCACACACTTATATAAAAAGTTAGGCACATAAATCAACTAAAACATGAATCATAATGGATGGAAGACTCATCTGACGTTTAAATTGTGTAAGTTCTGTTATAACACTACTTTCGTCTAATTACAAGGTCTCATTGTTCTAGAACCCGTATCATACCTTGATTCCTGTGATGTTTTGAGCTCATTATGGCACGGATTTTTATTTGGTTTAACGATGTACCGCTTAGTGATGTTACTTTTTATATTATTATTGTTGCTTATTGAGACTATCATAGATAAATAAATTCTAAATCTATTTATTTCTATATGGACTAGCTATAAACTGAAGTCATAGGTTTGAAATGAATGCCCTCAACATAATTAAATCGTTTGTATTACAATACAATATATACAACAAAAAACCAATGTATATCGTAATTTAGCTCATAATAAAAAAAAAAACTTAATTAATGTTATCACATTATTTAATACTAACTTTTCATTAAACAACGTATCTAAACCACCTGAGTTTTTGACCATACACAAATTTTATTAACGGTTAAATTTAACAACAAGTAAAGCTTACCTTGGTGCAGTTCGTCATGGCTGCTTGTACCGTATTGAACTACCTCAACTCTGTGAAGGCCTTTATCATACGAGGCTACACTGAATGTTATTTACGATAAAAATAGTTTGATTGTCTTCATCCGCTGTGGATAGCCCTACTTCTTACCACTATCACACTCAACAACTTTGAGATAAACGCCCAGGAAACGTGATCGGGATGTTATGGTTAGATATCAGATGTGAATACGTAATCAAGAGCAGAGAGACTTTAAAGGTTTATAAACTTAGATTGATAAAACAATCATTCCTAAGAGTCATCTGATTAAATGATAGTAGCGCGTATAATATTTTCTTCCAACCTTTTAAATGTTTAATTCTTAAAATACATTGAAGCTTACAATTTATTACCCAAAAAAGTACACTAACGAAAAAACGTCTCTTCATCTTGACGTCAAGATTGGTGAAGCATAGAGTGGCATGGAGTTTAGCTTGTGGCCGAAAACTACTCGGTTTTGTTAATACATTATTACCTTATTCGGATACTTTAAACTATCATAATATCAAACCAAACATCAATTGGAAAAATACCCCTATAATTCTACACCCAAATAGGCTATAAGTAACTCCAAACGTCTAGACCTGGAAATCTACCCTCAATGAGCTAGACCCGAAATTCAGTCCCCAGGAAAGTACCCCCGAGGATACTCCTAGTAACAACTGGTTTCTATGTATGTTATTATTTGGATCCGAAAGTTGCAGGTTCGATCCTGAGTATAGCAGTTAATAGCTTTTTAAAGGTTCGAAACTGGACCAAGCTGCCATTGGTTTTTCGGATATGATTTAATAATCCTGTCTGAAGAACCAGCTGATCTTAGGTAGTAACAAAGCTACACAAGGAATCACAGCCATTGATTCTACACTCATACTTGATTAATATTCGTCTTAAGATTCGCCCTGGTAGTGTCGGCGTCTTAGAAAGTGATTTTGTGATGAATGTGGCCTGATATTATAAAAATTTATACGTTGTGTTTCTGCTATGTGAAATTATTATGAATTTCTATACCAATTTTATTGTTTGAGATGTCAAAAAAATTCGTATCAATCATTCGTTAATCAGATTTTAGATTATCGATTTTTTTTGTTCCAAAAAGCCGGACAACCGTTCGATAATTTTTTGTCCATAAGGTTGACCATTTGGAATGCGGCAATTACGATTGAACCACAATCAAAACTTAGTCAGTTGTTAATGGAATAACATAATGTAACTGGTAAATACATGTTAAAAGCAGGAGCGAAGCAGTCACTCTACTGAAATGTCAGCGCAGTCTGATTGGCATTGTGTTGCATAGACACCTCTATACAGTACCTTCTATTCAAAAATTCCTATACGTGGTATATTTAGGTGATATTCTAATACCTGCTTAGTTTTTTTACAAGGAACACATACAGTTTTCAATTGGTTATAATGTGTTCTGGTTAATTTGGTAGAGATCGGCATGGAGAAATTCTCATTGTCAACTAAAAAATGTTTTTTTCGATATGTTTTTTTTCTTCAAAATTGTGGTATTTTTTTTTATTTTTGAAGTAAAATGTCTTAAAACCAGTCATTGAAAAAAAATCAGGAGACATAAAGGTTGCCAGACTAAATTATTTAACCAATGAATGCTTTACCTTTGTAAGTATCTGAGGTCAAATTATGGAGTTCGTAAAAAGAGATTGAAAAACAAACAGTTTGGTACAAACAGAGGTTTAAAATCCATGGTTAAGCCGCTAACCACCATTTGGTTTTATACATAGTAATTTTTATTTCCGTAACGGATGGTTGTATTCTGTTCATTTTTGGCATAAATCTTTATCATACCAACATACACTTTCAGGAAAAATTTTTTTTCACCGTCTGTTTTCAAAATGGCGGCCATTTTAAATTTTCAAACTCAAATTGCTCAGAATCAATAATTTCAATATAACTTTACTTGCCACAAAAAAGTTGCCAAATGTAATTATCTAACCAACGCTACCAAGTTTGTAAAGATCTGATAACAAATAACGGAGTTATTACTACTTTATTATAAAAGTGGCCTGAATTTGCATAAATTACAATGCAGAATCAATGTTTTTTTTTTTTTTTTTGCAAAAATCGCAATAACTCTGTTACTTGCTGTCACATCCATATCAACTTGGTACCGTCAGTTAAATAATTTGATTTGGCAACTTTGTTTATGAAATTGTTTATAAAATTTACCGATTTTGAGATATTTGAGTTTGAAAATTGAAAATGGTAGCCATTTTAAAAAATACACAGTGTAAAAAATTATTTTTTTGCCTGAAAATGTACATCGGTATGATAAAAGGTTTATCCTAAATATGAACTGAATACAACCATCCGTTACGGCAGTAAAAATTATTATGTGAAAAAAGGCGGCTAAATTCATTTTGGATGCTTAAATGGATTTTAGACCCCTATTTGTATAATGTTTTGTTCTTGTCTCGATGCAAGAAACATATGTACAAAAGGGTTCCAGAGAGTTCTGGGACACCCTGTATATACACACGTATATCAATTTGAACGAACGATGTTTTTGACTTCTAGTTACCTCAAAACGAAAAAGTATTATGGTCCCGGGCCTAGGTCTTACCGTGACTACTACCGTAATAGTGTATTCCCTAAAGGGAAATTCGCTAAAGTATCAGATCTTATCCAAACTTGTGTTTACCTTCTCCATTAAGGGATTAACCTACATTTTCTAACAACACCTCATGGCAGCAGACAAAAAATTCTCATTCCCATTAAGTTTTTATGGGGAATGTGAATTATTATTTTATTTTACGCTTCTCAGTAATATTCAATGAAATCTGAAATTTAATTGGAAATTCGTTGAGTAGTCTACGCATTTTTGCTGTAGCGGGGAATTAACTATACAACGAAAGACATTTTTTATTTTTTTATTTTTATTTTATTAGTATTCGCAAAGTTTTATTTTGGGACCCTATCCTTTATTTATATACTGAAATTGAAACTTTCAGTATATTACTGCAGTTGATAACACAGTGTCTCATTAATTAAAATCGCAAAACATTAAACCTCATTGAATCGTTTAATGAAAGTCTAATATTTGAATTTGTTCTACTCAAACACTGCCATGAACTCAACCCCTACTAATTAATGAAAACTCTTAATTGTATAACGAAAAGTAAAACATCTTCTATTATAAATTGGAAAATTTAAAACTTCAAAATTTGACTCACGTTTTAGGTACGACATGAAATGTTAGGCCGTTGATTAAACTTGTATTTACATACGAAAATGAACAGATCAATCTTTAATAGCATTATTACAAAGGCAATAAAGGGGTTATGACTCTAGATAGCCTAGTGTGGTAGCCGGAAGTTGGTTATGCAAATATCCAGGTTTATGAGTCATAACGCCAGTCGGTGTCAGCGTTCAACGTTCAACGTTCAACGTTACAATCACCGCCGTCGTTATTCTCAACCTATGACTTGGGCGAGTAAGAGTGTATAATTTAAACATATTCTCTACATAATATTTTACAAATTTTGTACATTTTAATAAAATCTTGGTAAATAGCTCGACATACATATTCTATGGCATGTTAAATATCACTGATGTAATATTTTTAAGTGGTATAAAAGTTATTTATAATCGTTTTACTGTTTTATTATATGCCTAGATTATTTTTCAACAAAGACACCATAATTATACCTATTAATATATATTTTTGCATTAAACATGGTTTTATACTGTTTTTCATGATTCACTGTTCGGCCTTCTTATTAGAAACTTTAATGTGAGATTTACATTTTTGGGATTATTGTCCCGACAGCAAAATTAACCAACATATTATATTAAATTGAAATTCTCCATGTATAATTTTAACGAAATGTGATTAGTTTTGCTGACGTAGACCGTTTTATTTACTTTAGGTTGAAACTCTTGAAACCAGAACAAATATGAGACGATATTAAACAAGTAACATCCTTGACTGGGTTCCCGGAAGATAATTGTTAAAAGAAAGAGTAGGAACCCCGTCTCATGGCCAAAATGCTTATTTTAACCATATTTGTTAATAGTTTATTTATCAGTAAAACAACAAAATTTTTTAATATTTTGAATTCTAACACCAAAGTAGCAGAAATACTCATAATTGCATTTTTTTATAACTGGTTAAATGCAACAATCGTACAAAAAGACAACAGGAAATGAAAGGCATCAGTATTTTGTAAAACTATTGCAATATGAATATTAATGTGAGACGAGCATGTAGGGTTACTTGTATTAGTTATCGAATAACACGAAAATAGATTAAATTTGATATAACATCGAAACTCGGTAAAATATAAATATGGTAATATTATAAAACAATTTAGTCACTTCATATTCCGAACTAAATATTTGATCCCCTTGTTTGGTATAAAATGGATATGTTTATATCACGGCGTGTATCCCACGTGATTGATTAATTTGAGAGCCCTCATTCGCCTGTTGTATTGTGTTATTAAATTACTCTATTGTTTTATAATTTTATTTACATCTGTTCAAGGCGAGGTTTTTGTGTACTGGTTTATCTTTTATATTTATTTTTTCATTATAAAGTATAATGATTAACAAACAAGTTGTTGGGGTTTAATCAAACGATAGTGCCATCAATGTCAAACGCGGGTCCCGCGAGACGTCAGTGGCGCACTTTATGTTCTGCATACAAAGCAGGTATTTAAGAATGAGGTTAGGTTGTAATACCTTCGTTATGAGATTAATTTGAAATAACAGTACCAGGGGGACCGGACTTTTGCTCGGTAAAATTATTATTTTCGTTTCTCACACAAAGCTCTTTCGCTTCGATCACTCTCCAGGCTGAAGAGGTGCTGCACTTCGGTATAATTTCCCTAAACCAAGTTATACATGTAACACATTGGTGTATATCTATAGCTATCAGCTGATTTTTGTTCCATTTAAAAATCTTCAAAGGATAACATGGGAACTTAGAAGGGTTCTAGGACGAAAAGTGGATTTTTCCCACTCATGAGACCAACTCCAATCGATGGATGCCTGGTGGCCAAAACTCCCATAATCAACAAAAATAAAAAAAATCCTTGAAAGAAAAATGTTGTCCGTACAAACAGTGTTTGTTTTAGAGTATAATAAGATAAGATAAGATTGGACCATAGGTAAAAGATAAGCGATAGTTTTTAGATTTATTAGATCTAATTAAAACTATTAAAACCGTTACTTACCAACTCGATTATGCATTTAAATATTATTATTATTATTCATTCACCTGTAAAGAGAGTTTTGAAATAAAATTGTTTAGGATGAGACTAAAGGGTGGGGGGTTGTAATGTAAAAAAATTATCAATCTGATCAAGGTTTTGGTTGTTGACCTTAGACACTGGTGGAAGGAAATTGTTATGTTCTTCCGTTACTGCCGTTTAGCTGGAAAGAGCGTGATAATAGTTCAGTTATGTAATGAAACCATCTCCTTCAATATTTAGGTCCAAAATTACACTTGGTAATAATATTTAATTCTTTTCGATGTTTTCTTTTTAAACATAAAAAATAATCATTGTATGAAATCGATCTTGAATCAAACATCTCCCCAGAATTCTAAAATTTCCAGGATTATTTTTCGACTTTTTTTAATACGTACGGTAATGAGTTTAGTTGATTTTCTACTCTACGAAGTGTTTCCGAATTCTAAATATACTTTTCAGGAAAAAATATTATACATAGTTCAAGTGAAGTACATGTAAAATGAAACTCTAAGGTTAAGTCTCATCTAAAGTTAATGAAAGAAAGATTGCGGTTTCTCAATTCCACAAAAAGAATTATCGTGTTTCTCTTAGATGATTTTTTGATTACCAAACAATCTACTGATAAATCCTGCCCTACTATTTCATGATTGTTGCTATTGGCCTCAAATGAAAAATCATATGTATTGACTCCCTTATTTACAAAAGGATTTAGAAACGCCGACTCACTGGGCTACTCCGGCTATCTTTGGACTACTGGAGATAGCAGTATCTCTTTTTAATCATTGACAGTCACTCTGCAAAAGAGAGAGAGTGATAGTGGTTCAAGGCCGACCAGTTTTACAGAATCTTGGCTGGACGACCGCCGGTGATAACCAGTAGAGCGCCAGTCCTCCGTGGTGATCACTACGACAGAGCCGGTTCGCCAAACTGCCAAGTCATGGTGAGTCGCCGAAAGATTTCTTGGTCGAATATTTTTTTTTTAACATTGCCTCAAAGCTTAAAACAAATGTGCAGCAAAGGTGATTTTTATTATCTCTTGCTTTTAAAGGTTACTATTATTCCATGTTTACTTCATGTTAATTCGGTAAACTATTTTTTGTGCAGTTATATTTTTGTGCTGCTCACTACCGATTTTTGGGTGGCACTCACATTTTTTTTTTTTAAGTTCAGGTTGGTTGGGATGTGTAGGGATTAATCAATCGTAGCTAATTAAAATTAGTTTTTTTATGTAGATTACCACTTATAACTATTAAATTAGTCACTATTGGCACTATTAAATTAGTTGTGAAAATTACGTATTTTCATAAAATCACAATCATTGAATAAATTAAATTGAAAAGTTAAATATTTGGTTCATTTTATGTTGGTTTGCAAAATAAATTTTGTATACATTATAACTTTAATATTAAAATATTGCAATTTACAAAAATTATTGCTTCCTTCAACAGATAAGAAAGTGGTATTCGGCATACTTTAATGGTTTGACATAAATTATAACACAGGGACTTTCATTTCGACTTCTGATTAAACCTGTCTTAACTGTCAGTTGGATGTATTCTATGACGTAATCTTGGAAATAAATAAAAAATACATAATACGAATAATGTATTATTGTTTTAATTCAAGGTAAAATAATATTTTAGCTGTAAAGGGATTTTCAATTGGTTATACAAACCTATCTGCTGAATTTGTTTAACGCTTTCTTCCATAACTCAATACTAATGATATTGTGATTCAATAATCTGTTTCAATTGAACGACTAAAGTAGCTGAAAACAAAACCCATAAGTGTTACTTTAGTTGTAAACTTTTAACCATTAAACAAATAAACTTTTAGTACAGTGTAACACTCTACAATTGAGAAAACTGTGAGAAAGTGTTCTTATACTGTATGGTATAGTATTGGTATTATTGTTTTCAATCGAATATCTTTGTTTCTAAGGTTTTTATTATAGTATTTACAGTTCACTTTAATTTAAAAGCAATTCATTTTTGCTAGTCATTGCAACTCTTTGTTTTCCTGTTATTTTATTTATTTCAATGTTCTTGCTAGCCAAGTTTCACACTGTGCAAGATTGTTAATTATTTCAAATAAGTAGTTAATTATTTATGGTTTGCTGGCTCGTCATATTGTCTGTATGACTTATGTAGAATAGGTGTCATAAGGGACAAACAAATGTTAAGTTTTGGTATGACTCAGTTGACCCCAGTCCTTCTCCTGCTGGTGCTGGCCGCGGGCTGCTCGGTGCACGCCGCCCGCATCCTCGGCGTGCTGCCCATGTGGGCCAGGAGTCACCACAGGTTCATGCAGCCCGTGATGGAGGCGCTGGCGGCGGCCGGACACGAGGTGGTGGTCTACAGTCCCTTCCCCCACCCACGACCACCATCCAACTACACCGACGTCCTGCTGGAGAACATCAAGACCGAGAGCGACGAAAGTGAGTGTTTCGTGTAAAAAAATAGGTTATTATGCCTATTAAAAATTTTTAAATTACGAAAAATAATATACAACTCTCATAGTTCTTTAAATCCAATCCTACAGTGGTAATTTTATTGTCAAATTGTAGGGAACTACTCCAAGCTTTGACATGTATAGTTTGCTAGTTCCAATTGCACCGATATGAGAACTAGTGGCATTTACGTTAACCGCCTGCCTTCATTGTTGTACTTTAAGTGCTTTAGTTAGAAAAGTTAAATTAGGCTTCTTCTATAGTTCAGTCTTATATCCACCTACAAATATTAGAATTTGTAATTATTTTCATAAAGATTGCCTTAAAATTTGACTACAAAACGAAAACATAAAGCTAGCACGTTTAATGCAATTAAAGGAAGCTATTGTAAAGCAATTTATAAAATCCTTTTTTCAGTGGTATCTATATCTAAGAATATATGTGGATCAAAACGTGGATTATAAAAACCTAATTCAAGTGCCTATTTTTAATTAAAATTTTATCAAATAAAAAAATTAAACATTAAATAAAATAAAAATTCAATGCATATTAATCAACACTTAATTTCTTTATAATGATTGGAAAAAATTTACGACGAAAAAATATTAGTATGTACTTTATTATTCTCACTAAATAAGATCTAGTTAATAAAAGATGAAAAAAGATTACATAGTTCAGTAACTCAATAAAAACAAACATTTAAGTCATTTTTCATATTTTTGTCCTAATTTAAGTCCTATTTAAGTCCTAATTTATGTTCGTTATGGTTCTATTTTATAAATGTTGACAATATGTGTTTGACTGCATCCTTTCTATTTCAGTTACGAATTGGCTCCTCCGTATTTCTCAGACCCAATACACATGTTTTGACGCTGCATGGTACATGCATGAAATGATGTACCGAGAGTTTTTCGGTGACCCGAAAATCAAACACCTGTTTGCTTCCAATGAAAAGTTCGACCTCATTATCACAGAGCCATTTACAACCCAAGAATTCGTTCTCCTGCTAAGCAATAAGTTCAAAGTGCCAGCAATATCACTCCAGACCTTTCCCACAAACCACCTTTTGAACAGCCAGTCTGGAAACAGCTTATCAATGTCATTTTCTCCATCTCTTTGCACTCCATTCTCTGAAAAAATGTCCTTTACTGAGAGATTGATCAATTATGTCGCATCCTTGTGGGATTTGTATAATTATTACAATTATCTATTGAAAAGCTTGGAACGGATGATTAAGAACGATTTTCCTGATGCTCCACCACTTGATGAGTTAATCAAAAGCGTATCCCTAACTTTCGTCAATGACCACTTGACGGCGGACTACGCCCAACCGAGGACCCCCAACATAATTCCTGTCGGAGGGATTCACATCCAACCACCTCAACCTCTACCTAAGGTAATTTTTAAAAGTAGGCCTAATAGTTTTAAGATGCAGGTAACCTGTAACAGGTAGATGGTATACATTGAATTTTTTTTCTAACCGAATCATATAAGAAACAAACACATTGTTCCGCTTTTGAAAAGTTTGTTTTTACCATCTCATACCACACCAACATGGTAGCAAAGTAGAAACCTACCACAGAATTAAGTATTATAGTGGTTAGGAAGCTTCTTCATAATTCTAGAAACACCAGCATTAGCTTGACCAAAGTCGACAATTATTGCGAGGTTTTGTAACTTGACTCTGATGATCTCAGGCATTAGGCAATTAATTGTTGGTAATGACGAAAGAAAACAGTAAGGAAGTAATAAGTGAATAACTATATAAAAAGTGTTGTGATGTACATAGCTATACGTCACAACACTTTTTATACTGTATAGTTATTCATCTTATGAGTGAGTGTCAAATCATCATTAACAGTAATTTGTAAGGTTTAAAGCAAATAAATATTTATACTTACCCATTTAATATAAAGAGCTTTGAAAACTAAAGGCAGAAAACGGATTTTGAAACTCTAGTCTAATTTTTCTTCTGTTCTCATTTCTCTGTAACAATATTGTATTAATAATCATAATAAAAAACAAAGCTAATTTATTTTATACGAATATAATATTCGTTATAATTAGGTGCATATTGACTTAGACAATCATACAATGTGGAAATTTATTTTCTTACTTGAAGGGCCTGAAAGAATTCGTCGATGGAGCAGAATATGGCGTTATACTATTCAGTCTGGGAACGTACGTGCAGGATGAACTACAACCCCAGACGTATTTCGACATGTATATCAACGTTTTTAAAAACCTCAAACAAAGAGTTATTTGGAAGACGAGGAAAGAAAACATTTTGGGACTACCGAAGAATGTGATGACAGTGAAATGGGCTCCTCAACCGGACATACTTGGTAAGGCAACTGTTATATTTATCCCCCTTTTACTGCAACGGACTTTTGAAAACATATTGAAACTTAAATAGAAATACAGAAGTTCTTCACTCATTATGCTGTCATAATGGAACACATTCCTCTTACGTTATTAAAAACTAGGTCAATAGAAAAGATGTACGGTAATCTATAAAAATGTGAATTATTTTTATAAAAGCTTACAGCTGTATTATTCTTTGATTAACAGTCTAGAAAAAATCTTTCTTAATACAGCATTTCGAATTAAACGTTTTGATTTTATTTTAGAAGAATTAACTTTACACATCTAAAAAATAGACTTTTATAAAACTTTTATCACTTTCAAAGAGATCTTATGCTATGATGCACTTGATATTTATTTTGGACTTTCTGAAATAGTCTGATTATTAAAATCACGACACAAAAATATAAAACAATATAAAAATAGGTAGTAAACCTTAAGGCCTTAAAATAATCTTTAATAATTGCAGTATATTCATTGGACCCTTTATGGAACAATCGTAAAACACGTCTTCTTATGAAACTTAGCAATAAGATTAACTATAAACTAATAATCAAGATAAACCTCGTAGTGTTTGAAACATGTGCCACATTTTAAGATAAATATCGTAATGTTTGAAATATGTGTCACAGCTTTGACTATTTTTAAACTTTGAGCAGTTAGGTAACTTGACTCATATGTCGGGTGTCAAGGCTGTGATTAACAATGACTACAATTTAATGATTTTTAAGACTGAAAGCTAACTAGGGAAATTAATTGGATTAATTGAACACTCTGTTATTTTTCCAGCCCACCCGAACTGCGTGCTGTTCATCACACATGGGGGCCTTCACAGCCAACATGAGGCCATACACTATGGAGTCCCTGTTGTTGGTATCCCTCAATTCTTTGACCAACACAGAAACGTTAAGTATTTTGAAGCGCAAGGGGTTGGAATCAAAATTGAAACTAAAGATCTCTCAGAAGAAACCATTTCTGCAGCAATACAAGAAGTCATTAAAAATAAAAGGTAAAAACTATGATTTTAAAGTAATAAGTAAAGTAATTTGTAATGTAACTTACATATTATTGTATTGAATAACATACTACAATGACCTTTTAATCTCATTGGTATTAGGCTATTAATATATTTCTATATTTTTAATATTGAAATTATTCACAGCTTACGTAAGAGAGCCGATGGGTAGGAAAAGTTAAATAATACTAAAACACGTAAATAGTTGTAAACTATTTATCTTAATTAAAAAGGTGTCTTTTAAGAATTTAATAATCAAAAAAAGTATGAAATGTTGTAAAGCATAATTTTAAAGAACCGATATAATTTTAGCAACAACAAATTTATACCGGAATAAAACTGTATGACTGCTAATGTCGTCAAGATTTTATTAACATAGATAGGTAAAACTAATAGTATTGTAATATTCTACTTATGGCGCAGAGGAATTAAAATCTCCACTCTGCGTGCTGACTAAGGTGATGTGTTAGAACTGCTGGTTTTACCAAAGCAAAGTCTTTTAGTTAAATGTCTTACTTCAATTAATTTTAATGGTGATTCTTAATTTTAATATAAAATCTGTTGTTATACGTTTTTGTCCAACGGAACAAAAGAAATTCATCATTCCTGCTGCACATAACACTACCTTTAACTGTTAAGTTTTAACATTATTTAACTAGTCACGTACAAAATTTATGAGAAAATGTGGACACAATGTTTCTTAGATACGGGGTCATAACTAATGGATTTAACTAATGGAAGGCATCACTTATGATAACGGAATTTTATATTTTGTAATACTGTTTAATACCTTTTCAAAGGAAAGAAGAAATTAAGAAAAAAGTTATGATGAGGATTTTGAGGGATTGTAATCTAATATTTTGTTTTACAAAAAATAGTCGAAGCAATGCTAGATTTGAAAAAAAAAATTCGTAGGAACCTTAAGTAAATTAGTATTTGGATATTTAGAGCATGTGGTAAAATAACTCAAATTGAAGAATATTTTTTTTTTTATTAAATGTGAAATTAAATTTTTAAGACTCTTTAAGTGTCAATAAACATTAAAGAAACTCGCGTTTAATGCGAATGTGAAAAGTACCGTACTTTACGAAACGATAAACAAGTATAATATTTTTATGCAATAAAAGCACATAAACATTTTCAACGCCCTATATGTCTCCTCAAATCTAAATAAAAATATATACATTTATTTTCAGTGTCAATCAGGTTTACTCAGTTACATATATTATAATTTATTAACTGTGCAATTTTTTTCATTTGGTAACTAGCCTCTCTATCATCATGCATAGTTTTGTGATAAACACCTTATAAGGTAAAAATTACCTTGTTTACAAACTGACTTAGTCTATGAAATAGTATCTTGTAAATCGATTCACATTCAAACCAAAGATTTTAAATAAAAGGAATACATTTTTCTATCGGCTTTATATATTTTAAGTAAAATTTTTTTAACTCATCAAATGAGAATTTTTTTGTATTTCAGTTACAAGGAGAACATGCAGCGGTTGTCGGCGGTGTTCAGGGACCGGCCGCTGTCCCCTGCGGAGTCTGTCGTGTTCTGGACGGAGTACGTGTTGAGACACGACGGAGCTGCGCATCTGAGGCCGGCCTCCACCGAGCTGCGATGGTACCAGCTAGTGCTGCTAGACGTCTCCGCATTGATCCTAGTCATTTTCATTGCTTTATTTACGATTGTGTTCGTTATTTTAAGAAGTTTTTACAGGTTTTTTAGGAAAAGAGAAAGTAATGTAATATCAAAAAAAGGAAATTAAAAATTATGACTAAGTTTTAACGAAAATGAGGATTTCTTTATTTTAGTTAAACTAAAACTGTTAGTATTCATCTCAGGCCCTGGGTTGTTTAATTAATTAATCATGTACTTGCATCCCAAGTTAACCACGGAGCTGTCGAGGTTTGCCCCCACCAAGCTACATTAGTACAAGTCTATCCTCATAGATGTCGTTAGTCAATTTTTCGTTGTTGTTGTGTTATTACTGACTGATCTCTGTTTTAAGAGGTTTTATTTTTTATGTTGAAAGTAACTAATAGTATAAAAATAAAAATATATAATTGTTTTGTATTTACTTATTTCTTTATTCATTTAACATCTTTTTAATAGTGTTTTATAGTAACCTAAAGTATTTTTTTGTCTCAAAAAAATATACTAGTAATATTAGACGTCACACACATTTAGCTATAGCAACTTCACAGATAAGTTGTTTTTTCCCACTCATCTCTTAAAAAAAAATTTTCAATATACCCCTCCCTCTCCCAAACGGGAACGCCATGGAGTTTGACGACATCTATTAATGTCTGCCTTCTGGATTGACGAAAGACTCAAAATAAAGTTACAACACTTTTCCTCCTTCATTTTATGAATTGGTCAATCAGATCTGGTTTTGAGATGTACTCCAATTATAAGACCTAAAAAACACAAACACATTATACTTAAGACACACAATCCGGACAAGACGAAAGTGTAAACAAGAACAATTCAAGCGCTATAACATATCGGTCAAAGTCCAAACTTTGTGAGTCATTAGGTTTTTGAGGGTATTTATTTTAACATATAACACGTAACATTAATTTTTTTTTGCTGAAAGTCAATAATATTTATTAACTAAAGACTACCTTGATTTTTCATTTGTGGCAGTAGTACATCTATTGTTCAAATTATTTTTCCTACAACCGCGCGTGAAGTGTCAGTTTACGCACCGAAAACCAATCGTGAAACAGCTGTTTACTGAGGAGTGATCACTAAAGTCTTTATTTATTGGCGTCACTAGTGTATAGCTAGATTTTTAAACAATGTTGACATTTATTTATGACAAATGGATAAAGAATTAACAGTTATTTTAGTTGTTATTTTAATGTTTTGGTGAACAAGACATTAAAAAAAATGGAAAAAATATAACTGCTTTTAATGTGTGATCTACATTTTCTCTGTACAACTTTTTTTAAATAGTCTGATAACTTATACTATGGTTACCTCTGGTCGAAACATGACCAAAATTTCAATTGATTTGGACCCAATTAGTAAAATAAATAACTGAAACATAGGCTATGTTTCAACTGTTATTTTTAAACCTCTAACATTCATTATTAAAATAACAGCTGTCTAGTGATTCAATCAATTAAAATTCTTCCATAAGATTAACATTGAAACTTTGGAAGCCTGTAGGGTGTAGCCCTAGGAGCCAATGAACAGTGCAATCGGATTCTGCTCATTTACAGGATTACGGATTTCGCCCGCGATGCGCTCAAGTTGAGAAAATGAACCATGCTTGCCTAATAATACATATGGATATTTAAAGCATTTGTATAATCCAACTGGTGTATAAAATATAGTTGGTTATTCTCCTCTGATATGTTAATTTCATCTGTTACTGGCATCAGTGCGGTTTAGTATGGGTATTTTGTCACTCCTGCCACAGCGATTGGCAGCAATGTACCGCTGTGAGAGCCGGCGTCAATCCACTTATGCAATAAACTTAGAGAGCTCTGAACTACTTGTGGGTGTTGTTTTGTGCTCGTGAGTCAGTGTTTAAGTTTTTGTTATTGTGGCTAAGCATAGTTCGCCAAGAATAAATTAAACAAAATGGTAAGTATTTAGGTTTTTGTATATAGTTTATAATACTCTCATGATAATACAAATTGTACAATTTGATATTTACATTTTGAAATTCGGTGAGCATATTTTATAGAGTTCATAAAGTTTTTCACCCGGAACCATGATACTTTTTTGTTTTGAGGTATATATAAATATAACAATTTATCACGTTAACTTTTGAATGAACCTCCGATTTTGATGAAATTTGGTACAGGGGTGTAAACCAGCATATACTTGAACGAGTTCACCAGCCAGAATGATCGGACCATTGGAATGGGGTTTTAAGGAGTTAAAAAAGGGTCGATAATGGGTTTTTGAAATGTGTTTACCTTAATTTTTAAAATCCAACAATTTTAACACCAAAAATTTAAAAGAGCTAAAAAAATAATATTTTAAATTTTTTGCTTATCTGTAATGGTTATGGAGAAAATCCATGATTCCTATGGGAAATAAAGAAAACCTTTTATCTTGCCCATTTATTAACATATCTTGATAAAATTTTGTATGTACATAAGTTAGGAAGAGTAAAACTTATATTCTCTTACAAATCACAAAAGGTTTAAAACCTACGTAATCACCCCAATGGGGTTTATGGGGAAGATTGAAGGAAATCATAGCTTAATAAAATTTGGTATGTACTAGGTAGTGTTTAACTTAGATTTACTTACAAAAGCTATATGGAGGCAAACCTACATACTCAAACCCATAGTTTTTATGGGGGAATACAAAAAATATGAAAAATGCATTGGAAAGTCGCTGAGTACGCAGGTCTGCTGCGACGGTGATGTTATAATATATTTTTATATTTTATGCCAAATTTAAATTCACTTTGTTACATTTTACTCTGTTTTTTTATTTATTTTTTTTAATATGAACGTTTATAAGCTTATTATGATGTAAAGAATAATTTTATTTTTTATTAGCAAACAATGGGGCAAACTAAGCTTTTTAAAATCAATGATTTAGGATATACAGTAATTTTTTTTTTGTTCTGATTCAAGCTACGTACTTGTGTGGGCTTAACATCAAGCTGGATGCATTAATTTTGGCAATAGACAAAATCATAGTTTTATTGTTGTACTTTTTATTCTCCAATCTTTAGAAATTTAATAGGTTTGTGGTTTTAATAACACTACAAAGATTCCAGGTTTTGAGCCAAAGTTATTTTTAGGCTTTCTAGCATTTAATAAATCTTAATGGATGGATAATTTCAAACTTAAAAATAGTCAGCGTTTATAACTAGTACTCGTATGGGACTAAATACATTTTACTTAAAAATCACAAATACCTGAAACAATAATATTATTACAAATCGAATGTACAATAATAAAAATGATATGGAATAATGAAATGTAAACAATTAGATGACTTAGATGATAGGTTTTTCGTCGATGGCTTCTTAGTACACTTACTTACTACCCTATTATATACTCTGATGTGAGTAAAATAGTTGTAGGCACACTGATCACAAAAATAGTTTAAATAACTTTCTCCAAACTTTACAAATAACTTAGTTCTGGGTAAAGATAAAATAATCTTTACATAGGCCTATGTGCTGGGAAATTTCTTATTTCGTTGTAATCTCGAATTGAAATCCTACAGATTGTTATATCATTGGTCTTATTGGGTTAAAAACCAAAAGAAAAGACTTGCTGAGAACATCTGACTGAACTGTCGATGTCGAACTACATGCTCTTGTATAAACTTGTATTCCTGTAGTTTAAACTGAATTACTTAATGATACTGTAACACCCGTGGGTCGTGGGAGGGAAATATCACAAATATTTTGAACACAAAACGTATTTATTAATTTTACCTCCGGTTAGCCAATTAAATACAAAACTTTACCATTACAGAAACTAAACATCAAGCAGAACACTTTATCACTTAAGTAATATCGCTACAAAACAATTCGCGACTAAAATACTTATGCAATACCGGGACATAGGACCCTCGAACCGGACCACTGGCCATTGTTGCCTCGGCGGCGGCGGCGGCGAAGCAGCGTAGCGGTGGGACACTAGACGCACGCGTTTTAACATCAACGTCTCGTATCCGAATGGGGCGAGGTGACGATTGTTCGTCAGCACGCTGAAGCAATGACCGGTCAATCAGCGCGTAGCTAGATTGGTTGCTGCTCGACTGCTGCTGCTCTCTTTGGATTTACTCTTCAACCACGAGCTGCCGGTGGTGACAGACGACATGTCAGCACATGCCATGACCCACACAACGCTACATGAGCCGAGGCTCGGCGTAATATCCAATAGGCATAATACTGCCTTAGCACGAATAGCTAGACTTCAAATACCATTCAGTAAAATATGATATTTAGTGAGGGTAAAATTGTTATCGTTAAGGTGGTTAAAAATAAGAGCATTATTTAACGGTCTAGAGAATTTTGGGCCGTTATAGTACTATATGTTTAAAAGTATAAAAGGGTTTTTATTTATTTTAAAAGCACTTTTATTATTCACATAATTTCAGTAACCATGTTTACATTTCAACTATTTATAAACAACTAATCTAAACATGTGATTTTTAATCAACAATAAACACAATTAAACCATATGAAACATCTCCTTTTTTTAGTTCTTTTAATAAAATCTGTTTGGGTTTTTTGGAATCCTGGATGATCTTCTGACACTTTTAAAGTCGTTTTTCATATTTGGCTGCTTAAAATGATCTTCATCTATTTTGAACTGTCTTTCATTTATTCTACATTCAGGATGTTTTTTCTTGATGTAATGCGAGTTTCTCCTTAAAATACTGTTATTGCTTAATGTTTTAACCAAATAAGACCTAGGTTCACTTAACTTTTTTACTAAAAGGGCAGGACTCCAAAATTTTGTTTTTACATCCTGGACATACACCTCTTCTCCTTCCTGGAATTCATCTTTTGTCTTTCGAGCTTTTTTGTTGTACCACTCTTGTTGTAAAAAAGCTCGAAAGACAGAAGATGAATTCCAGGAAGGAGAAGAGGTGTATGTCCAGGATGTAAAAACAAAATTTTGGAGTCCTGCCCTTTTAGTAAAAAAGTTAAGTGAACCTAGGTCTTATTTGGTTGCTGTGTTCTTTTGAAAAACTTAAATATATCCATAATTTCATTCTTCCTAGGAGTACAAAACTTCTCTAACACTTCAAGTATTGTCTCCACAGTTTCTTCTTTATTGTCAAGTCTAAAGTCTTTGTATACTTTCAAAGCATCCTTTCCGAGTAGATTTTTAAGTCTTGCTGCTTGAATTGCATTTGATTTCTTTCCTGTCTCTGTCGCGGTAAAATATATTTCAACTTCTTCTTTAAAAGTTTTAAAATTCTCTTCTAGGTTTCCTTCTAGGCTCAAAACATCAGGTTTGTTAAATTCCATTGTTTCTTTTCAAAACCACTTACAAATATAATATTAAAAAATATAATGTAATGATAAAATTCTTAAAGACTGCGCCATGTTTAAAAGTATAAAAGGGTTTTTATTTATTTTAAAAGCACTTTTATTATTCACATAATTTCAGTAACCATGTTTACATTTCAACTATTTATAAACAACTAATCTAAACATGTGATTTTTAATCAACAATAAACACAATTAAACCATATGAAACACTATACATCAGTTTTTTAAACGTATTTCATGTTTTTAATTAAACACGTGGTTCCACAAATTTATAACAGAGTGTATTGGCCTTAGGCACACAATAAACCCTCTATATAGGCAAGTGAGCGAAGCGAAAGGACTCGTCTTGAAAAGAAACAAGCCTTTTTGATCCTTGCATCCTAGAGTACCATATGTGATATTATTATTTTAAAGCATTTTTTACGTTTTCTAGGAAATGCTTTGCCCCCATGTAAATCAAATGAATTAAATTCAATGACTGTACAATAAGCATAGTAACACTCCTGTTACAAATTAATTATTAGTTTAATAAATCTTATTGAAGAAATAATAACAAATAGATTAGGGCCTATTAAATAATGATTGAGAAGAATGTAAATATTTTTGCACCAGTGGATAGCGAGCCTATCCTACTACTCTTATCAGCTCTTTTTCTTAAGCAGCGATAACCTATTACATGTACTGATGACTTGACAAAACCTTATATCAGATAATAATATAATCGTACTGTAGTTGTATTAAGCATAACACTATAGTCTTATTTTTTACAAGTTATTCTCATGTTCTTTTTGTTCTGTCAATGAGCAATGCAGTATTGGCCAATGATTGTAAAATCAAAGAATATTTTATGACTAATTTTATATTAAAAATTAATAAGAAAATAATTAAGTATTTTCCCCCGTAAGTGTAACTCCTGATTAAGCAACTGCTAAATATACCGTACATATTTTCTTTCAAATTATCTAAGTAAGTTTATTTTTAATTAAATATTATCTATTATTTTCAGTTTAGTAAAATTAATAGATTTTATTTACATTCAAATTTTAATTTAAAGCTAATACTACTATATACAACAAAATACTAAAATTTATTATTAATTGATTAACCTTAATTGAATGAACCAAACAAATTATATATTATGTCCGAGATTTTGTTAACTTGTTTAATTGGACAAACTTATGAAAAGTAATAAATCAAGTGACATACATTTTTGATAAACTTTATTGAATTACATAGAATAAAATAAATGAAATCCTACCTACCATTTATATCACAAAAAGAATATAATGAAATATATAATGCTGAAATACAGTTAATTGTAGAACTACGGACTGCTATTTACAGTCTTTAGTTCTTGTTCTTGCATAGTTCGATTAAGTGGTTTCAGGTTTTTATGGATTCAAAATCTAGAATGAAAACGAACGAACAGAATATAATTTAATAGTTTTAGTACTAATATCCATTTTAGATTTTAATTATAATCAAGTAAAACCCTTTTTATAAAAATGTACATGAATTTCGAAAGTATTTTAATTTCTTCAAATTAGATAAATTTACTTTACAACGAATCATTAAACAATGCAAATTTTGCAAAAATCCAGATTCTGCTCAGTTTAAAATAGTTTTAAGACCAACCCCTTCTCAGTTGAATTATTTCTCCATAATTTAACATTACATGTTTACACTTTATACAAGTGGGTTTTAGTTGTTACGTTTTTGTTTGATTACAGGCATCAATTATGTTTCTATCGGTAGTATTTCTCACTTCAGCTCCTACCCCAGAGGGGGCTCGTATTCTTGGCATGCTGTCAGGATGGGCGAAGAGCCACCACAGGTTAGTGTATTGATCAAAGTACTATCAAGTACCGTAGTCATAAAAAATCGTAGCGGTCGATTTTTTTTAAATTGCTTTAGTCGACTACTGACTTCAAAGTAGCCGACTACTGTTGTTTACTACTTTTGCACCTGAACTGAGCCTAAGACCTAGAGCTGACAATGCACGAGGGCCGAATCGATTTTTTTTAGAAGTAGCCGAGTACATACTCAAGCTATATCCTGAGAATGAGAGGTATGTTGCTACTGTATTGTGCGACTGCAAGTCAAATAAAACTGTATTGCTCGACTACAGTAGGCTCAGGCGAATAAAAAGTAGTTGACTACAAAGTAGTCGTAGTCGATTCTTTAAGGAAGTCGATGTGGCACATCACTAGGTCAGTGATCTTGAGATACCTTGGGTTATATAGAGGAAGGAATGTTAAAAGTTATAACAGGTAGATTAAGATCCCTATAATTTGAAGGATGCCTACATCCATCCATTACAAAAATTATTTTTCATGGTTTTAGTCCCAGAGCTATGAGAATATACGTAAGACTAAATAAATTACAAATTGCACCAAAACAACTCAACAGTTATAGAAACATGTGCAGGACATGTTTTGATGTTAATACACCATCTTTAGCTGTCAACTTGAAGTTATTTGAATGTTAATCCTAGTCATCTATATTAATAAAATTAGAGTTTTGTCTGTACGTTGCTTAGAATTTTGAAATTTTTGGTTATTTTTACTTTTTATGCATAACAGAATCCAAAATCGGTGTCATCTAAATTTCTTTCCCTCTGTCTGTCTGTCTCTCTCTCTGTCATTCTGTCTGTAACGCTCATGGGTCCTATTTTGTCCTCTTTTCACTGGATAAAGACTTTACCTAGGGGTCTAAATTTTTTTCATGTCATAGACTAGAGTGGTGTGAAGGTTCATTACAACTTTAATTGACTTAGCGACCTTAGGGCTTTGCCCCATAGTATGTCAAAGTAGCCAAGTTGTGCTAAAATACCAATCTTTAATCTCTTTTCACACGACAAGGGCTTTAGTAAATGATATGAAAATTTTTATTATTGTTAAATGTTGAAATTAGAACGATTTTAGCTGCTCTAAAGCATCGTTCGTCAAAAAGGCTCTCCCTCATAGTAAAAGAAATATTCAATGTTAATCTTATGGGAATATTTAATTCTACCTTTTTATCTATGCTCTTTAATCAGCTGGATTAGACAGTTTGTCATTTTCACCACAGATGGCAACACTTAAAATTTTAAATACAGACTCTTTCATATCTAACCCTTTAACTTTTCACTGGCCTAAATACAGTGAATAAAGTCAACTAATTCTTGGTTCTAAATATGAATATTAAAATAATTTATGGAAATTATTACAAAACGAGTTTTGACCCTTAAATCTTAAAATGTTTCTTATTATCATTACAAACTAATTTTAGTTCCCAATTTAGCTTTCATTGCACTTTCTGACAAAAAGAGGTGTATTTTATCAAACACAACATGTAGTTAAAACCAATGAGGTTTATAAATTGCTCAATTTTTCAAGTAGTTCGGGTATAGACGGGGCAATATTAATGTGTAAAAGCTTAATGAGTAGGTTCTTATGAAGAAGTGAGAAAGTCGCTTAAAAAATCACTCATAGTACCACTGTAATTTTCATTCAAGGATCATGCTGATTGGTTGAATGGAATCAGATGGTTTAAGAACATATTTGCAGAAGTTTGTTATTGTTTTTTATTTTGTGTAAACAAACAAATATACTTATTTTGACATTTAGAAGGTAAAAAGAACGCTTCCCGTGGCAATAAGGAAAAGTAATCCCACCATCAATGCTTAATTTTTCTCCGTTTTTCGACATAACTTTATAACATGGGATGTCACTATTTATTCGGTTTTGTATACATTGGCAACACACGAGGTTTTAGGTAAATAGGTAAAGTCTAAAGACAAAAAAATTGAATTAAGTAAACCTAATATCTACACTGCGGTGCGGTGGCTATACGTTACTGACAGATGTTGCGTTGTTTTACTTGGTTTGGGAATTAAAATGTTAACTAATTTTGAATTTAGATTTAATATTGTACATGTCTGTACATATCTTTCATGGGTAGAACAAGATGCAGGGGTTCAATACATTGGATTTGACATATAGCTATCGTCACACCCAATCAAGGATTCAATATTAGATTTCATAAGAATCTATAATATTTTTTACAAGTCTGAGTTTTCTTAAATCTTCTATAAGTTTAAACTCATAGAACTATAAAGTAAATCACCATACGAATATAAATGTTTAATCAAACTGCAACAAAACCATTAATAGAAATAACTTCTAGACTAAATGAGAAATGGATTTAACAAGATTTTGACAAATTTGCCTGGTAGCTATTAAGCATAAAACTTGATATCTAGATACGTTAGAATGAACCAACTGAAGGTTATGAATTTGTGAAATCATTAATATCATTCGTTTAATAAACTGTACACACACCCCGTGCGAAGAACGGGTACTCAGCTAGTATTGGATAAAAATCAATAACACCCATAAAGTTAACACGTACACACATTAAACAAACACATTATTGTAGCAAATACAACAACAACCATTTCATTTCCATATATTTAACTAACTAATATTACACAAATTGTTAGTATCTTAACGTAATTAATGAATTGTACAAGTACTGGCAGAAACTGTCGTCCTGTCACAGACCGCGAGTCGTAAAACATCCAGAGGCTGTTTTGCAGGTCCATGCAGGACGTCAGTCGTAACACATCCAGAGGCTGTTTTGCAGGTCCATGCAACTCGTCAGTCGTAACAAATCCAGTACTGTATCTGTGTTGCAGGTTCATGCAACCCGTCAGTTGTAGGTCTAACACATCAAGTAGCTGTGTTGCAGGTTCCTGCAGCCCGTCAGTTGTAACACATCCAGTAGCTGTGTTGCAGGTTCATGCAGCCCGTCAGTTGTAACACATCTAGTAGCTGTGTTGCAGGTTCATACAACCCGTCAGTTGTAACACATCCAGTACTGAATCTGTGACGCAGGTTCATGCAGTCCGTCAGTTGTATCACATCCAGTAGCTGTGTTGCAGGTTCATGCAGCCCGTCAGTTGTAACACATCCAGTAGCTGTGTTGCACGTTCATGCAACCCGTCAATTGTAACACATCCAGTAGCTGTGTTGCAGGCTAATACAACCCGTCAGTTGTAACACATCCAGTACTGTATCTGTGTTGCAGGTTCATGCAGCCCGTCAGTTGTAACACATCCAGTAGCTGTGTTGCAGGTTGATGCAACCCGTCAGTTGTAACACATCCAGTACCTGTGTTGCAGGTTCATGCAACCCGTCAGTTGTAACACATCCAGTAGCTGTGTTGCAGGTTCATGCAGCCCGTCAGTTGTAACACATCCAGTAGCTGTGTTGCAGGTTCATACAACCCGTCAGTTGTAACACATCCAGTACTGTATCTATGACGCAGGTTCATGCAGTCCGTCAGTTGTATCACATCCAGTAGCTGTGTTGCAGGTTCATGCAGCCCGTCAGTTGTAACACATCCATTAGCTGTGTTGCACGTTCATGCAACCCGTAAATTGTAACACATCCAGTAGCTGTGTTGCAGGTTAATACAACCCGTCAGTTGTAACACATCCAGTACTGTATCTGTGTTGCAGGTTCATGCAGCCCGTCAGTTGTAACACATCCAGTAGCTGTGTTGCAGGTTGATGCAAACCGTCAGTTGTAACACATCCAGTAGCTGTGTTGCAGGTTCATGCAACCCGTCAGTCGTAACACATCCAGTAACTGTGTTGCAGGTTCATACAACCCATCAGTCGTAACACATCCAGTATCTGTGTTACAGGTTCATGCAGCCCGTGATGGAGGCGCTGGCGGCGGCCGGACACGAGGTGGTGGTCTACAGTCCCTTCCCCCACCCACGACCACCACCCAACTACACCGACGTCCTGCTGGAGAGCATCCAGACTGAGGGTGAAGACGGTGAGAGATTTAAATGTACAAGAGTAAGGTATTGATGATAAAAGTATTAATATAGTCCGAAAAGGTTTCCACCTTTTATGAATTCAAAATTTAGTTGAAAACTAACACTCAGAACACATTTTTATAGTAGTAGTTTCATTGCTTGACATTTTTAACTCACGCATATTTCAACGAAATTGACTGAGTGAAAAGAATAAAAGGAATATATTATTTATGTGGAAATGTTTGAACATAATCAGCTGTTCTGTTAATCCTAGTAGTACATTACATGGACAATCCTGGAAGCACATATTATTAATATCTGGGGTACAGTATTAATAAATTGAGTATGCAGTTTTTTTGGCTGATGATTACGATTTCAATCTATTTTCTTTTCTTTATTTCAACCCAGTATGTTTGAATCTATTGAACTTAAGATTCCTGATAACAGTAACATATCAAATACAAAGTTTGTCTGTTTTTTTTTTTTTTTTTTTTTTTTTTTTTTATCAGAAAATAGAAAGAGGCAAAGGTATAAAACTAATGTACAGAAATGAGTACCTTTTAAGATGAGTTAAATTAAAACACTTTTAAAATGCAAAATATAGTATTTAATGTTTTTTTTATTTTATAAATAACTAGCTGTTGCCCATCACGGCTTCGCCCGTGATTGAATTTATTTATAGCTAATAAAACCTTTTTAAAGAGCAACGAAATCTACTTCCTTAAGAATCACATATTAAAACAATGAAGTAGTGTGAGTGGAGCTCTGAGGGAATTTCGCAAAACCTGTTCTTAGTGAGAAAAGGTTTCTTAAATAGAAAAGGCCCTGAGAGCCTATGAACAAATAAGAACGACCATGTCAAATTTCAACCCCGTAGGCTCTACAGTCATTTTTAAGTAATGTGGGACGGAGCCCTAAAGAACATAAAAAACTACATTAGCAAAACTGTTTCTTAGTGAACACCTATTAGCAAAACGGAACGTTTACGTTAAATTTAAACCCGTTGGATCTGGTAGTTTTGAGAATAAGATTACCATATATTCTAGGGGATATAAAATTAACGTGGATGTTCTGTTTTGCTAACAGGTGCTTACTACGTAATGGTTTTGTAAATATAGTTTTTGAAGTTCTTTAGGGCTCCACCCCACCTGATTTCAAAATTAATCAAGCTTCGATTTACAAAACCATTTCGTAGTGAGCACCTGTTAGCAAAACGGAACATCCACGTTAAATTTATACCCCCTAGAATCTATGGTAATCTTGCGGTTCTATGGGGTGGAGCCCTAAAGGAAATTTGCAAAATTATTTCTTAGTAAGTAACTGTGAGCAAAGAGGAACGTCCGATTCAAATTTAAACCCCGGAGGCCCAAAAGTAATTTTGACGTGCTGTGGGGCGGAGCCGTAAAGAACTTCGAAAACTGTATTTGCAAAACTGTTTCTTAGTGAGCACTCATGAGCAAAGAGAAACGTCCATGTCTAACATCGACCTCGGAGGGCCTAAACTAATTTTGAAGTCCTGTGGGGCGAAGCCCTAAAGAACTTCGAAAACTATATTTGCTAAAACCGTTTCATGGGAGCACCCATGAGCAAAAAGAAACGTCCATGTCAATTTTCAACCCCGGAGACCCTAAAGTAATTCTGAAGTCCAGTGAGGTGGAGCCCTAAAGTGTTTCAAAAACTATATTTGTAGGACAGTTTCTTAATAAGTATCTATAAGCAAAGAGAATTGTCCATGTAAAATTTAAACACGTAGGCTATACAGTACTCGTGAGCTTCTGTGGGGCGGAGCCCTAAAGGGGATGTTTAAAGCACTTTTTTTGCACTTAAGAAAAAAGTGATCACTCCAAATTTTAACTGTGCAGGTTTCCTAATTTGTATAAAATTGGCCTTGCGGATAGCAATATATTGCAATTTTGAAGGCCTGTGGGGCGGAGCCCTGAAGAAATTTTGTAAAATCATTTCTTAGTGAGCACCTAAGAGGCAAGACGAACCGATGTTCAAAGTTTCAAGTAAATATGTTTGGTAGTTCCTGAGATTTCATGATGAGTCAGTCAGTAATCACTCCCCATCAGGTTTAGCTTGGTCGCTAAGCTCACTCACCGCAACTATCCTCTAGTTTTTGTATTACCAATCTTCCTTCAATAATTTGAATGAGAACAGCTGTTTACAAAATCAGTATTCCTTAATGTAATCATATGTTCCAATGCAAAAGTGTTGCTTCCATAAGTATAACATGGTAACTTTAAAGACGTGTGGGGCGGAGCCCTGAGGGAATTTTGCAAAATCGTTTCTTAGTGAGCACCTAGGAGGGAAGAGGGACCTATGTTCAAAGTTTCAAGTAAATCCGTTTGGTAGTTTTTGAGATTTTGTGATGAGTCAGTGAGTGGGATTTCGCTTATATAGATATAGATAAATAAATAAACATGCATACATTGTTAACAGCTATAAATATTCCATAAATTAATAACAAAAATATACTATAAATAGTTATTGCATCCTCCATTTTACATTAAAAATAATAAATAATTGTACATGCACTCTATTAAATTATATGTAACAGCCAGAATAGATGAGTCAAGGGGGGGTCACCCGCGTGGGGGGATATCTAGTTGCTGCCTGTTTTTCATTCTATTTCAATATTATCAAAGAATAATTTAATTTCGTTTCCAAACCTATTGAGTGCTGTCTTGTTACTTACCATAAATAAATTCTCAATAAATTCTTTGCCTTTCCCATTCGCCCTACAGGCAATGAATGCATGCATACCATTCTCTAATTCGCCACATAAGTTACAAATCCTATTTCGTACCTCATCTTTCCTACACATCCACAGCCACGCTCCTAATCTATATCCTGCTATCTCTGACCTTTGCTTGGGCTGTAGCAGTGTAACGTAGTCCGATCCTGACCTAAGCACACCGGTTACTCTTATCAATTCTAGGCTTATCAATTGTCAACGCTTCCGCCCACAAATGTGATTGACTCGCAACTCTGACTGCCTCTTTTACTTTATCAATGTCTCTGCTAGTATTTATTTATATTATTTTTTGTAGGCTATACCAACCAAAAAACAGAGGATGGACTAACTTTGAAATATTACCATTGCATGTAATTATGTATTTGATGTAACCCATGTGGTAAAATCAATAAACGAATTGAATTGAATTGTTATTTATTTTGTTTACTCACAGTGACAAAGCTCTTCTTGAAGATTTTGGAGCTGCCGCAGTGGAAATGTTTGGATGTAATTTGGTGTTTCTATGAAAACAACTATCGGGAATTCATAGGAGACCCAAAAATAAAACAATTGCTAAAATCAAGGGATAAGTTTGATTTAATAATCAATGAAGCATTTTCCGCTCAAGAACATACACTTATACTAAGCCATATTTTCAAAATTCCAGTAATAGGACTTCAGGCATTTTTCACAAACAACTTAGTTAATAGCCATATGGGGAACGATTTGTCATTGTCGTACATCCCAGACACTTGTTTTGCGTTTTCTAATAAGATGACATTTAAAGAGAAGCTGGTTAACTCTTTAGCATCTCTTCGCGGGCTTTATTACCACTATACTGAACAGTTGCCAAGACTTGAACAAATGATGAGACAAGACTTCCCTGACATGCCTCCTCTTCGTGAGCTGACCAAGAACGTATCCCTGATGTTAGTCAACGACCACTTCACCGCAGACTACGCCCAGCCGAGGACACCCAACATCATTCCCGTTGGAGGAATCCACATACAACTACCTAAACCTCTGTCTCAAGTAAGAATCGTAAGCATATATTTGAGTAATCTGAGTTTTCATTTCAGACGTCGTAACTGTATCGGAATTTTCACTGAAATCCATTTCAATTTTAAATTATACTCACACATGTAGTTTGAGTAAACATATTTCAAACAGTGGTTTGACTTTTATGGAAAAATAAATGTAAATATAAAAATAAAAGATTAAATTTTCCAAAAGTAGTGAGAAAGACGAGAAACAAAATTAATTTTATTAAATCAAAAATCTATTTAATAAAAATGAACACATAGTTGTATACAATATTATTCCTTTATTCTCCTGTGAAATTGACTAGTTAGTAAGTAGGCTATTTTTTCATAGGATGAACATCTTTTGAATTAATATTAAACTTTTTAACATTAAATCATGAACAGTTAACCAAGTCTTGAGTGATATTCACTTGCTTATACAGAATATCAAGAAGTTCATGGACGGCGCATCGGAAGGAGTGATATTTTTCAGCATGGGCAGCTACGTCCAAGATGAATTGCAGCCCAAACAATATTTCGACATGTACAATAACGTGTTCAATAAGTTCAAACAAAGAGTTTTATGGAAAACGAACAAGGTTGACATAGAGGGTCTTCCAAAGAATGTAATGACCGTTAAGTGGGCGCCCCAGCAGGATGTGCTAGGTTGGTAAACTTTTTACATACTCATTCTAGATTGAGATTAATAAGCTAATTCTTTCAAGAACATTGACCATTTAAAAGTAAAATATTTTTGTATTATAAAAATTTTGTTTCGATTGAATTACGTACTACCTACAATATAATGAATCTTTGGATGTTTCGAAAGTGGCTGGAACATTGAACTTTGAAAATATGACAACGATATAGTACGTTCAGATGGCTAGTAGTTTTTACCAGTGCCTTTCAAATTCACTGTAGCGGTTTTACTTCTTTGCCACACAAGTTTCACACAAAGCTGTATAGGTTATGTGTACGGCAAAAAGAAGCCTAAGCAAAAATTTTGTAATATGTTAATGACAAATCTGCATTGAATAATAATTATTCAATAAACTCCAATGATTTTGAATCTATTTTAGACGTTTGTTATAATGGAATAAAATTGATCTTCTTCGCATTTTTATTAGGTCCAAAATTATTTATGAAGCTTTAAACTCATTTCACTAAAAATATAATATCGATTGTAGTAGTCTGGTTTTTGTACTCAATCTTCAGTTACATTCAGACTTTATTTTCTCAATTGCCGCTTCCAGCACACCCCAACTGCGTGCTGTTCATCACGCACGGTGGCCTCCTCAGCCAGCACGAGGCGGTCCATTTCGGCGTTCCTGTGATCGGCATCCCCCAATTCTTCGATCAACATAGGAACGTTAGGTTCTACGAACAGCAGGAGGTTGGAGTAAAAGTGGACGCCCACGATGCTTCAGAGGCTACAATAACCGCTGCTATCCGAGAAGTTTTGGAAACCCCTAAGTAAAAGATTATTGTTTTTTATATTCGTTTAGACGATCATTACAGATTTACTAAAAGAATATTTATTAATTGAGCAAAACATACAAAAAATTTATGCAAGCCGATTACTTTTTTTAAAACAAATGTTCAATGTATAATATTTAGTATATTTAAACACAAGTGGTAAATATTTGTTTTTAATTATTGGTGTATAACGTTTTCAACAATCACCAAATTTTGTCATGTATACACAACATACAACACTAATATTAAATTATTTAGAGCTAAAGTAAGGTAAAATGGTAAAGTTATTATTGAATAATAATTATTCAATATACATAATATTACAAGCATCATGAGCACTTAAGAAAAATATGAAATCTTGCAACAACATAAATGAAAGCGTAATTATGTTTTATAATAAGTTATTCTATTTTTAAATAGTTAGTATTTTCATAGGTGTAAGAAGAACATGCAGCGGTTGTCGGCGGTGTTCAGGGACCGGCCACTGTCCCCTGCGGAGTCTGTCGTGTTCTGGACGGAGTACGTGTTGAGACACGGCGGAGCTGCGCATCTCAGGCCGGCCTCCACCGAGCTGCGATGGTACCAGCTAGTGCTGCTAGACGTCTTCACATTGATCCTAGTCATTTTTACTGTATTTTCTATAATATTATTTGTAGTTATTAAGAAAATGTTGATTATATTTTCAAGAAAGAGGATAAATATACCGAAGAAAAACAATTAAATAGGAAGAACGAATCCATATCTGACATTGGTTACATAATTTACTTTAATGTCTTATTCTAATCAGGAATACAGAAAATGAAGGATATTATAAATCGTATTTTGATTTTTTCATGAAATCAAGCATAAATTGAAAAAAAGCTAATGTATCCGATTTCATTGGGTTATGTATTGCTTGCACTGTACATGACATGCTAAATAGTGTGTATTTACAGATATTTTAACAGATCCTTTATATAACAGTAAGTAAAATTTGAGTAATATGAAGTAATCTAAGTTAAGCATTTTAACAGAATTCTTTTATCTTAAGAAATGCTAAATACGTTGTAAAAACATAATTTTAATCTATATTTTCTGTATATTTAGAAGTAAGTTTTGTAACGCAGTTTTATTTATAATTTGTATTGAGCACATACTATAAACTAATTCACATGTGTTTACCATTTTATTCCGTAATAGTATTAAACACATACATTATGATGAGATATACAACGTTTAAACAAATGTATAGAGTGTCAAAAAGTCTGCTAATTCTTTTAATTCTTTCATATAAACCCAACAGGAGTACGATATATTTAAATATTTTCAAACAAAAACAATCTAATTCATAGCATCAAAACATGAAAAACTCAAATTTTCTTTATCAACAAAATATTAATTTTAATTTATATCATCAGATTTTAAATTTTATTTCATTTTTTACATTAGACTTTTTTATTAAGAGTTACATTGAAATATTCACAATGTAAACTATTACCATCAGAACGCTTATTTTTGAATTTAGAAATATATTGTTCATTAATAACATAGTAGTAACAAGTTAGTAACATAACATAAATAAGTAATCAGTTAATTTATGGAGTTTGAAAAAAATCTTACCAAGAGAAGGGTATGTAGTGTAATATCACCACACATGTGCTGTGACCAAAGTTGCAAACTAATTAGTGCTGACAGTTTCACATTAATATGCACCTAAACAGAGGAATTACCATTTTGCTTGTTCATTGTATAAAACATTAACTTTAAAAGTTAATCACAAAATTCGTATTATTAAAAATTATTCATTAAAGTCATTATTGTTTAATTAAGTTAATTCTGTAAATAATGTCTCAATAGATATTTAGCAAATAAACTACTAAAAGTTGACAAATCAAAAGGATTCATAATATTCAAATAGATTTACAACATTCAATGTACACGTAAAAGTTAAAAATTACTAACAAAATTCTTCATAGTAATTTTATATGTTTGGTAACTACAGGATTCCCCAATAAATAGGGACTCGTCCAAACATATTGTAACATCTGTTTTAATAGATACTAGGGATCACCCATTAGTCAAAAATCGACCAAAATTTGACTTGCTATGGACCCAATCTTATATATTGAAAAACCTTTGTAAAGCTAATGACAGAGAACCTGACCGAAGACGATCGGTTTACAAACGAATTGTAACAAAACTAAGGTTTGTGGTCCTATATGTGTAGGTTTTATGTGTATTCTGAAAATTGTTTACGTGAATTATCTTAAAATAGAAAATGAACTTTTCTTATGGATATTTAACATATATTGCATAGATTTGAAGGACACCGAACCTGATCATACTACTGGTCCGATTTACTCATTGGTATGAAATAAATGCTAATAATGTCTGTGTATTTGCCTATTTTGTCCGATTTCAGATATAATTTCACAAAAATTTCTAAAAACAGAAATTAAAATCTCCTTTGGAAATTTAACAGGAAGTAAAATTTTAAGCATAGTCCGAGTGAAATATGAAGATTTATTGGACCGACTTATATGCGGGTTGTTTAAAATTAAAGCTAACTATATTTGCCTCATTGCCAAAAGTTTAGACCCTACTGTTCTTTCATTTGATAATTTTATAACTGAATAACAAATATTAAAAATTCATTAGTTTTGATTTTTTACTGAGAAGCTGAATATAACAGCACAGAACAGCTGATTATTACACATAACTTGTTTTAATTACGTGTTACGTGGTTTGCTTATGTTGTAATTTACTTAACTTAAGTAGGTTCGAGGTTATTAAACTAATACAATTGTTTTCCTAAGTTCATTCATAAGCTTTATTACAAACGAATAAATTCAATATAAAGTCCTCCTTATTATGAGCAAGCATTTGAAACAACTGTTCTTCATTGGGACAGAACTGTCATTCATTATGACCTTATGTTGTTCTGTTATGATTGATTGCATTTGTTATGTACAATAAAAATGTTATTTACGTTAATATACAAGTGTAAGAGTAAAATAATTCTCTCAAATGCAGTTCTCTTATTAGATGTACATTTAAACCTTGAAAGCCTGTAAGACGTAGCCATGAGGATGATATAAATTACAGGGGTTTCCTGCTTACTTACAGGACACAACCTTTCTAATGGTATAGGCAGATTTGTCATATGATGCGCACAAGCCGAAGTAAAACTAAGGAAAAGATTCTTGCTTGCCTACTATTATTTACTATATCACCTCCTGATCTAAATTCGACCAAAATTTCAATTGATCAGGACCCAAAAAGTTAAAAAAAAATTATAACAAAAAATCTTTTCTCTCTGTTTTTCTAGCAGTTGTTATTACAACAGCTGTCTAATGATTAAATTAATTACCCTTCTATTATAAGATTAACATTGAAATTTTGCAAGCCCGTGGGGCATAGCATTGAAGTCCGATGTGAATTAGAACGGGATTCTGCTCATCTACAAGTCACGACCTTTCTAACGGTATGCGCGGATGTTTCCTACGATGCACACGAGCTGAGAAACATGTAGGAAAAGAAACATGCTTGTCTATTTATATATAGAGATGATATAACACTCAGATATAACAGATGTTTAAAAATGATTCAAAACATGTTATAACATGTGGAATATGTAAGACGGGTGTAAATAGTTTTAAGATGTAGTAAGTTTTATAAATATAATAAAACTTTGCATTCTTTAAATAACGAGAACCTTTGTTTATGCCTCCCTTGACAAAAATTCTCGTTCGTGTAAAAAAGACACTGAAGTTAAGAAAATCTTCTTAGTTTCTGAATTCTTTGAAGTATGTAGATTTCTAAAAGTACATTATTGAATTCCTTAAATTCAATGAACGTAAAGCAATAAGAAATTCGTATATAAAACAAATGAAGAAAAATGATTGTTTTGCCATATTATATTACTAAGGACTAAGCAGGTACCAAGTACCTATACCACTTATTGGTAGTTCAACAAACAGTGATATGATAAGCTTATCTGATTGTGGCGAAGCGTCAAGTAAATAAAAGGTCTCAGCGATTGACTGACACGATGTCACTGCCATTTCCTCATCCCTGGCCTTCATACAACATCAGTGGTCTGTGTTATGTGTAGAAAGTGGCTAATACATGTTTATTTTGTGATATATTTTTAACTATTTTGTTGAATTGCTTTACTCCAATATGTTAACAAGGGTAAGTAGTATGCTAACATTCCCATAATAGCAATCAAGATTGTTTGTTTAAATATTGTTACAATGTTATTTATATAAATTTATTTATCGTACATTATGATGAAAAGTGAGTAATGCTGGGTAATCTTGAGTACCTATTTCATTGTTTTAACAGAAAATTCAGGAATTAAAAATTCAGGAATTAAGAAAAATAAGTTCAAGAAACATAACATTTTAGTCAGCTAGTAATTTAAACATAAGAACCAATAAATACATGGAAAGTGCAAGACCTACTGAACTTTACAACTAATCACTCATTTTAAATTAAAAATGTTACCATGGTTCTTTTGAAAAACGTACTTTTATATAAATTTTCCAGTTAATTTAAGGGTGGCCTTGTAATATATTTAATTATTTGAAATATAAATAAACATATATATAATAATATGTTAATCCTTTTCTAGTTACTTCCTATTTACTGACAGCGACGGATTATTATGATGAAAAAAAATAATAAGAACCGTAACAATGGGCGAGAGCAAAAAATAATAATGGCCATGTTTACGTATTAAAAGATCCTTTAAACCTGAGCTTTAAAAATAAGTAACCAGGCTGAAAATGGATGGCCATCAGAATTGTATACGTATGTAAGATACAAAGATTCCACTGCAACATACAAAGAGTCCTCTGATGTAAACTTTAAAATTAAATAGCTTTCTTAGTATTGAAATTGATATGTTTGTTAAGGATTTTACGACGCGGATGGTTTTAAGATAGTGTAAAATTCTAGAGGCATATCATATTTTACAAGATTTCCTCTTGAAATGATATGAAATGAAAATAATTCTGTATTAAAGCAAACACTAGGATCATATTCTTCTCTCTTACAGTTAAACTCTAAACTAAAAATATTAAGAAAATAAAATTTATATAATCTTATCTTATACTATAAAACAAGCCATGTTTGTATGGGAAAATTGTTTTTGCTACAAGGATTTTTGATTTTTTGGTTGAATATGGGGGTTTTGGCCACCAGAAATCGATTGGAGCTGGTCCCTTGTCTGGGAAAAATCCGGTTTTCGTTCTAGAGCCCTTCAAAGTTTCCATGTTATCCTTATCGAGATTTTATTAATTGAACAAACATCAGGTGATAACTGTATATTATATAAACCAATGTGTTACATCTTTAACCTGTAGTTTAACAAAATTATACCAAAGTGCAGCACCCGTCCGCTTGACGAGTGAGCGAAGCGAACGAGCTCGCCTTTAAAAATTAAGAGGGCGATTGAGCTGAGGAAACGACCTTTGTGTGAGAACGAAAGTAATAATTTTACCAAGCTTAAGCTTGGTTCCCCTGGTACTGTACTAAAAACAAAAATTAAGGAGAAAGAAATTCCCATAATACACTTTAAATAAATATTAGCTAGCTTTAAATAAATATTATATGAATAGTAAAAATAATAAAAGATAAATACATTATGGATATGTCTGTAATGGATTCCTGTGGCCGGTGTTAAAAACACTCAAGATGTCTTACTTATGAGTATAAAATATTTAACATGTTCATATTCTGATTAGTCTGTTGTGTATAGACCATAAAATTGATTTCTTATAAGTTAATATTCGATTATAAATTCTTTAATATAGTTTACCTAGGTCTTTAAAAAAAAAAACTGCAACTAAAAACTGCATTACTTACGTTTCCTTATAAATAATTGCTACATAATGTAATATGTACATAGTTTAATTTATGATTATTATTTTTACAGGACATAATCCTGCCATTTGTCAGCACTCTGGCCATTACAGTGACAATGACCTCTTCTGCACGTATATTGGGTGTGTTTCCTCTAGGAGCGGCGAGTCACTACCGGTTCACACATCCAGTAATGAGGACCTTGGCAGAAGCAGGCCATGAAGTAATCATCTACAGTTCCTTCCCTGAACTATTCAAACATCATAACTCAAATATCACCCATATTCACCTAGAGAACGTCGCTGTCGTAGACAAGTCTGATTGGCGTAAGTTATATTTTAGGTTATGGCTCATTATTGGTATAATTTACTTACCTGCATTTTTGTCCCTTTCTTTATCTCCTAGGCCTACTAGTTAAAATCTTAAAACCTGAAATTGGCTAAACATAAAAAAACTAAATAAATTTGAAACATAATAAGAGAAAATAGATTTTAAAAATGGAGATATCTTTCATGAGATTTGCATATCGCAAATTTGCATTATGAGACCATAAAGTTTGAACAAAATTGTTTGGATGCATACCTTGAGTATAAGGTTTGGATGTATACCTTTATACCTCGAGTCCAAGGTAGAAATAAGCTATGATGAGTAATTGTTTTAAAGCTATTTAAAACTATACTTTTAATCCTTGTTGCAAGAAGGAAAGCAAGAAGATATTCTTTTACCCAACAAAGGAAGTAGCAATGGTCAAGCAATTTTACAAAAATTTAAAATAAAGAAGTTTAATCTTGCTATGATAAAGCTGATCTGATTCTACAAAATTATGCCTGCCATTCTTAAAGATGTTATACTCATACAGCTTTAATGTATTAATCTTTAAAATTAATACAACTTTTTTGTAATATATGTTACTGGTTGCAGTTTCACTAACATATTCGATATTTGTTCTAGTGGTCGACTTCGTTGAACAATTAAGATCCTACCCTTTTTGGAAGTGCCTTGACTTGTATTGGCAGATTGTGGAAAAACTATATAACGACTTTATAAACGACAAAGAAGTACAGAAGCTTCTTTCTAGTAATGAGAAATTCGACTTGATTGTGACAGAGCAGTTTGACCGTCAAGAGTTCACGCTGTTGTTACACTCAAAATTCAAAGTTCCGGTCATCGGACTCCTGACATTTCCAAGTAACAACATATTGAATTCCTTTTCAGGGAATTCGCTTTCGCTAAGCTACATACCAGACCATTGTACTCCCTTCACCAATCACATGCTCTTTAGTGAAAGGTTGAAAAACGCGTTTGCGAGCTTGAGAGGTCTTTATTATAACTATAATTATTACTTACCAAGATTGGAACAAATTATGAGAAAAGATTTTCCAAGCATGCCTCCTCTTCTGGATCTGTCAAAGAGTGTATCTCTTGTTTTCGTCAACGACCATTTGACGGCAGACTACGCTCAACCGAGAACTCCAAATATTATCCCCGTGGCAGGGATCCACATACAGCCATCTGAACCTCTTCCTAAGGTTTGTGCCCATTATTTGTATTAGTAAATAATTTAAAATTTTTTATCTGCACCACTAAATATTATCTCGAGTATTTAACCAACTCAATTTCGAATAAAAAGAATTAAAGATTTGACGAAACCAGTTTGAGTTGAAACTCCGGTGATCAAGACCGTTTTATTGTTATTTTCTATTGTTTTTTATTACGTGTAAAAAGTAAATACTCTCTAAAATACATTTGCAAATAAGCGAAATAAGAGACTAATAATAATTTATATTTAGTCGTGAGTTGCTCTTTATCGTGAATTCCTATAATGAATTAAAAAAAAAAAAAAAAAAAAAAAAAACACATTATTAATGTCATTGTAAAAACAATTATTTAACATAATTATGAAATGAAAATAAGTTTACCATTTAACATTTGATATTAGACATTCTACACATTTTTGTTATCCTTTTTGCAAGCATATTCATATTTGATACACCATCACATCCCCTATCACAGAAAAAATATTTTAAACAAAATTATATTGATATAATACTAGAAATTACTTTATTTATTTATAAATATAAATAATTTGTTAACGTTTTGTGTTTTTTAGTAAACATAACTTTTTACGATAAGACTATTGATTGATTGATCTCATTTCACTCTTCATAAGAAATACTACGATATTTCTTAACAAAATCTAATTAGATTTTTTGTTCATTTGTTACAGAACTTACAAAAGTTCTTGGATGAAGCTACAGATGGTGTGATATTCTTTAGCCTAGGAACTTATGTTCCAGATGAATATCAACCCAAAAAGTACTTCGATACGTTCATAAACGTGTTCAAAAAACTAAAACAGAGGGTCTTGTGGAAGACTAGAAAGGAGGATATAGAAGGATTGCCATCTAATGTTATGACGGTGAAATGGGCTCCACAACAGAGCATTCTAGGTTGGTTTACCTGATTTGTAAAAAGATTTATAATAATATTTTTTTTTAATTTTTGCATAGTTATTTTTTAAGTCTTTAATTATATACATATTTGGAAAGCATTTTCTTTTATCCCTTAGCTAGTGCTTCGCCACTCTTTAAAATTATTCTGTCGATGTACATTAATCCATTATAAATAATTATTGTTTTAAATTAAATATATCATCATGCATTTTCAAATTTTTTTTCGTGATGTAAATATCCAAGTTTCGACGCCCTGGCTCAACCAGAAAAGTGATATATTTATTTGTTTTAATATAAATTAAAATGCTTTTGACCCACAATATTTTTTCGGCATCAACTTGCCTCAAACAGCCACTCCCAAATTCATCAAAATAAACAACTTCAGGAATAAAGCGTCAATATTATTGTAAAAGGAGGACAGGCGTAATGGCACAGCCTATAGACGAATTGACCCTATTAACAAAAGTATATAGCGTTATTGCTTGGGTCAAGAAAAACACATTTCACCACAGGAACATGGGTCGCTGGTGCCTAGTTTTTCGTCTATCTGTCTGTATGTGTTCTTACATAAAAATCATAACTCTTAAACTCTTCGAGGTATGGTGTCAAGATCTTGTGCAAATTTTAGTTTTATCAAGAAAATATATTTATATGCTAAAATACGATTATACGATTAACAATTTCAAAATGGTGGCCATTTCGAGTACGTGATGCCAAATTCCACAGAAACCGTCGACTTTACAAAAACATTACAAGAGACATATAAAATAGCACATTTGATATAAATTCCAATGAAAGGTAGTAGAGATTTTAATTTTTTGTAGTACAAGAATATTTTCTCTATTTAAACAATATAAAAGAAGTATTAGCATTGTTTAATGGAGAGAACGGTCATGTTCTACGAAAATAATTAATTAAACTGTTATTATTATCCAATAATAACAAGTAGGGTATCATTTAAATATACATACAATGGACAAACTATTAAATCTGTAGAAATATTTTTGTAAATTCAAAGGGGTTCCATGGAATTTGGCATGAAATATTTAAAATGGCCGAAGTTTTTAAACGGTTAGTGGTGTTTTAGTTAGTAGTTTTGTAGAAGGATAAATTTTTAGAAAATACAAATATTTTAAAATGTTAATGCTGTGCATAAAACCGTTTAAAAGTAATAATTTGATTAAAGTAAAAATTAAACATTCCATAAAGATGTTTAAAGTAATAATTTGATAATTAGTGAAATGTGTTGGTTTTACCCTAAGCAATAACACAATATACCGTTAACCAGAGAGTTAAGAGCTATTGGTTGAATTAATAATAGAAATTACTGTTAAGAAATAATGTTAAGATGCCAATTGGTAAATTTGCTGTGTAAATTAAATAAGATCGAATTGTGATTGCATAATATATATAATTTTACATTTAATGTTTATCTGCAATAGTCACTTAAAAACATTTTTTTTTTAACTAAAACGGTTACAATTTTTCAGCTCACCCCAAGTGCGTGTTGTTTATAACCCATGGGGGCCAGCTCAGTCGAGTCGAAGCCATCCATTTCGGCGTGCCAGTGGTTGCCATACCGCAGTTTTTCGACCAAAACAAGAATTCAGCCTTTTATCCACATAAAAGAGTAGGAGTAAAAATAAACCACAATGAAGTTAATGAGGAAAGCCTTTACTCAGCTATTAGAAAGATTCTTGATGATAAAAGGTTAGTACAAACTAGTTCATATATTAAACAATTTCACCAAAAACTTTCTTAGGTCTGGGACGGTTTTTTTTTTTTTAATTTATGGTCAAAATTAACTTAACAAAACAATAATATGAGTTATAAAGAAATTGCAATAGAATAAAATAAAATTAACTAATATATAATTTGTTATAGGCAGCGGCCGTAGCTCAGTGGTTAGAGCTCTGGGTTATCACCCAGCAGGCCAGGGTTCAAATCCCGGCTCGGGTACAAAAAGATCGTTCGGCCTCTCCCGTGGTTCGGAAGTCACGTTAAGCCGTTGGTCCACCTGCATAGAAAACAAAAAAGTGCAGGCATTTCAGGAGAACCAACAGTTATTGAGATTTTTCTCTTAAAATAACTTAAATTGGCATTAGTCATAGTGCAAAATCAGTGTTTTTCTGCAGGAAAACCACAATAACTCCGTTATTTGTTAATGGATCCTTACAAACATTAATTCATTAACATTAATGATCCTTTAGATCATTAATTTGTCAACTTTTTTGTCTCTTGTAACATTTTTATAAAATTTATCGGTTTTGAGATATGTGAGTTTAAACTTTTAAAATGGCCACTATTTTGAAAATACACTTTGGAAAAAAATAATTTTTTTACTGAAAACGAGTATTATTATAGTGGAGGTTCATGCCATATATTAAGTTAATACAATGATCCGTTACGGAAATAAAAATTATTTAGTGTAAAAAACAAAATGGAGGCTAGCGGGTTAACGAAGCATTTTAGGACATATGTTCATAGGAATTTTTTTGCTTATTTTGACGTGGGAAATAACCTGGAAAAGTTTGTAAAGGTGGAAGCTGGACACCCTGTATAATTTGTTGAAATATATATTTTAACGTCGACCTTTACTTCAGTTACAAGGAGAACATGCAGCGGTTGTCGGCGGTGTTCAGGGACCGGCCGCTGTCCCCTGCGGAGTCTGTCGTGTTCTGGACGGAGTACGTGTTGAGACACGGCGGAGCTGCGCATCTGAGGCCGGCCTCCACCGAGCTGCGATGGTACCAGCTAGTGCTGCTAGACGTCTTCGCATTGATTCTAGTAATTTTTATTGCTTCCATAACATTTTTATATGTTATTTTTAAAGCAATCTACAATGTATTTAGAAAAAAGAATACGATAAAAATGAATAAAAAAACGAATTGAATGTTTATTTTGTTTATATGTGTTTCATTTATACGTGTAATTGTTAAATTAACTTATAAAGCTATAAAACACATTTCTGAGTTCAATTTAGCAATATTTTATTTCAATATTTTGCCTTAAAACATTTGATGTACAATAGAAAAACGAATTGAATGTTTATTTTGTTTATATGTGTTTCATTTATACGTGTAATTGTTAAATTAACTTATAAAGCTATAAAACACATTTCTGAGTTCAATTTAGCAATATTTTATTTCAATATTTTGCCTTTGTCAACCAATCAACTAACAAAGTGTGGCAAACAATTGTTTTCATAAATGTGTTGACATTATTCCAGAAAGATTTCGTGATAAAACCTTCTTAAGAAGTACAAAAGTACTTTCCACCAAAACAAGAATTCCGCGTTTTATCTACATAAAAGTGTAGGAGTGAAAAAAAGTCAAAATGAAGTTAATGAGGAAAGGCTTCACTCAGCTATGAGAAAGATTCTCGTGACAAAATGTTATCATTTTCTTTATTTACAAACATTTTTTAATTTTTCATAAACTAATGATTTTGTAATAAAACTCCTTAGGAAATGGAAAAAAATATTATTTGATTTTAATAGCTTTGTAAATTTAAATTTACATTTAACTTTATGTATAAAGAACGATAAAAATGTGCGTGAAATTCTGTAGGATATTAACATTAACATTTTCTTTTATGTTTTAATAAAGAACATATTTCAAAAGTTCCACAAATAATAAAAATTAACTTTATTTGAAGTAACATTAAATTAACATATTTCATTTCGTTCCTCCATAACACTCGTTAGTAGTTTTTTTATAGCCTATTTGATCAGTAAGTTTAAAATGTTAGTGTGTTGAATAAAAATATGTGAAATATCATGAAATATGTTACAAACATATTGTTGATACGGTGGAATTCTATTTTATTGAAGTTATAAAAATACACACCTGACCAGGCATTGGGCTTCAAAACTTTTCACACCTATCTTAGGTTACATTTATAACTGGCTGGCTGTTGTCTTGCTTTATCAATGAGTGAAAGTCTTAGAGAGGCTGTGAGATTGTTTTAGAACCATATCTTTCTGAGATAAGCCGTCATAAGTTGCAGACATCCGCTACATAAGAGGATCTCTAGAATTTACTTAGATTATTATATAATCATTGACTTTAATCTGCTACAGTATTCCCACTCCTTGCAATTATTTTATGACAAATTAATGCATAATACTAACTTTTAGTTTTTGTGTTTATAAATTTTATGCAAATGCAAGTTCAAGCTAATTTTCTCCCTTGATGAAAAGTTTAATTTTTTATATGATACTGACAACTAACCAGTCATCTTTCACTAATATAAATGCCATTGCAGTATGGACACCAACAGTAAATCCCCAACGATAATTTTTCTCTATTACTGAAGGAAAGCATTACAAGATTGGAAAGTTCAGTATAATACACATTTTTGTTCAATCTGAGTTATTTTTAAAGGTTTCGAAAACCATTAAAAAGAAAAAAAAACAAATGAAAAACAACAATTCGTTATTTGAAACCCGTCAATACTAGAACAGGCATCACAGTATTCGGATGGTTGGTCAACGTTGTTACCTTAGAATACATATACTACATAGACTAGTACAGAAATACTATAATAGTGGTTTTACTATATAACCACTATAGAACTTCTAGAACAGTAGACTTACAGTAGATGTAATATAGCCTTTTTATTTTCAACTGGGATATTCTCACAGGAGTGGGTGGCTATATACATTTTTATGTCGGGCTAAGATCATTTGTTACTGTAACCGCTCTAGGCAATTCACTCTGTCATTAATTAGGTCTCTCTGATTACAGAAAATTAAAAAAAAGCAACAAACAAATTAGTAACATTGATTTCTTTTTTTAACACTCATTTGTTTTTGTAAAAATCAAATAAGTCTTAAAGTTACCACAAATTAGCCTACACTTGAACGTGTGGATATTTGAAGAATATTTTATTTCAAATCAGATGAAATGTAAACTTAAAAATCCCCTTTGTCCTTCAGATTACGTTCATATTGTTGTTAAATCATGTGTATAAATGTAATAAATAGTTTTTTATTATTAATCCTGCTTAACAAACAAATAAAAACGTTTATAATCAAACCTAACTACCGTTGTATAGTTATAATTGTCAATGAAAAATACATTTGAAAAATGAAAATAATCAAGTGCCAGGAAAAATAATAATAAATAATAAATGAGAGTTTGGTAATCTAATGATCCTTATAATATTACGAAAAAGAAAATACTTATCAATAAATATTCGAGTTGCTACTCAAAGCGATAACGTTTAACTGGGAGCAGATGGTAGTTACATAATGGGGATACTCTGTCGACCCTAATTAATTGAAAACACCCTCTTGCATCTCTGGCAAGTCAACGCCATTAGATTACACATCTGTCGAATTAGGAAGAGAAAAGGTAAATTAACTCTTTAACCAACACAAATAGTTAAATAACAACTAATTAAATAGTTTGAAGCTAACCTTCTTCTCTATTTCAAAGCTGTTGTAGAGAAATTAATCTAATAAATAAATTAATTAATTATATTAATAGGCAAGCATGTTTCTTTTCCTAATTTTTTTCAGCTTCTGTGCATCGTAGGATAAATTCGTGCATATCGTGCATACAAGGTATTGCCTTGTTGATGAGCAAAATCTTATTTTAATTCAGATCGGTCGCCAGGGCTACTCCCGACGGGCTTTAAAAGTTCAAATTTTGTACATTACTATTTTATTGTACTAGAATATATATATATATTAGTTGTTTTAATGGTTTCTTTGTCTGTGAGGGTGTAATCTTCTGGAAAAATTGTAATTGATTAAATCACTAGACAGCTGTTGTAATGAAAATTTCTAGCAAAACAGTAAAAAGAGATGTTTCAATTATAAAATATTTTGAAAACAAAATTTGTTCCAGGGCACCTATAATTTTGGTATAATGTCGACCAGTGGGCGATCCCTAGTAAAAAATAGATAAGGCGTTGCATTAGTAAAATTGCCCCATTGTGTTTCTTTATTGCAAAAGATTTTAATTTTTCATAAAATAATTCTATTAGTCCAGTATTGAAACAGTTTTTAATAATCCAGTATAGTTAAAATCAAAAGGTGGTAAGACTTCATAAAATGTTTCTTCTTAAAAATATAATCTGAAATTTGAGTCATATCATTATAATATTATTTATTAAAATTTGAATGTATTACATATTATGTATAATTTAAATGTAATCATATGAAATTATAAAATAGAATTTAAAAAAGGTTTATAAAATGAATTATTGTTAGAACATTTTGTACTAAAATCCATCAGTTGTATTATTTTAATTTAACTGATTTAATGAGAACGCCTAAACTTGCCGAAAATGTTTTCTAAAGGGAGTGACAAAATGGTCAGACGTGTCAGAAGTAATTAAAAAATCTCAAGCTTTATGATAGTATTACATTGTTTTATTTGTTTACTCTCTGAGTTATTTTTTAAATATTATAGTTAAGATAGATTATAGTATTTATTAGATTTTTTAACATCACTTATTAAGTGTATTTACTTAATTAAAATATTTATGGTTTAAGCAAGCGTTAATTACCAATACATCTGAACATGAAAAACGCCATCAAACATGAAAGCAGACGATTTAATGCAAAGCGCTTAATTTCTTTTCAACTTTTAGGATTAAAAAAAATGACATATATAAAAATATACTTTTGAAAACACCTTTAGTTTCTCAACTTTTATGTTGATTTACACATTTCATTTCTTACCCTCACCTACGAGCAGGTATGCCGTGCTAAGTTACATTCCCATCCTGGTGATAAACACTAAGGGATCCAAGCCCCATTCATCCCTCCCATAATTCACCATAACATACCAATTCGTCTTGCAGATGGAGCCTGACTTTGCAGCTTTTACATTTCCCATGTGCCATGGCACGCTGCGGCATCTACCTTAACATGTTTAATTAAAACGTTACTGCAGTGTTTTATCATTTTATGTTGTTATAAGATATTTAACAACAGACCGTTAAGGTACGTAAAAACTGTTTTCTTGACTCATGAAAACAGTCCTATTTAGACTCTTTTTTCTCTAGTCAATGTAGATCAACATGTCAAAGCACTTTAAATTCCTGCCATTTTCATAAATTGGTTTCCCACCCTTTTATCAATCCTCATATAGGATTGTGTTTCCTATTTATACTTCGTATATTTTCACTTGTTTGTAAAATACAAGTGGTTTCTTGGGACAAATACCTCATGATTGAATTTTTTATCTGTATATTTAATAAGTTTTTAGTTAATTAAAAAAACAATATTTATCTTGAGTCGTAAATGGAAAAACAATAGATCAAACTATTTTCAAAATTTCTTTACTCAAACAGATATGAGAAATTACGTTCGTTTATAACAAATAAGTTTAATAAAAATGTCATAGGATGGGTTTCAGTTATATATTTTTAAATTTCTTTCTTATTCTGTTCATATAATGAGGAGTTCGTTGTTTATAATACTGTATTCAATAATACAATAATTATTGTCATTAATTTACAAAATAACTATACCAATAAATTACAAATTTTTAACAGTAGTTTTCATTACCAGGAGCAAAAGCGTCTCTGTTTGTTTTGAAAAACGATTAGGCACCAGAATACACTTTTGCTTTGAGATGAACAACGCTTTTTATCATAATGCGGAAATTCCCTTTTTATCGTTAAAAATACTAACTATAAAGTTATATTTTTGAGGTTATATTTACAAAGTAAGTAATATAGCTACCGTGCTAACATTTCTGTTTTTTACAAACCATGATTTTTTTAACGTTTTAATTTTACTATTCTAAAGAAAATTAATAAATAACACTTGGAAAACCTTTTATTCCTCCTACTTATAAAATATTCCAGCTGATTTTCAGTCCTAGGACAAAAAGAAACTCTTATTTATTGAGAGAACAAATTCTATTGAAAACAAAAAAATTCTATTGAGAGAACAAAAAAAAAAAACATTCTGATTTCGTTCGTTAAATGTTTTTATTTAATGAATGCATTATTAAAATTGTAACAATAGTAATTATATTCTCACCTGATGTATTGACAGCCTCGGATAATACATCCAAAACTAATTAATTACAAACAAGAACCATAAGCCGGTTGTTATAGATGGAATGGAATGTTTGTTTGTGATCTGAACCCTGATAATAAATCACATAACTACATTTGTTATTATCATTCAAAGGTATATCTATGTAGTCTTAAAAATAAATTGCAATATATATTGCCTATAACATGCAGTGCATATGAAAAATAATAAAAAGGTAATTTCATCCGAGAGAAAGTAATTTTTCCCTCCCTTTTTAATTTCTTGGTAAAATATGGAATATCTTAGTTGTAATTTACTTCAATCCATCTTTGAAAATAATGGTTTTCTATTCAATACATTATACAGATCTATTCTCCATAAAAAATATTCTTTTATATCATATCACTACTATGAGATTGATTGTATCTTAAGAAGAAGAAGAAGAAGAAGAAGAAGAAAACATGCTTTATTTTCAATCAAACATGATTACAAAATTATATCAATTAGCCTACATGTACATTACAACAATGGTTATTTATTAACCGTCTGTTGTGGTTGGCACACAAAATAGTTAACAAAATGTCCTTTCTAGGATAAAGACATGCAGTCGCTTTGGAAGCTATGATAAGCAAAAACAGAACAATATAAATGTGTAAAAATAAATATTAAAAAAAATAATAAGTTAAAGTCTTTTTATGTTTGCAGTTGTCCAAATTACAATATCAATATAAGAATTAAATAATGAAATACACAAAATGTTTTTATTCATTACTTATTTTTTTTAATTTGGAAAAAAGGAGAACTGATTTGAGTAATTTTAAATCTAGCCAAAGTTAAATTCTTGTATAAAACCCCACCTATATTCCCATGCAATTCTAATATATTAATATATATCGCTTCTCGGCCTTTTGGCTAAGATCAAAGTGTAGATCAATGTAAGATCAAGTGTAAGATCAATGTAAGAATTGTTGCGTGAATGGGTAGGGGAATTTAATTTCAAAAAATTGTAAAAACTTTTCAAAGGTTGTGTGAATGTGGCCCACTCTCCTCAAATAGGGAATTTGTTTGTTACTTTTAAGTAGAATTAATGTATTTATAAGAGTGAATAGCATCTAAAAGCTAGGTGATGAAAGGTGGACTCTAATTGTTTGATATTTATTGTATGATTAAAAGCATGTGCATGAACATTATTAAGAGAAGATCCCACCTTATGATACTGCATGTAAAGAATTGGTACTGTGTGAACTTAAATATTTATTAATAAAAAGTTGTCAATCTGTATCTTAAGACATCAATGTACGTTTACAAGTCCTTATCAATCTTAATATTTTGAATTTACTATCTTAATATTGGAAACAAAATAGTAATATATCCTATATTTTAACTGTAATGATTTTTATCATATTTAAACCATTTTTTTTTTTTTCATTAAAAAGACATCTTGAAGCTCAAAAATGTTGCTTTCATGGTTATTATTTACAGTATTCAGGTTGAACAACTAAACTGTGCCACCATTGGCATATTCTTAACTATGAGATTTAGAGAACGTAAAATGGGGAACATAACAAATTTTTTAATGCAATCAAGTATATGAATTAAATTGTTTTTAATGGCCACCATTTTCCAATATTTTGGCTAACTTAAAAAAATTTTTATTGAACACACTATAATTTATGGTGTTTTTCAAATTGTCATATAATTTTAAGACTTTTTTATTCATTGACATTTTTTCTAAACCTAAATGTTAGGGAGCTAGAGATGCTGATCTTCAATTTACGGGAGCGGTAGCTCAGTGGTAGAGCTCTGGCCTCACAAGCCAGCGGTCCCCGGTTCGATCCCGGGCGACGACATTACACGCACAAACATGAGCAGTCACCTCTGGCTAGCCTATGTGACGTAATGCCGTGACCGTACCTTGCTGTCTTTAGATCACCGCATAGGCCTATTGGCCGATGGTGACGGGCAGTGGAGGTTTAAAATTTAAAGAAAAAAAAAGCTAGAGGCAATTAAAGTTCATTTTTGTTCCATAAGAATAACATGGGGCAAACGTTATCTGCCCATATCTCAAATGCCACTTGGTAAATTGATGTTTTAATTTAATTTGATTCATAATAATTTAAAATTTGTATAAATTTAAGTTAATTTATAACAAATTATAATTTTTATGAGTGAAATGTTCTTAAAACATAACAGTTAAAAAAAATACATTTTTATACTAGAATATTTTTTATTTTACTGAATGGTTTCGGATATAAAAGTGGATAAATTTTGCCCAATGCTATTCTTATGGAACTAAAAATGATCTTTAATTGCCTGTGGCTAATTAACCGTCAGGTTAAGAGCAAAATGTCAAAGAATAAAAGTCTTAAAATTATACGGAAATTTGAAAAACACCGTAAAATGTAGGGTGTTAGTAGTGGGGTTTTGCCGGTTCTGGCCCATTTCAAGGCCAAGCGGTTCGAACCGGCAGGTGTGGATGACAGTGATGGATGTGTTTTGTAAGTGGGTCAAGGCCATCCGGAGGGAGTTTTAAAAAAGCGGAGCCGCGAGGGGCTCAGTCGGGGCGGGGACTCGGGACGGGTCGGATCGGAGCGGGAGCGGCGGGCCGAGGGAGGGTTTTTTTTTAGTTTATTTATTTTAATTAATTTAAATTAAAATAGTGTCGTTGTTGTTGTTGTGCAGAGAGGCGTTGGAGCGTCGTGCACCGTTGACGCAGTGGTAGACGCCGAAGGTGATGGCGAAAAGGAGGTAGACGCACAGCATGCACAGTACGCATTTGAACAGTTGCAGCAGGCGGACCATGCCTTGTTGGTTCGCCGTTTCCAATTGCAGCCTGTTGATCTCCAGTCTGAGTCTGTCCTCCTCCAATCGTGATCTGAGCGTAACGTCGTCCATCATGTCTGTGTGTGCGTGTTTTTTAGTTTGTGGTGGGGGAAAAAACGGGAGCGGTGTTGATGGTAGGAAAGTCGGCGATGAAATGAGAAGCGAAGACGAATGCAGTGCATATTTATTGTAGAGTGGTGGGGGGTGAAGAAAAAAAAATAGTTGTCTTCGACTAAACCTCATCGTCAGCTGTGTCGGAAGGTGCAGCCTCGGAAGGTGGAGGAGTGCCGCCTGCAGGTTCGATGTCCTCGCTCTCCATCTCCTCGCATTGTGGACAATTGTAGGAGATCTCCACAGTCATGGTGATGGTGTTGTTGGGAGCGCTGACTACGTCACTCAAAGTTTCAAAAATATCCTTCAAGTCTTGTTGCGACTTTACGGTAAATGTATTTGTACTTGTCGCTAAAGGAAAGCCGCTCATCGTTCGGGAGTCGGCGAACAAATGGCGAGCGGAGGTGAGGCGGCCGCCTATATTCGGTAGGGGTACCGTGGTGGGGGAAGAAAAGAGTGGGGGGAGGACAGCGGTGGGGCGAAGCCCGGGTGGGGGAAGAAAAGAGTGGGGGGAGGACAGTGGTGGGGCGAAGCCCGGGTGGGGAACGAGGGAACTTCGGTCATCGCAGTTCGCCGCGAAACGCCGTCGGGATAGGTTGTGGGAGCCGTACGAAGATAAGCGCTAGCTGTAACACAATGTAGAAAATAGTAATACTTTGTTTGTAAATTAAATATTAAATTTATATTTAACCAGAGCTTGCATTTCTTGTTCCTCGTCGTTTAATTCAACAATTTTAACACCATTAGTAGTCTGTTCCTCTTCCTCTGCACTTTGCGACGATGAAGACATGGAGGTGCCAGGAGAAGATGACGAGGATGAAAATATTGTGGTAGGATTGACATATTGCACCGTGATGTTGATCCATCTTAAAGGATAGCTATCAATCACTGTCAGTAAGTTTTGGAATAGTTCTTCCATCTCTTCTCTGTTGGTAATTAAATGTTGAAAGGAAATGAATTTATCATCCATGTTGTTGTCAGTGCGAGTAATGAAATAAGAATGAGAAGCGTATGGAATGATCCGTAGAATATATGTTGTAAAAAAAGTGGTGGGGGTAATCTCAAGGTCAATCAAATGGAATTTTAAAAAAGGGCTGCAGTCAGTGACTACAGCTATACATCTGAAGCTTCAACAGGATCAGAAGACCAATCTGATCTGTACTTGCACGCACTTATGATGCATGTACAAAAGTCGTCTTTATAATATGCATTGCACTTTCGACAAGTGGCAAGTTTTTGCGGATGAAATTTGATACACTTCTGGGGACAGCAAGTGTGGAAGTATCGTGATTTATAAATCTTGAAGGTTCGCAATTCTGGTGGCGGTAGTTGCTTTGTCTTGCACTTGCAGTAACAGGATCCGAAGAATTCGCACTTTGTACAAGCTAATCCGTCTACCATCAATCTTCCTAAATCTGTGCATTTCTGTTCACAACAGTAGCGCGGTGCGTCCTCGTTGTTCTTCTCCTCCATGTTGCCGCTTCCAAGTGTTGGCAAGAAATGAAGTTGTACAGTGTAGGATAGCGTGTTTTATAGATCAATAAAAGTGGTGGGGGTAATCTCAAGGTCATCCAAATGGAGTTTTAAAAAAGATCATCTTACAAATGTAAGATGTTTTTTTTTTTTTTTTTTTTTTTATTTATGATGCTGGCTTGTCCTTTTCTTCTTCTTCTTCTTTAGGTTCTTTCTTAATATTCTGTTCCTGTTCCTGCTTGTTTGCTCTAGCCATGGCGATGAGTTCTTCAGTGGATAGCGGGTGCACTTCTGGAAACTTCAGGATCAGTTTTGGTTGGAACCCTTCTCTAGTCAATACACTGAGATCGGCGCTCATCTCTTCTACGGTTATATAGTCCTTTCCGTAGATCTTTCCATTGAATTCAATCATCATTCGGTATAACATGGCGGCAGTGGTTGTTATCGCTGCGACCGTAGGAGAGCAAATGATGATTCTGTTGGAGTTGATCCCTCGTTTTATAGCGAAATTTTACAGCGAACCCTTGTTGACGTCATGCTTTGTCATTTAGTAGTATTTGTGGAATTTGACATTGGTTTGAGTAGATGGAGCGGATGTTGTCGCCGCCTGTGTGGGAAAGAACAATTCTTCATCGCAGAAGTTCTGTTTGGAGAACATCCTCTTGTTTGTTACATAGGTGTCAACGTTCAAGTGATAACCACCGGCAAGAAGCACTCGCAATTCATTAGTGAAATTGTCGAGCTGTTCAAAAGTTGTAATAGTGGAGGTATCGTATGATGCACACTTGATCTTGAGAGACATTGTGCAATCACCAACGGAGATGTGTACAGCACTGAAGGTAGTCGTAGACTGAGGGAATTCTTACGGACATTGCTCCATTTATATAGTTTTTGAAACTAGGTCAAGGTCACCCGAAATTGTTTTTTATATAAAGCAGCATACCGATATGTGTACAAACACATACCGATATGCTGCTTTATATTTGTTTTTTTTTTTTTTTTTTTTTTTTTTTTTTATTGTTATTCATTTATTTAGAAATATTTTACAAAAGTTTACAAGAACAATATGAAATTACAGATTAACTGTTGGCGTTAGGCATGACGTGAAGCGTGAGCTCTGTAGAATTACTTCCGCTCGGACCGTGGGACGCCAAGTAGAGAGCTCCGGGATGGATGAGGCGTAGATCTTCGTTCTGCAGAAGTTGGACGAAGCGTTTGGGAAGAAAGATTTGAAACTTCGGTTCATCACCAGGCGAGTAGGGCGCTTCACTCAGCGTGCAGTTGATGGCGTCTCCGACAGTTGTTTCCATCTTCTTGATGGTGTGGATGATGTAATGCTTTTCTTCCTTCAATTCCGAACATCTTTTAGTGGGTAGGATTGTGGACTTGGAATGTTTGTTGAACTGATCGACAAGCGATTGTAAAAATGTTTGCGTTGCCATTTTTTACTTCTTCTTTTTTCGTTGATAATATTCTTAGTCTTGCGAATCTGCGTGTGAGGTGTTGACTGCTCGGTGGCTAGAGTAATACTCATGCCCGGTCATGGTTGTCCCCTCGCTTTTATACCCTTCCCATCCCCCACCACTCTGTTGGAGATACGCGTTCAAGCGATAAGCGTTCTTCAAGGCGCATTGCGATTGACGATGTTTAAAGTTTTTCGATGAAATACAAATGTTGCCGAAATGACATTGGAAATCCCTGTCCACCTGGACATTTAACACTTCGTGGTTTGTAAACTTCTGTATCCAACTGGCTTTTTCCACTCCTTTTGTGTAAATAATTTTAAATTCTTTACAGTAATGATTCATGATTTGCGGCATCATACTGTAGTGTACAAAACCTTCATCCCATCTCAAGTTGTGAAAGTATTTCATCAACCACTTGTTCGTTACTCTCGCTTTGGTAGTTAATCTGTTAAACGGTAGTGGCGGTTGGAATAAATAGTGATAAACTACAGATGTGTTCATATCTAAAACTACTAACTCTTTTATGATAAAACTTCCGTCGTTACCACGGAACGCTTGGAATTCAATTATACCTCGTCTCACTTCCATTACTTCCGATTTGTTAGAAAACGAAACTCGTTTGTTCATGACGAAGGTTGGTAAACGACTGTTTGCAAAACCGCGGTGCACGCTCTTTTATACCCGAGGGTCTACACTTATCAATTATTGAATGAGCCTTCTTCGTTCACCTCTTGGGCTTGCTCATCTATACTGTAGTTAGTCTGATAGTTGTGCAACTGTCTCCACATGTCAACTTCATGAGGTATCCTATTGAAGATGGACGTATCTACGGGACCGTACAGAATCGGCACATACGGTTGCCTATCCAATGTATCGGTTAGATACTCTTTTATAATTGCACTTGAAAATATTAGCTGTTTTAGATATCTTGTGACAGGACCGGTAGCACAACTTAGACTGTAGAATTCATCTTTTGTCAGGTGTATCTTCATCTCATGCTTGGTTAAATCTCGAAAGCGGACGATTTGTCCACCTCGATGTTTCACTATATCGATTTCGATATTGGATTCCAGCAGACTTAATTTTGTCCTTCTTCCAAATGTGTTGTTACTCAAATAACATTCCAAAAGATGTAGATGTTTTCTAAACGATTCCCAGGAAATTTCAGTGAAGGCCACCATTTTAGATCCGTGATTTAAAATAACAGTTGGTGAATAATCCAATGATTTTATAACTCCGGCGGACACGCTCTTTGTCATACAAGAAGAGATGGGATAGTAGATCCTGAGAAATACTTCTGTCAAAATATTGGTGGAGATGGTGTCATCGATCTTTCTTCTTTTTACTCCTTTTTCAACTTCCTCTTCTTTTTTCTTATGTTTAAACTTGAGGAACTCGTCCATTTCTTGTTCGACTTGTTTTTCTATATCCAAACTATTGTCACCCATGGGAGGAGTAGTTTCTTCTTCGTTAGTATTTGCAGTAGGAGAGCTCATCTTGCGGACGATGCTTCCCATACGACGGTCAGAAATATAATGAGATTTTCATTCTCTTTCCCCCCTTTTATAACATTTGCGTCGACCGCAAAAAAAAAAAAAAACAGTTTTTTTACAACACATTTTTAACAATTCCTGTTAATGGAGTGTAAGTCACTATCTTGTCATGTATAATTAAACAGTATGCCGAAGTTCCGTCCGGTATTGCTTCTTCAAACTCCATTTCGATTTTTATATCCACACTGGACGATTTCACGGATTCGTTTTGTTTTGAACAATCGATAACGACTATTGGGGCTTTGGAGAAAAACTGTTCCGGCCATAATAGCGGTGTATTTGTCTTCCCGTAATATGACGATTGAAACCTCGCATACATATCGTACAAGATTGAATAGCGTTTTTTACTAAACATGACATTTAGATTGTCATAAGGAAAGAATTGAGAGTTTAGAAAAACTTTACAATTCTTTATTTTGCAATGGTCAAATTGACCGGCGTGCGAAGTTATAACATCTTTTCGTTTAGTCTGGAAACCGAGTATTACGTACCGTGCCCGTTCTAGATAAGTGGACGTCTTGACAGTCCATGTTTGACGCTCTGTTTGAGGTAGTGTGGGATATTCATGGAATTCCCAACTTCTAAACGGCATGACGATATCACGGTCAGATTTCAACTTTCTCAACAATACGATTCTGTGTTCATCGGCTAATCTGACATGCGGTACTCTCCACACGACTTTATCCAACTGTAGCTGCCATTCCAGTTTGGCTTCCGTAGTTCCAGGGTCTGCAAGTATCAAGTCCTTGTTAGTTGAAGATCTGAGTAATACCAATTCTTGTTTGACATTTATTATTATCCGTCTGTAATCTTCAGCGAATCCCAAAAGCAAACGTAAAGGGACATGAAAGTCAAAATGACCATTGGAATCCGGTGTTATAGTGTCTTTATCGGGAGCAACCCATCCGGCGGTGACTATTGAATTTTTCTCATGCGGTGTTAATGATGTTAATCCTTTCAGCGTCGTTGTTAGACCGACCTTTTTTGTCGAATCAACCGTCACTCCTGATATTTCATATCTTATTTCATGAAAAAGATATGCCATCGGGTTATTTATAAAAGGAACCGTTGAAGCGGTTTTTCCATCCAATTTTAATACCCGTCCTTCGATGTACAAGTAACTTTCACACGGTAACGTGTAAATGTCCTGTTGTTGAATGGGGATCCTTATTTCATCGTTATTGTTTAATTTTGATGAAGTGTAAGGGTTGTGCGTGTGATATTCCTTCTCCCATAGTGTTTCGTCGAACGTCGGCCCTTGAGATATATCCAGGATATCCATCGTTGGTAAGTCTTAGTCCGATCTTTTGCAGGAAACGAATGTTGTCCGGTGTTAACTCGTCCAATGTTGAAGAGCTACTGAGGTCTCGGCTCTTCCGTTGCGGTTTAAATGTCAATCCCATGTTGAACTTATGACACCGCTTTTATGTGTAACCGTATTGTAATGGTTTCTCCTCTAAAGTCAACACTGTTACCGTCCTGATCCGATATGTTCAGTACGATGTCCGAAATGAAACTGGTGTTCAATGGTAGGTATATCAGGTTTTGTGGTTTCTCAACTATTTTAAAACCGGGAGCCACTGTTGGATAAAATGTATGTAAAATATGTTGGTTTACCCCGTCTCTATACGATCCGTGTATGATATTGCATGTTATATCAATACTATTAACCTTTAATATTGTTACTGTGGTATCACCTGTATGAGTAGGTCCGGGATCTAAGATTTTTCTTTTCTTATCTGAAAATCCCAGTAAACTACCGATTGAATTTTCTAAACTTAAATCTATATAATACTTTGAAGTGATTTCCGCTTTTAAAGTATTGTTATTTCCTTTTATACTGATATTTTCTTCTCCTAGCTGCTTCTGTAATACTTGGTTTATATCGTCTATTTCATACGATCCGGTAGATAAAGTTATTACCTTCAATTGCGAATAATTTCCTTTTTCATCTTTACTCTCGTAATAATGTAGTAAATTGTTTTTTCCCTCCGTGACGTTGGGAATTGAATTGTACGTAGTAAAATCCAATAGTGCAGCTTCCCACAGTCTATCCTTGGATAAACGTAGTGCCGGGAAAAGAGTGCTTTTCAGTGTGGATGAATTTCCACTCAGTGACACTGTATACGATGACATCTCAAAGTTGACTGACGCTTTTCGCTAAAAACTCCAAACATAAATGTCCACATATTTCTGTATTGTTGGGTTGTTCTCTTTTGTTATTGTAAAATATATTTTCGGAGTTCCGAAAATAGTGTTGAAGTTCTTTCGGCGGTGGTAGATTGCCAAAACTGTCAAAGTAGTAAACGTTCTGTCCGAGTTTTTTATAGCATACCCAATGAGTTCCTGGACCATGAGTGGAATCCAAATTTACTATTCCAGTTTCATTTTTCCATATTTCATTTGGTAATGCGTCTTTCATAAAAACTCCTCTAAAAAATGGTATTCTTAAACATTTCACATAATTTGATAATTGATAATTTGTCAAGGCTTTATTTGGAATTATCAATTGATTGTTCTTATTTAGTATACACGGTACGGTCTTAGGTATAGACCTGCTCCGTTTTTTACCATCGACCAAACGGAAGTTTTCTTCGCCTTTGCTTTACGAGTCCTACGACGTCTTTTCTTAATGTTTCCACCTCTTTTGGGAGCTCTTCTCTTTGCAGGCCGTCCTCTACGACGTTTCCCGCCACCAAATTTTGTTTTACCCTTCATGGCTGTAGTAACTGCCCAAGCGGCTGCTTTTTCTGCAATACTTGCGTCACTTGATTTCACTCTTTGCCAAGCTTTTTCCGCTAACACTCTATCCGCTATCGATCTATTCGTTGAATCTGCAAACTTGGAATACGCTATATCGTGTTCTTTGCAGGCTTGATCCAATTTATTAATTCCAGGATCCCCTCTTGCTAAACGTTTTGCCAACTTAGTTCCGGGTCCACAATATTGATAACCTCCGGGCAGATGAAATTCGTATGGTAGAGCGTCTATCGCTCGATTTAGAACAGCACCAACAGGAATCCGTCTGAGCAGGGATAACGCGGCTGATGTTATACCACGTCCTTTCTTGACGCTGTCTTGACGACGACTGAGCGGTGCGGTCTTCATTGTGTCGTCTTATATAGCCGGCGTGTTTACTCTACGAGATGCTTTACACGAATGAATAACTCGTGCACAATTTTCATATTTAAATACTTAATTATTCAAATTAATTATATACTGATTTATGATTCTATTTTTAATCCAAGCTTCTCGTTCATCGGGTTGAATCATCACATGACTCGTTGTACTAGCTATATGATTGTGGGTATCGATAAGTAAATTGCCCACTATTCTTATTAAACAGTCTAAAGTTACAGCATCTTTTGGATGTTGGGGATCGTGTAACTGCATAATACGTTTATCATTACACGTGTAAGCAGTCGAATCACTTTTCGACGTTGTTATGACTTGTCCAATAGTAGCAGCATCATTTAAATCTTCTCCTGGTAAAATATTAATTATTTTCTTCATCTTTGCATCATATTTGGTCCCAAAGTGTTTATCCCAAGTTATTGTTTGTCTTAATGTAACACAATCATCATCTTCATAACCAGGATAAATATCTTTTATTCTTCTATTACGACCATTGTATGTACCTAATGTACCACCACTCGCAATTAATGTTTGCACCATTAGAGGTACATCTGTATCTTTTATACCAAATCTTCCATTTGTTATTGTTTTATGTCCTGCATCCCATTCATCATTATTTCCTTGCATTAAATCAAACTTTTCATTTCCATGTATAAATGTATCTCCTCGCTTTAGCACGGCATCTTCATGTTTTACAAAATTTGATGTTCCCCTTTTTAATTCTTTAGATAATTGTTCCATAGTAACAGCGTCTTTTGGTTGAGAAGCGAACTTTACATTTGACAACACTTTCCCATGACAATCGATTTCATCACCATCTTGTAAAATACAGTTGTCCTTGATGTATTTCACGTTTACAGCATCGCCGTCTTCCTTTGGGTATCCAATGTCATTTATTATAAATTTATAAAAAGAAAATCCGCGTTGAGTCTTTTCCGGTATTATAGAATGTAAATATTCTTTATTAACTGAATCTTTATTATTTTTTGGATTTGCCACGTTTGTTATCCTATGATTCCCAGCATCACATGTCTGTCCATCTTTTAAATTATTACCCCACTGCAATTTTAAAGTATTTGAAAGTTCAGATGATAAATACTCTTTATTAATTGCATCAGAACTATCAGTTGGTTTACCAACATTAATTATTCTATGCGATTTGATATCGTAAGTATTCTTGTCTAATTTCAATGATGTAGAAGTAGCTTCTTTAACTGTTTTTAAATTTGCTCCATCAGTATCTTCTTCTGGATCTTTAACTAGTTTTAAACGTTTATTACTTATGTTATAGTCACCTTCAGGAGTTTGTGGTAAACCGCCTCTTTTTCTGTCTTCTCCGACTTGCACACCTAACGCGGAGTACCGTCCGAACTTGTCGACACTCATGTTAGAACTGATACATTATACGCTTGCAACTCTTTTATATCCGCGGGCAATTATACGACTATGCCGCGATTCCTAAGTTCATCAACCAGAGCCACCCATTCATTATTTAATCCCGTATGACCGGCTTCCATGGCTTCATGTAATAGTCTCATCCTGTCAACCAATTTATTGATGTCTCTGTAGTAGATCACATTTGTGTTGTACAGATTTTTCATAAGTCCTTTACCAGATGTTGAAGTATCTCCTTTACTCTTTTTCCCATGTTGTTCAAGAAGTGATAAATCCATAAGTGATAAAGATTTTCTTTTTAGCGGTTGTTTTAGCGCCGGTGCGGTACGCAATGTTGGCAATTTTCGTGGTGGAAATAGCTTTTTAATAACGATGTTATATTTCGTTGCACGTGAACGATTAATCATCGCATCCTTTGAGTAATTCCTTTTATGAGCGTTGGTATTTTGTAGAATTTCTTTAAAAACATTTAAATCTTTGATTGAATACCTTAGTGGTATGTTTTTAAAAATTAATTCATACAACCCTTTTGTTCCTTTATATTTATGCTCGCCGATAATGATGTAATCGTCCTGAGTTATTTCAAGCTTTGAATCACCGATTTTCAATTCATTCCCATCAATTCTTGCTCCGTATACGTGTGATTTGCTTAAATTAGGGTTAGCTTTCATGTCATGTAACATTTTCATTATGTATTTCCTTCCAAGAGGTCCATGTTGTAATATATCGCTACTCAATTGAGTTAGATTTGGAATGGATTGTTCTGCTTCAGGTATTGGGTGTTCTTCTTCTTCTTCTTCTTTTTTAATAATTGGTTCTTCTTCTTCTTCTTTTGTTTCTTCTTGCGAAAATTCACTAGCACTTGTATATGAATCATCGTCGTCTTTTTTTAAAGCTTGTACTTCTTGTTTAGAAACTGGTAGTAAAACATCTCCTTCATAACGAGGTTTACCAATGGTCTCTGATATCTGTTTTAATGGTTCCGTAATAGGTTTAAATGTAGTCTCCAGAAATTCTTCTCGTTCACTTAAACCCATCCTTAATGCGCGATTCTTCATCCTAATAGAATCGCTGAGTGATTTTATTTCTTTCAATAGTTTTTCCTCATTCACCATGTTTACACTGTGAAGTCTGATTCATTACTAGACGTACCGCCGTTCAATCAATGGATTAATACAAATTTGTCCAACCCTATCCGATATCTTCCATCTTTTATAGCTTCATCTTTCATAATTACGAGAAAGCCGTACTTTTCAGCCCACGCTTTGCCGCACATCTCTTTAAATTTATCAAATGTCATATCCGCATTGACATGATCGTTATATACGTGTTTTAAATTTGTTTCATCTTGCTTGAATATTATCAGCAAGTTAGCATTATCCCTTATAAGTTGTTTTGGAATTTTACTGTAGGTTTGACCAATATAAATACTGTCAATATTATGATGTCTTCCCATTGCGAAATAACTTCTGATTGTGTCGTGATTCTCACATGATACATCGTCAAATATAAATACAGAAAATGGTTTAGCTTCGTTTGGTTGCATAATTGTTTCACTGGCATTAAACTTGTAGAAATTTACTTCTGGTACACTCGCTAATACTTTATCCAACAACTGGTATTTAGGTTGTTGCAAAGATTTTGAAAAAATGTATATATTGATAAAACGTAGTCCTTTTGGATTAGTTATAAGGTTAAAAACAACATTTGTTTTTCCACAATTTGAAGGACCGGTTATTAAACATCTTATGGAGTTCGGTAGTAATTCCCCATGTTTACCACGGTTTAACTTGTCACTATCCACTGTCAATTCATCTATGTTATTAATATTAAATCGTTCCTTTTGCTGTACAATATCCATCTTGTTTAAAGGTTGAACACATAATGAGTTATCAAAGTATTATACCAAGTCTTTTGTAGGAATCCAAGAATCTTCACTCTTGTCAAATCCCAACCAACGGACTTTAACTTTATCCTTTTTTCTTTGTAAAACCTTTTCGACAAGATATACATCGCCAACTGTTGATTTCAATAGTTCATGCCCATAGAATCCGCCTTGAAGTAGTTCACCTTTGTTGTCCTTTAAAATGTACGTTTCTGGTATTGTCGGCTGCACCTTGTAGATTGTAAATACTTCGTTAGTCCAGTTTGGTAGATATCTCTTACTGAAAACCCCTTTGTATTTACTTATACGCACCTTATCGTTTACTTTAAACTTTTTAGGTTTTAATCTTTCAATTTTGGGAGCCGTATTTTTTTTAATACGCTCCAAAACAAGCTTAGCATTGCCGCTATTTACTTGGATAGGTTTCATACCAATAGTGCGATGATATTTGTTATTGTACTCTTTTATAAGCTGCGGTAATATATCGTACCACACATACGATCCTCGTTTGGAAAATGTTTTGTACATCGCTCCTTTCAACGTTCTATTGAATCGTTCTATTATCGAAGCTTTGACTTCCGAATTCGTAGAATAATGATTTATGTTATATTTTTTCATTAATGTTGCAAATTCCTTATTGAAATATTCTTTTCCATCATCAGTTTGTAAATGTTTTATGACAAGTTTATTTCTTTTAATAGCCGTTTCCATAGCTTTTGTAACACTTTTCCCACTCTTGTCCTTAAGCGGTAAAGCGTCAGCGAGCTTGGTAAAACAGTCTATAATCGCTAATATATATTTAAATCCTTTATTTAATTTACTATGCGGTATCATTTCGATGAGATCGGCTTGGTAGAGATCGTTCATTCCTTTAATAACTGTATTTCTTCTTGGAAATTTTCTTCTTGCCGGTTTATGAAGTTCATGTACAATCTTATCCTTCAGTCCTTCCATTCTTAGATGTTGTTTCCACGCCGGTTGAAAAAATACTAATCCTCAGACTGGTTTGTCTTCTTTTATATTATTAACAAATATGGGTCAAGGCCGAATAATAGCTGTGTAAAAAAGAGGGGGCATGGCATTGGGCTTGCCATGCTCCCCTCTTTTTTACGGAAAGGAAAAAAGGAAGTAGGTGAAAGGACGAAGAACAGGTTTTATTGGTCGATAGGAGTTAATGAATAATGTCCAAAGGGAAGAGTGTGTATATTGTCTTGCTGGATATGCCTCTTGTCATCCTTGTAGCTTAGCGCCCATTTGGTTTGTTTAACACTGTAAACTTGATGGTTGAAGCTTCTTATCGTATTAAAAGTTGCTGTGGTTTCTATATTTTCAAACAGACATCTTTTAAAATGTTCAAATTGTACATTCTTCTTTAGATATGATGTTTTAATGCCTTTTGCCTTCTTCACAACTTGATGTTCTTCTTTTTCACTTATGTATAGTTGAAACGAATAAAGCTTGGACATCAAAGCCACAATCTCTTCCATAGGCGCACCATTGGTTTCATCTTTGAATTTTCCTAAGACTTTCTTGTTTATTCCATTGTCGTAGTTAGGATGGTGTTGCGGATAGTCAGAAAAATCAAAATCATCTTTATAAATAAAAGTGCGTAGGTCTTCATACATATCATTGGTTATAATCCAATAGATGAATGCGTCAGTGTCCATGTATGCGATTCCAATGTTCTCTCTTCCATAATGTTTCACCATTTTATTATAATGAAAATCGTACATATGAGTTTTTGATATGTCTAAAATGGACATTCCGACATAAACAGGGCGATCCATCTTAATTGAAATTTTGTTCATAGAAACGGCAACAAGGTTTTCATTAATAATTATTGAAGATGCAAAGTTTGGTTTTTGGACCAACTTTTGTAATTTTGTTGCATCATTAACCAATCTTAAATCTTTGTGATTCCTCTTGTTTTCTAATGTTTTGCCGAATATAGCATTATTCATCAATTTAAAGAAATCCTTTTCAAAATTGGACGTCGCTGCAGTTCTTCTTCTAGTGTTGTTATCTATATAGGATTTCAACCAACAGGATTGAGAAAATTGTAACACCCTATTAATTTTGGTAATTCTTAATCCCATCTCTAACGCTTGTTGTACTGTCCAATAATGTGCTACATACCTCGTCTTGTTGGTGAGTGTCATCATTAATTTCGGCCATCTACCAGTCGGAGATACTTCTGTTTTTGCTAATAGCGGCAAGTCGTAATGGTGGTTGTGAAGATGTTCGGGGTACTCAAAATCAACGTCAAAGATGTAACCGGTATCTCCGTGTTTAGGGATATCGGCGATGTTATCAATCGAATTTGGATCAACCCATTTAAAATTATCATATGGAAGGGGTTTTGACATAGCCCATCCATATAGGTTATTCGCGTCAAAATAACCTATAAATGTACTTGGTTGTGACGCGTCATAATTGGGGAGGTATTTATTGTTGGCTTTTACATATCTGGTTACACTTTGCGTTAATCCTCCTCGGATACCAGACTCTATCATCAACACCATATCTATATCGGTTAGTAGTTGAAGTTTACAGTTTGTTTCTTTTAACATGGCCTGCCATGCCAGTCCGGGAGCTGTGTACGAATGAAGAGGGTCTAATCCGTATGCTTTTAAACAGGTATTCCTAAATTCTTCCATTATGTCACATAATAGTGTCACATCCAATTTAACGTAGAAATCTGAATATTCTCCCAAAGTTCTCATCCCTAATTCATTCCATACCTTACAAGCGTGTTGATAATCTTCCTCACTGATGTCCTCTTCGTATAATTTACTCTTAAAAGCTTCTCTAGGTGGAAGTGAGGTTTCTTCAAATCTTTCCAAACTGTCGATATAATCATAAGGGAAAACACCTTTGCGAAGAACTAGATCCAATTTATCGTTATTCACAATCATTCTTGTTTCTATTAAATCTTCTTTCCTGAGATTTTCTGAAAGTCTCGATAAACTGCACGGCATAAACCGGTACGAATCTAAAAATCGTAATTTTATATTTCCAATCTTCTTACTAAAGCTTATAAACTTTTCAGTTGTTTCCGCGATAACATCAATCGCACCGTCATCTCTCCCCAATTCTGGTATTATAAAATGACCATCATAACCGCTAAGGTTATGCAGTATTACAGGTATATTTCTAGGAATCTTGTAATTGATGTTGCATCCGTTACATGCCGCACCCCTATAATATCCTGTAAGATGATCATGATCCTTAACTTTGTAGTTATTCAAAGTAAACTCATTTTTACATAAAAAACAATGGGTGGCATTTTCATGTTGAATTTCTTCTTCTTCATCCATAGGTATCATTGGCACAATATCACTATACAAATTTTCTACATTCCTAGCTATTTCATATAGATGATCAAGAAATGTCGCAGCAACATCTTCACCACGGTACACCACGGGTCTTGACGTTAATCCGTACCCATTTAAATGTTCTTCAGCCAATGTAGATTTAACCAATAAACAAAAACTGTTAGGCTTATGCATTTGATATTTTATACTCTTCCTTGCTTCAACATTTTCATCTTCAATAGGGACAAGTGTTGATTCAAAATCAGCATATACCACTATAGGAATGCGATACTGATGGAACACCTTTTCAAATTGTAAGTATGATTTACTTAATGGTGGTAAGATAATCTTTGCTTCAAAGTGTTCATTACACAGTTGTTTATGTTCTTGTAACCAATTTCGGCCTCCATTTCTTTCTTCTTTAAAACAAAAACATCTTTTACAAATTACTTTTTTATGTTCATTTTTTGATAGCTGCTTGTTGACGAGTCTTTCAAATGATTTTATCCATACGTAGTGTGACACTTCATCCTTTGTAAGTAACAACAAGTCCGTATGATCTGCAAGCTCGTTCTTCACCACTTTTAAAGGATAAACTTTATTGGAACTGTCCAAAGCAAATACGTTAACTGATATTCCGGGATTTTGTTTTTCAAATTTTGAAATACACTTCAACCCTACCGGGTAAGACATACCTTGAAAATTATATCTATATCTGTAGTTTTCATATTCGACGCCAGGTCTTTGCGCATGGCGTGTCACAAATTTTGAGGTCATGGCGTATCGAAAACATTCCATATCTTCATTTTCCACATTTACACATGATTTTGTATCTTTGATCCTTTTCGGGAGTGCAATATAACTGCTGCCCATCAGCCCATAACCATGCTTGTGAACTCTTATGTCCATACCTACGACGCTAACCAGACTCCAACCTGATCCTCTTCCTTCGTGTTCTTGAATTTTCGTCAAAATCTCTTCAAAACAATCTTCTATTATTGAATCAATATCCGAATTAGCCATGATGGTTCGATTTTTTGTTATAAATCCTCTTGGTGACATTTCTTCTTCTACATTGATAAACATGGCGTCTAGGATCAAACCAAATTTAATAAAGTTTAATCGTTTTAGTTCTTCTTTTAAAATCTTGATCACAATTGGTTTAGCTTCAGCAACAAATTGTTCTAATTCCAGATTTTCGTTTTGAATTTTGTGATGCATCACCACTTTACCGGGTAATGCGTGAATACTTAAACTTGGTAGTGTATTAGATGGTCCTGCTGTTACTTCTTCTGTAGATATGTTTCTATTTTCTCTTACTGTAAAATTTTCATTTCTATTGTGATACAACTCCTTATGAATGTCTAACAATATTTCATCTTCATAAGTCTCTAAACATATCTCACAACGATGCATTTTAGCGATGTTTACCCTTTGAAATTTAACAGGTAAATGAAACGCGTCCTCTTCATACCGCCTTTTTATGCCATCTTACCCCCACCAATTTTAATCTTCTTCTTCTTCTTCTTCTTCGCTATCTGACGGGAATAATCGTCTTGCGCAGAAAACCAATCTTTGACGTATTGGTTCTACATCAGGATCGTGACTAGATGTTGGAGTTTCATGATGGACATCTTCAAATTCCAATGGTGGTGGGTATTCATTCTCTGTCAAGTCTATTTGCACATCTTCAGGTGCCTCACTTGTTAATTCTTCTTCCATACTGTCAACACTTTCCACTTCTGAGTTGTCGTCATCCGAATCTCCCATGCCGAGATCTTCTTGTTGAATTTTATATAATATTTCAAAAATAGGTTTCCTAGGATAGTCAGTGTTATCCACGGGAGCCATTCCGAATGAATAAAGGAGACTCTCTTGTGTAGCTACTTATATGACTATTTTAATAGGTCAAGGTCAACACCCCCTAAAGCGAGAATGGGGAATAGAGCACTAAGTGGCATGTTAGTCCATTACCACAAAGTGATCTATTCCCCACTCTCTAATGTGAGTCCAAATTAGCAGCCAATTATTAAATGTCAATTTTTTTTATTGTTTTATTTTTTTATTTATTTTTTTTTAACCTCATCACTATTTATATCAAGTCCCATTAATAACCAATTGTTTTTACTAACACATAAAATTTTAAATAATTTTGTAGCTTCTTCCACTTCTTCTTTATTGACTGTCTTTCATTACACAGTTCATAGGTTCTTCATCTTCTTGTAGTAGAATTCTTTTGCATTCATATTCCAACTGCTGTATTCTTTCATTCTTTATGGCCAACTCAATAAGTAGTTGATTGATGTAGTCGGCGGCCATATCGATAGTTCTAGTCCTTGATTCTCCCAATCGCACTCCTGGTATTAGCCTTTGCAGTTTGTAGTATTTTTGTCTTATTCTCGCCTCTCTTACCTGAGCCGACTCTTTAAAATGACTTTTCGGGACTTTCAAACGTTGTTCATCCTTTTTTGTTGTAGTAAGGTCCAAAACATTGTCTCCACTTGCCATGATTCTGATTCTACTGCGAGATGTGAGAAACAAGAATATTATGAGCGGAATGAGTACAACAACGCGTCGAACCTCATTTATCCACTTTCCCCCACCAAAACACTTTCCCCCTCCATGTTTTTATAGGTCAAGGTCAAATAAACTTAACGCGAGAACGGGGAATAGAGCACTAAGTGGCATGTTATTCCATTACCACAGAGTGATCTATTCCCCGCTCTCTATTCTACATCTAATTTTTTTGTATTTTTTCTGTTTTATTTTTTTTTTTAATTTTTTGTTACCCGTCATCTTTACACAGCAGGAGGTTCATACTTTATAGGAGAGTCTTCATCAGGTTCATGAAATGCATTCCACGCACAAGTATCAGGAAGTTCATTAGGCTCGATCTTTAAAACAGGAATTTCACTAGGCGAATTCCATACACCACAAGTTTTATTCGTCTTCAGTTTGTTTTCTAACACTTCAATTTTGTCCAACAGTTCCAAAATATATTTCTTTGCACCCATCAATGTTTGTATCCTGGTATTGTACACATTCAATGAAGGCACTATAAGTTGCAATTGATGGAACGCCATTCTTTCTTTCCTACACCGTTCCTTACCTAAAGCACTCAATTTTGGATGTGTTATTTGTTTTCCTTTACTTTTTAAAGGGGTTGAATTTTCCACTGGTTCACTCATTTTTCCCACAATGTTCTTCTTAAGAGTTTTAGCAAATAAATGAACCTCCTACTGTGTTTTAACCCTCTTTTATACACAATTCCCCCCCCCCCCCACCATTTCAATTTTTCCCCCACCATATTGTTTAAACAAAAAATCAAACTTCCAATTTTGCATTCACATTATTTTCTTTTAGAAATTTAATGAATTGCGAGCTGGATGTTGATATTTGACTGTTTGTTAAATAATCTTTTACCACTTGTTCATCTTTCCCTTCTAATATGTAGCAAAATACTTTCATCAAACTTCCATCATCTTCTTTCGATCTTATAAAGTTTGCAACAAATGTCCAATCTTCATCGACAATTTTAAAAGTTTTTATCTCCATGTGAAAAGACATCTTTACTCCAGTTATTCTGTGACAGTAATGAAATCAACCTTTACCAAGCAACATTTATAACCAATACCCCCACTACTCTTTCCCCCACTACTTTTCCCCCACTACTTTTCGTTAGACCTCCCCTCCATACCATTACTCTAGTATGTTCTACACCTAATAAATTTACATAAGACCTGTGCACAGATTGTGCATCTTTCCCGCATAGCTTCAAATCTTATTAGCGGTGCTTTAACACGATGGTCAACGTACCCTCCTTCAACTTCAAATTCGTCCCAATCATCTATAGCTGCTCGTGCACAATCTGGACAAAGCCGGGTCCCATCTGCAAATTTATAAGCGACAATAATGCCAAATCCATAATGTTCTCTTCGATACTCGTGTATTGCATTTCTAACCGTATTGGGAATAACACATTCTCCTGATCTTATTATGTGATTAAATAAGAAATCATCACAAATTATTTTTCTCAAACAAATAACAAAAAGACTATCCATCGTGTTGTAGATGAGAGTAACATTCGTACTAAACTGTTTTACTGCCTACCACCCGCTTAAATAACTTATCCCCACTACTATTTTATAGGTCAAGGCCAAGCAATATTAACGCGAGAACGGGGAATAGAGCACTAAGTGACATGTTATTCCATTGCCACAAAGTGATCTATTCCCCGCTCTCTATTCTACCTCTACTTTTTTTTACATTTTTAATTTTATTATTTTTTTTATCATTTTATGTTTTTTAACTTAAAATCCTAATATTTCATTTCCTTCTTCTTCACCTTCTTCAACCACACCTTCATTACTACACACATTTTTCAAACTTAACAGTTCTTTCTTCATTTTATTGTTTTCATTTTCCAATTGTTTAATTTTTGATTTTTTTTCTTCCAATAGTAGCTTTAAATGTTTTATGTAACTAGCAGCTACGTGGACAGTTTTCACTCGGTTTTCTCCAAGTCGCATTCCGGGAATTTGAAATTGAAGTCTGTAATATTCAATGTTGATATTGGCCTGGGTTTGTCTTGATTGTTCACTTCTTCTCCTTCTGGTCTCCTCTTCTGCATCAGAAATAAGCGTATGATACAAAATTGGACGTTGCATCGTAGTTGGCTGCTCTTGTAAAAATAAAACTAAATTCACTCCTACATCATATTTATCCCCTTTCCCCCACCACTTTACCGGTTGTCCCAAAAATGACGAATACATATTTCAACGGTCACGCTAGCACCATTTTTAACAAGATGGTTATAAAGAAAATAAGGATAGTCGCAAGATTTAAGATCTTCATTTGCCAACATGAAATCAAATGCTAATTTCCTTGAATATTCATTATGGAATTTTTCATGAACACTAATTAGAATTCCAGCCTTTTCAAACTTATAACCAATGTCTGGGATTTTCTTACAATCATCTATGTCCAGAAGTGGAAAATAATATGTGAAGGAGTTCACCGGTGGTACCCACACTCTATCACACTCTTCACAAAACACTTTGTACATTCTCGCTCGCTCATCCATTTTCAAATGATTTTTACTCATGCCAGACTACCGTTTAAATAGCCTACTACCTCATCTTTCCCCCCACCATTTTTATTCCAAATTTGTTTCCTCATGTTGCGGAGTATCAATAACATGGGCAGCGGCATTCCAGAGTTGTGACTGCTGTTCTTCTTCACCTTCAGATTCTGTTAATTCTTCCGGTTGGTGCATAAAGGATACATTTGAATTTGAAGCGGGTCCAATATCATTGTTCATTTGTTCATTTAAATTTAAAAATTCTCCAACTATTTCTTCCAAAAACTGTCCAAACGTAATATTTACCTCTTGCTCTACTTCTTCATCTTCTGCCATCTCACGATCTATAACAATTTCAGTGATGTAAATAAAAGTGGTATCTCTCGGAGACATGGTTTAAAAGAAGAACATGTGGCTCCAGTAACAGTTACACGAAAAATGAACAGGATTGTGTGGAACCCTCACTTATATAGGAGACTGGAGGGGGGGAGGGGGGGGGGGTAAAGTCAATTATAAAAATTTGTAACTCGCCTTGCTCTAATTACTCTTCCGCAGACAGCTTGTATTGCATTGCAACCACTTCCACCTCTATCTTCATGCTTTCTACAAGATTACGTACGTGCAGCATCCATGGAAACAGTATTTCTAAAACTTCAATCCTTACTCGACATGCACACAATACTTCATACGCATCACGACGGTACACAAACACACTAACCCCCATGCCCATATCCCTCATTATGTTTTGTTCAATTTTCAAAAATAACCTATACAATAGCGGCCAAACTTCTGTGTGCTCAGCAAAAAACGAATCCAGTCTCTTATACATGTTTAACGTATAGCAACAAGACAAATAATGAGCAAACACATGTGATAGCTGCTTTTATAACGTTCGCCAGTACAGTAAAAATTTGGGGGGGGGGATATGATTTTTTAGTGGGATGTTAAAAATTAGTAGTTTAAAACCAAAGCCGAAAAGTAGTGATTAAACCCTATATTTTCTTCTAATTGCAAATACTCCACATATGCCTCCGCCCATAGCCATAACAGATCAATGTTACGCCAATATACACCAAAGGTGGGTCTATCATCAACTAAAATTGGAGATGCTATGTTCACTAATCTTCCGTTTTCTATCCATGTCATAGCTTCAATTACAAACCTTCCTATAATATCCATTGGAGAATTAATATCCAAAAATATTCTTGTAACAACATTTTCACTTAACAAGGGCACTTCAATTTCTTCATTGTTTTCTTCGTCGTTTTCTTCGTCCACCTCCAATACTTCTCCAATCTTTGTACATTTATTATAAAATATTGGAACATCTCGGGGAGACATGTTCGCTCTAACTATTATTAGCAAGGAATGGCTCCAACACAAACCGCCACACTCTTATATAGGCAAGTCAATGAAAAATCAGCGGGGGGGGGGGTCAATGTCAAGGTCACATGAAAGTAGGTCACGGGACTTAGAGCGACCAAAAAATAATGGGAGAGAAACGCAGCGCACTCATCACAGCGCTGGTTTCTCTCCCATTATTTTTTGCCAAAAAAATTTTGAAAAAAGCTAATTTATTTTAAGATTTGCTACGACCCCACCGAGTCCAACCATCCTCACCTCTTATCAGATAGTCTCTCGCATCAAGTCTATTGATCGCTTTCAGGTTTCTTAGAGGTACAGATAGCTGTATTACCCACTTATAGCCGTTACATGAAATTACAATTTTATTATGCTTATCTGTTTTGCTTACAAAGAAATACCTCAAACCTTTTGTCAGCCTATCCAATTTGGTGAGGGGGTAGGACTTGCTGGAGATCACAGTCGGTTGTGGCACAGAAAGATGTTTCACAACATGCAAACGGCAATACTGTTCGTTTAAAACACATTTCTTACCACAAACCGATCCTTTTTTAAGTCCCCTACCGAGCAATTCAGGACATTTACGGGGATTTTTAAATGCCCTGCGACGCTCTTTCATTAATAATCGGAAGCGCTCTGAAGGAGCAATTTTGAAAAGTTTCTTTTTTCTTTTTAGGATAGGAATAGTAGGACTATTAGGATTGGGTTCAACGATAGGTGTTATTAGTGGTGGTAAGGATATGTAGCTGCGGATAGAGTTCAACAATGAAGGTGTGTCCGGACGAAGAGGCTCACCAGTTCTTGGGACATCCGTCACTTTCTTCTGCGGTGGTGGTGGCATCACTGCAGATCCATCTTCTGACAGCTGCTTCGCATGGATTGGTGACGGAGGCGGCGAGAAGATGCTCCCAAGAACTGTCATCGCTTGCAAAAGAATGTTGGGCGAAGCAGGAGTTTTGGATGTGGAAGGTGGCGTGTCCATCCGCTCCAACATGTGCTCCGGCACATTCTTCAAACGGAGTCTCTTCGTCGGTGCAGTCGGTGCGAGAGGTGCTGATGTGGTAGCAGTGCTAGTAGTGTTGGAAGTAGTAGTGCTGGTAGTACTGGACATGGCTCTGATGCGGCAGCGTTGGCGGCTGGAATCAGAATAAACAGACCCGTTAGAACGCCTCGCTTAAATAACCGCACGCAACAAGTGAAAGTGACCTCGGGGGGGGGGGGTTCCGGTCCGGAAGGGGGGGGGGTTATGCATGAGTGAATCGAGGTCAAGGTCACCAAAAAATAATAATGATCCAAGGTGATGGAGGCGGCCAGGACCGTCTCCACCACCCTGTGTTCCTCAAACACTCCCAATCCCAACCCACAAAGTTACGTCTTGCGAGGGATCCCGATTTTTTTTGCCCGCACGCACTTTGGCGATCCAGTTTGGTGAGCTGTGATACGGGCGGCCAGTCTCGGGCCATTTGGCACTGGGCTTGACCATGTGGTAGTTAGGGACACTGGAACAGCTAGTGCAAGACGCAACTCTAACCTCCCACCCTTAATCTAAACCCACCCAAACATATTTTTGCCTGACCAAAATTAAAAACAAAAATCAAAAACAATAAAAATATGCGCTACCTACGGCACAACGCGCATGTCCCACCCATATTTAATGAAGTTCAATGGAACTTCTTTAATTTACATTTACATTTACATTTTAATCTACCCATCCTAACAGCTAGCTGTGGAAATTATTAGTACACATATAAACACAGACATAGGCAGACACACAGGCACACACACAGACACACACACACACACACACACACACACACACACACACACACACACACACACACACACTAAACCAATACTTAAAATTAAAAACACATTTCTTAAACATATATATATAATACCATAACACACCTTAATGCTAACATCGCAATGCGCAAGTTAAACCTTAAAACTAACACATCTTAAGACTAAAACCAAAAAACACTTTGCATAAACACACACACACACACACACACAAAATATTAAATAGTAATAGCCTAACAACAAGAGTAACTCAAATATATATCGGCCGCTTATACATTTGAGTTGCCCTCTGAGTTGGTACGGACTGCCGCGTCCGGAGTTCCGAGCCCAACTGCGGCGGCAATAGTCGTCGGGGTGGTTCTCGGTTCGCAGAGTGGTGGGGGCAGCGGTAGGGGTTTAAGGGGGTATGGAACCTTCCAGCAACGTCAATGGAAAATTCCAAACGGATGTGCTTTGTTACATGTGGGTCGGGCAAAACGCAGGTGGAGCCTTGTATCTCTCAATTTGCATTAGATAACATCAAATTACATCCGCTGACAAGTAGGAGCCTTGTACCTCTCAATTTGCATTTGATAGCATCAAATTACATCCGCAGCTTTCCCCATCGCGTGACAGCATAATTATCGTCGATTGTTATCCACCCTCTTCCGACGCTTAATTATAGTTGCAGCGGAAGTAAACCTCCGGTACACGCAACTTGTTTTTAACATACAATAGACTATTGTTTGCAAATGCACACATAATCCTTGGCCTGGTCGGTAATTCTTACACGCTACACCTAAGACGTTGTGACGTCAGGGGGGGGGGGGGTCCGCTCCGGAAGGAAGGGGGGGGGGGTCATGCATGAGTAACCATCCGCGTGCATATAAACGAAGGAAAGCTCGCGCGCCGCCCATATAGAGGGCTGGCACCCCAGCGGTAAACAACAGATCCGTGAGTTTATACCACATAGTACTATAACATATGATTTATTTTTAACACTTAACATTTTAATTTTTTTTTTACACTATTTCTTAACACTACAACAATCATTTTATAAATCACACTTTTATTTTCGCGTCTATTTTCCATTTTTGTTTAAACTACATATGCTAATTAACATCGCGTGCAGGCAACTCACACTGATTATTTGCAGGTTCCATTCTTACACACCTGCTTCCTCCTTACTATGCACATTACTCTCTTACTTTAACAACACTTAAACTCTAACCGCTACTTCTCGGTCATATTAATATAGTTAGTGCTACACTACAGGATTTACCTGTGCAATGGTGCACGCGATATTTCCTGCACATCTGCGGGTAATACACCTTACACCCGTCTACTATTATACTTATTGCTACATTAAACGAGACATTTCTTGCACGCCTGCAGATAATACACTTGCTAACCGTCTACTAATATGATTATTGCTACAGTACAAGAGACATTTCTTGCTCACCTGCAGGTTATACACTTTACAACCGGCTACTATTATAGTTAACACTACACCATAAGATTAAGCCGTACACATGGGTATTGTAATCCTACTTCATCGTGCACGGAGCATTTCTTGCACACCTGCACCTTATACACTTTACTACCGTCTAATATTACAATTATTGCTATGATACGGTAGTTACCTGTTCAATCACAGTTGCGGCCCCACTTGCTTATCCACAGGCCGATACTCCGCAATCCTACAACTGAATAATTAATTAATTAACTTCCGCTATTACCGATACTTTTCTTAAACTATCCGTCTCTTCCTCCGACTCTTGTGACCGTAGCCGCGGCCGACTGACAAATAACCGAGCTCCCGCAAACCTCGCTCTTTTATGCGGTTTTCTCGGGGAGGGAGTTGGAGGGGATTGGAGGGGGTTGGAGGGGCGTCGCACGTGACTCATCGATCGCATAAAAAGGGGGGTTGCCGCCGCGCGCGTGCCATTTCGGTGGCGGCATTGGTCGGGTGAGGTACTATCCGTAGGTCTCTGACGCTTTTATAACTAACGCTTGTTACTTTAAAATGTGTTTCCCTTTATATGCTAATTAGTTTCTATATATTCAAACACAATCGCGGCCGCTGACCATTTGCCGGCTTACTCTCAAGCGGTTCACATGTAAAATCATGGCTTCCCACACTTTACAGCTGAAACTTTTGCGCACAAAACACATTTTACAACAGCATTCTACACCTGCAGTTTCAAAACCGCGTAGTAAGGTGGCTAGACTTAAAAAACGGTTCAGGTTTCACCCGTTGTATTTTGCACCACCTCACATTAGCAACGCTTGTACTGTTGATACTATTCTACAGACAGTCTTGACTGACATGCTGAAGTACCGACATTTCCCTCTTGTCACGCCTATTGACGGTCCCGTCCAGTTCTTCTTGTTCACCATCTTACCGGGTCTATATCATCGGACATCCTCCGCCTCGTGTCTCATTGCTCTCTATCGCCTCACACGGTAAACACCTAAAAGCTCTCATCTCTCTCTCTCTTACAACCATGGACACACAACAGGGTTCACCGGTGCAGTCCCCTGAAGTGACTTCCACTACGGAGACTACTGCTAACACTGCACCAAGTCCCACAGACAATTCCTCCACGCCTACAACGAACACCTGCTCCCGCCCGGTACAGAGCGATGCGGTGACCACTACTGCCGCAAACGACGTGGAGGCTATTCTACGATCACTGATGGGGTTCGATTAAAATAAATAAATGAAAAAATAAAAAGAAAAACCCCTCCCTCCGCCCGCCGCTCCCGCTCCGATCCGACCCGTCCCGAGTCCCCGCCCCGACTGAGCCCCTCGCGGCTCCGCTTTTTTAAAACTCCCTCCGGATGGCCTTGACCCACTTACAAAACACATCCATCACTGTCATCCACACCTGCCGGTTCGAACCGCTTGGCCTTGAAATGGGCCAGAACCGGCAAAACCCCACTACTGGTGTTCCATGAGAAATTTGTAAGTTGGCCGCCATCTTGCACACAATGGTTAAATCACCAAAAAATTAATAATATTTAGTATTTCCCTAAAACAATAAGTGATGTTCCCCATTTAAAGTTTTTTTTTTCTAAATCTCATAGTTTAGGATATGCCAATGGCGATACAGTTAAGTTATTCACCCTGTATAGAGTCTATATTTTTTTAATTATTCTATAAATATTTCAAGTATGGAAAAACAAATCGTTCTAAACGGAGATTTAGAAAATCTGTTTCAGTTTATCCTTTACTTCTTAGGTTAAACTAATAAATGAATCAATAATTTTCTTTTATTTCCCACCCTGACTCTTTTAATAAAGGCTATTGGTGTGTTTTGTTCTAAAAACATTGTCTTAAGCAGTGGACAGTATAGTAATCAAATAATGGGTGGGGTTTTAAAGTTATGGTTTGCAATTCTTATTATATGTTTAGTTTTCTGTCATTCTTCTAACACTCCACTGTGGTTATACACTTCTAAAAGCTATGATTACTATGTCTAAAATTGATGAGGTAACCAACAGAGTGATATTTTCACACCATTTGTTTTGATTATTTAATTAAAATGTCGTAGACTGTAATTTCTTTGATTGTTAATATTTCTACAATCTTAATAGATATAAATATCTCTTGCTGTAGTAATTGGCTCAAAATTTTGTCTTATGCAGTATTCAGTAGTTGTAATTATTGTTTTTTCATTTACCAATTATGCTTCATTATTTATCTCTGTTTATATTATTATTAATTTATTAATTTTTTTATTCATTATTTATTAATTTCTGTTATTTTATATGTAAAGGTCTTTACTTTTATTTGTAATGTTTCCTTGTATTATACAGTAAGATGGTTTCTCGAATAAATCATTGAAATGTGGTGATATATTTTGTTATCAAAATTTTCAATTTGTCTACGTTTTTATGCAACCTTCAAATCACAGAATAATACGTACTCCATTACAGAATATACTTAATGTGTGTTTAATCGAATAACTATAAATATTTTCCATTCTTTATTTGCAAAGGCCCGCTTTAAGGTTAGATTTTAGTTAAAAATAATCATATTATTGCATAGTAAGAGTTTCCAATAATTTTATTCCCGCAACAGTCTCTGGGTCGCCAAGTAAGTCCAGCCGAGCGAGGTGTGTTACACAAACAGTTAGTTGTGTGGCCGGAACGTGCCGGGTGGTGTTGTCCTACATGCCTCAGCCTCGCCAAACAAACGGCTTGTTAACTGGTGATCCCCCGTAATTGGAGATTCACGTCAAAGTCCGATATAATGCTTCATCACAACAGACTTAGGACATACTCTACCAGATTGCTTTTTATTTTACTTCTTGGATTTTTTAGGGTAAATATTTTACTATGCATTAATACATAATTTTGTATGATTACGTTTATTATATACAGAATTATGAAAGTCTTGGTTTTTATTACTGAAATTAAAATAGTATTGAAGAAACTCAGTTTTTTACTGAATTTAGGGACGTCGATAGAAACAGCAATGAATTATACCGCAAAATATTATATTGTAAAATATTATAACCAGTGAGTTCGCCTGGTTTTAATTTTAGCTTCATTTATTGTAAAAACAGTAATTCATTAGAGCGTTATAACATTTAACCTAAACGTTATTTTTCAAACACCTCATATACAGGATTGCAGAAAAGGTTGGAGACAGCTTAATAGCTTTACGTTTAATATAGCTAAATGAAACCTGTGTGAGACCAGTTTGGAGCTGAAAACTATTTCAACATTGTTATTGCCTGTCAAGCTATTAAGGGTCATCCCTTGTGGAGTCATTGTATTACCTTAAATCCAATCAGTGTTTATATTACATAAAAATAAAGGACATAGTGGAGTTGCCATAAATCCAACCGACCTCAATTGGATAACCAAGGCAGAAATTGAAGGCGATCAGACAATTTCATTGCAATGTGATTTATTCATTGTTTTTAGTTTGATTTATTTTTCCAATAAGTATCATATTATTTTCAGTTAAATTTTTGCAAATACATCGTATAGCTGAAACTTTGAAATGCTAAAACTTCTAACGTATTTGACATTGTGAGTTTAGTTTCTAACGTATTACCCAATTACATACATCTGCAGAGATAATTTAACATTAACTGGATGCAGTCAGCATCTTTCTCATCGGGCGGATGGAAGGGGGCCAGCCATTTCAGGATGGCATGGGAGGTGCCGACAAGACTAGGATTATCTGACATGAACCAACCCTTACCCCATGTAACGTCCGCATGTAACATTTGGTTCAAAATAAATTGGCGGCATGAACTTGTAGGGTTAATTTAATTCAAATATGCACAAATAAGTCCAGTTACATTCTTGTTAAGAAATATCTTCTAGGCTACAATTCAAATCGCTGAGAGCCAGATAAAAATATTTTACTACAGTATTGTATAGTATTTACTCATTCTTATAAGTAATTAAAAATATATATATTTCATACATGCAATATTATTAATATGCCTATAATTTTGACTCCCAAATTTTAATTTTAATTAGGAGGATTAAACAGTGCAGTGGTGTGAAACTCATGCTGATTTCTTCTTCGTTTTTCTCTTCAACGAGTAAATGTTTAATACAGTGAGGAATGTAAGTTATTGATTTCCATTATCATAGAACATTAAGTGAGAAAGGATCTTAAGAAAGGATTTACTGGGGTTTTATAGTTATTAAAACCCTATAGTTAGTTATAGTTATAACTATAAATTATAGTTATAACCCTATAGTATTTTATAGTTAGTATTTAAAAAATTATTTTTAAATGAGCAAGTGGGAACCATTGCAAAGAGTGAATAAATATTATTAAGAACGAAGTAATGGTAGTTTAATTCATAAAAAGTTCAAAATACTCGGTTTGTTTCGTAAAATTTCTCATTAAATAAATTTCATCATACTGCATGTCAAACAGGCGCTCTGTGGCCTGTAATTAGCTGGTAAAGTTACAAAATATACACTAAAAAATTAAGCATTGATAACGGATGTCTTAATGGTACAGGATTTTACAGATTGCTTAGGAGAAATATGATCTATGCTAACGATTTCGCTAAAATGTTATCAATAAAAAGTAAATCTTCTAGAAACTTTCGTTGAGAAATGCTTGTAATTCGCCATTGTATATGATATTTAATTTTTTATGGCTAAGGGCCTCTGCTCCTATAAACTCGCGTGTAACTCTTATGAGAAATAGTCATATTTAATTGCAAATGGAATTAATCAGGATCCTTAGTCAAGGTTGTTACATATAGTATATTAGTTAATGAAATCTATTTTAACACATTAAAAGATTCCACAATACACTATTCTAGCGAAGTCAGGTCGTTATTTAATTAATATTAAACTAAATCAAAGTTTATGTGGTAAGGTCAATTAATCTTTATTTATGATACCATACTTTATATGTTTCTAAAATTGCACTATTAATTCCCACACTTCCACCGATCATCGTTCTTGGGAAACCGGCTGGAATGGCAATTGAAGTCTATTAGATGAGCAAGGAGGTCAAGGTCGCCTCAATATAGCGGTCTCCAGCATATCGAGTAGTGATCCAATCAAAGCCAATATTGTATTAGCTGGACCCAGGAGTGCCTTAGTTGTCCAAGTTTGATTCCCTCAGTGGATATCCAAGTTAAAGACTGTTCTGTATGGTTAATCTAATCTAAATAGTGCTCTCTATTTAAATAGGTAAACCCTTAGAAACAAATAAATACAACTGAATTATTATTATTATTAGTTTTTATCAAGGAGTAAAACAATGTTTTAACTTTGAATGAATTATTTCTAATAAAACACTCAACAACTTATAGAAATGTGAATACCCAGTAATAGGCCTACTGTATTGTAAACAGGAAAAGGAAAAGAATCTTAACCGTTTTAATATTTAATCTAAAATATACTCAAAGTGGTTATCTTATTTCCGTTGTTAAAGCTTCTAAATATTACTTTTACTTGAGAGTTACAAGCCAGATAGCGTTGCGATAAGTGAATAAGTAGCTTCAATTCTTCAACCTTCAAACATGACTTGCAGACCCGGTTTGTAGAGAGTGGGGGCTCTCTCTAGGCTGCAGTTAGAGAACAGGGGGCATTATTAAGGAGTTTGATTTTGGTGTGAGCACAGTTGTCCTTGTTTGAATCGTTACAGTGTTCTTTGTTATTTAAAAAATGGTAAGTACTTTAACTGATTTAGTATTCTCTGTTCCTTGTTGTAAACTTTATCTTACCAAAACTTACTTCCTATGTTATATAAAACACTAACCCAATAATTTGGAAGAGCTTGGTTTCAATAAGAAATTAACTATTTACTTTTGGTGTATCTAAAAACCTTTTTGAGTGTACATAACTGTATAATCATAGTAAGGATCAGAAACTGTTACTTAAAGCAATAATAAAAACTGTGTATGATGCATATTCTTGTCTTGTAATCAATTAAGAGTTTTAAAAACTCGATTAATCAATTAAATACATAAATAAACATTGCGTTACCTTTATTTGCATTGTATGTAGTAAACCTTAATAAGAAATACTGAAACACAACTGAAACTTACGACTAAAACAATTCAAACTAAATGTGTCCTTTTTCTTCCATAATTTTAAACTACACCGGCATAATCATGGGCTGACTACTTACAGTACTACTGAATTCAGCTATTGCAAAAGTATGTCAAAGATATGGTTATCCATTGTTGTGTTTGAGATACGGCGGTTAAAGAGCATGATAACATGACCTTGAAGTCAGCGCCGCACCGCACACCAAATACGGACTTCCCGCTCATATTGGCTGCTGCCTGTGATATAGAAGACCATTGCACAACCGCAATATAGGCCTATATTGTTGTAATGCAATTCGTTTTTTATGTGATTTTTTACATCATTTTTATATTAATTAACATGGTGGTTTAACTTTGGACAAAACAGCGTCATTGCAATGTTACAAACAATTTTACATGAAAATAATAATGAAATAATTGACTTCAACGTTAAATATGTTTAAATAATTTTCGTCTAAGACCCTTTCAATAAGCACCAATAAGGATATTACAAGGGGCATTATAAGGAGGTGCATTAACTAAATAATGTTTATTTTCATAGAAGCACACAATTTTACAATCATAACAGTAGTCTTACACAATACAAAACATAAAATCTCTCAACATCTGCAACATGATACAATATACATCTTAAAGAACAATTGTAGTTATAAAAATATACAATATTTACTAACATTTATTTATATTAAAATAGCCTACTAACACGTAATATCTTTATCCATATTCTCTTTTCCTCATTTTTTATATATTGTTTTTTTTTTTTTTATTCACAATGTATTATATAAAAACCAGAATACTATTAAATACCTAAAATATAAACAGTACAGGTCCAAACTAACTATATACATTTATACAGTTATGTGAACTTATAACATAAAATAATAATCTAACTACAAACAAAAATAGAACTACACTTATCTTTAAAAACACAGTAATACATCAGCTACAGGTGCTAAAACTCCCATATACTTAGGTACTTTTACTGAATTATTTAGAAAACGCTTTCCATCATCCTGTATTATATAAAGGCTTCCAATGAAAATAAAGAGCCTCATTAGGAAAACCTGTTTCGATGTTTTTTTCATATGAATGGGTGAGCAACAATTAAATGAACTTTACATTGAGAATTAGTTCAATGTAAAGTTAGTTTACATTAGTTTTTTTTGATATGTATCAAAAAAACTATTTTCAGTCAATTACTTATAAATGCCTATGAAGGATAAAAATTTACTCTGCTTTTAGTATTTAAAACATTAATTGGCCCAAAAATCCTATATTAACCATAAATCTCATACTAAAATACAAGTCCTTTGATTATTAAGCTAATTTTAATCCTTTTGCACAATGAGTTTAAGGTTCCACATTAAAATATAGGTTGTAGACCAATGAGTGCTTGGCATTATTGACAAAAGTACTGTTATAATAGAAATCACCCACATCAACTGATTGTTTCATTACAATTAATAAATCTGAAATAAATCAAGAGAATGGTAGGAGTGAAGAAATGCAATGCCCTCAATGCACCAGGTGTTCTTTTGCATATATGACACCACCATTTACTAATACTACTAATGATAATGATGATGTTATAGGTGCAAAGTAACACTAGATTGAGGCGTTGAATATCTTGACCCTTACATTGCCTTTATTTATTTTAGATTCTTTGCATACAATTAATGTTTCTTTATGTTCCTAACCTCAAAAGAGTGAGATCATTTGTGGTGGAGAACAACGATTAGATTGGAACTACGTTAAAAGTCCATAGCGGCCATGACCTATACATTTCCCACATGTTATTTCTGTATTTTAAAGTGATTTACTAATTTTAAATTGGTCCTAGGTAAAGTTGTGTATGCAACGATTGTATTTCGTGAGATATTCTGAACTTATATGTAAAGTAGTGTATGCAACGATTGTATTTCGTGAGATATTCTGAACTTATATGTAAAGTAGTGTATGCAACGATTGTATTTCGTGAGATATTCTGAACTTATATGTAAAGTAGTGTATGCAACGATTGTATTTCGTGAGATATTCTGAACTTATATGTAAAGTAGTGTATGCAACGATTGTATTTCGTGAGATATTCTGAACTTATATGTAAAGTAGTGTATGCAACGATTGTATTTCGTGAGATATTCTGAACTTATATGTAAAGTAGTGTATGCAACGATTGTATTTCGTGAGATATTCTGAACTTATATGTAAAGTAGTGTATGCAACGATTGTATTTCGTGAGATATTCTGAACTTATATGTAAAGTAGTGTATGCAACGATTGTATTTCGTGAGATATTCTGAACTTATATGTAAAGTAGTGTATGCAACGATTGTATTTCGTGAGATATTCTGAACTTATATGTAAAGTAGTGTATGCAACGATTGTATTTCGTGAGATATTCTGAACTTATATGTAAAGTAGTGTATGCAACGATTGTATTTCGTGAGATATTCTGAACTTATATGTAAAGTAGTGTATGCAACGATTGTATTTCGTGAGATATTCTGAACTTATATGTAAAGTAGTGTATGCAACGATTGTATTGCCTTTAAGCCACACGTGAGATATTCTGAACTCACTCGTGGTGTGAATGCCTCCATAGAAAAGTTACTTAAACTACTATTAAATAACCCTAATGTGATTAAGTATTTATTTGCTCTTAAAACAGGTTTAAATTTAAATCTTTTATGCGGTTACGAAGAGTTGTAATGATATTATGCAACACGACGTTTGGTACGTACTTCCCTCCATGTATCAACACGGATTTTTGTTAAATCATGATTTTTATCCCAGGTGGCAATATTTGATCTACTGTTGACGGTTATCCTTTTGTCACCTGCCGCTCACTGTGCACGTATCTTGGGCATGTTCCCCATGTGGGCCAAAAGTCATCACAGGTTTCTGCAGCCTGTTATGAAGACCTTGGCAAATGCGGGTCACGAAGTTGTGGTCTACAGCCCCTTCCCGCTGGAAAACCCTCCTGAAAACTACACCAATGTGTTCCTGGAAAACATAAAGCCGGACAGCAAAGAGAGTAAGTCCACGTCTTCTGATATTATTAAAATATTCTATTAAGTCATAATTACTGAGATAACATTTTGGAGGCGTACTATTAAAAAAGAGTTATGTATGATTTACCCACGAAATTACAATCACCAAGATTTGAGATGTAATCCTTAAAACTATCAAAATGTATTGATTTAAAATTACGATAATTAAAACTTAAATTTTATTTTTCATTACTTTTTTCAGGGTGAAAAACGAACCTTTTGAATTGGGTTCCGAAGAAACATTGAGTTTTTTAAATTTTTTTAAATACAGTATCTCATTTCTTGCAGCAAGCTCGAACTAATCGATATCCCGACCAAATCCTTCAATTTTAAAGGATGTAAAATCGTGCACAAAGTATGGTATCAAATTGTATACGAGTAGAAACCACCTGTTTTGATGGACGTTTCTTAAGAATGTACCTTTCATTGATTTAAAGTTATTTTTTATAAACAGACAAACCAATGTGTAAACTGTGCTAGTGTTTCATATAAAAAGGCAATCTCGTTTTAGTCAACATAAAAGGCTTTTTATGTGAAAATATAATACAAATGTATTCCTTTTTTGGTTTTAAAAATTGTCTTCAGCACATTTGGGATTACCATCTCCATTCCCAACTCCTAACAACATTCTCAACTCAATTTTCTAAAGATTCATCCGAGATACAAATTTATTTTAAAAATAATCATAACATAGGTGCGTTTTAGAAAAATAAATAAAAAATTAATGAAGCCAAATAGTGATACTGAATACTTTTCTAGCAGCCAAAAAGGTTCTCTCAATATTAGTTGTCAATTAAAAAAATTTAATCTACAAATCATATACTATATAAGTGGAAATTTTGTTTCAGTGCAAGAATTTTTCCTAGAAATCACAGATTTTCCAGAATGGAAATGCATCGACTCCCACTGGCTACTCTACCAGCTAATGTACAAGGAGTTTATAGAAGACCCGAAGATCGTCGAACTTATCACCAAGAAAGAAAAGTTCGACTTGATAGTCACCGAAGCTTATTCCATCCAAGAGCACGTGCTTGCGATGAGCCACGTCTTGAAGGCTCCGGTGATCATGCTGCAGGCGTTCTTTGTCAACAACCTCGTCAACAGCCAGGCAGGAAACGACCTGTCACTCTCGTTCATACCGGACGTTTGTCTTTCATTCTCTAACAAGATGACCCTCTATGAGCGGATGTTCAATGCCTTCTCAAGTTTGAGAGGATTGTATTATTACTACAACATGCAACTTCCCACGTTGGACAGAATTATGAGGAAGAAGTTCCCGGACATGCCTCCAATCACCGAGCTGGCCAAGAACATCTCCTTGTACTTCATCAACGACCACTCGACGGCCGACTACGCCCAGCCCAGGCCGCCCAACATAATTTCAATTGCGGGCATACACCTACAGCCGCCCAAACCGCTGCCAAAGGTACTTGTTTGATTCATGTTAGATACTTTTTGGTGAGCTAAATTTTGATGAATACCTTTTTAACAGAAAACATGTACTTAAAAAAAAGTATTTGTGTTTTAATTATTCATCTTTGGTTATTATTTTTTCAACGGCTGTATGCTTTTTAAACTCTAAAATCAATTTTCATCTTAATACTGCTGCTGCTAATGGCTGTTCAACACACGATAGGCTAAATAGTCCAGGCTCTGAACAGGTTGAGCATGCACTGAAAGTCTAACGAAATTTGACTTTGGATTATTGTTAGGAATATTTAGTAGATGTAAAAAACCGATGTTGCCACATTTCCAGAGTGGGCACATCACGGGGGACGCCCCCTAGAGGAAGTCGTAGAGGAAACTGAATTGGCCTATGACATCTTATATATCATCTTAAAGGTCTTTGAATGTAGATTTGAATGCCACAAACCCGATCTCTAAAGGTCGATTATAACTCGAGTTATTGCGTTTTGAAATTTCGACAAAATGCTTTTTATGCAAAGTTTGACTGCCTACCATTTTTAACTAGATCGTTCATTTATGGTCGGCTTTGCGAAATTGCTTTATGTTAAACATGATCTTAAAGCTTACGTAAAATATTTCACAAAAAAATTCATGTGTTGTCCCAAATAGGACTGAAAATCATAACGTAATTATAAAATTTCGGACAGCAATTGAAGACGGCAAATGAAGACTTAAAATAAAACATTTAACTTAATTTTCAGGACATTTATAAAGAGGAGATAGATATAATTTAAATAGATTTGAAAATAATGTCGCCAACTCGACCTCAAATGAACGTTGGAGCCAGAAATGGCAGGCAGTCAAATTTTGCATGAAAGGATTTTACCGAAATTTCAAAACGCAATAACTCGCGTTATATTCGACCTTTAGAGATCGGGTTTGTGGCATTTTAATCTACATTCAAAGACCTTTAAAATGATATATAACATGACATAGGCCAATTCAGTTTCCTCTACGACTTCCTCTAGGGGGCGTCCCCCGTGTTGTGCCCACTCTGGAAATGTAGCAACATATATTTTTTACATCTACTAAATGTTCCCAACAATAATCAAAAGTCAAATTTCGTTAGACTTTTATGCATGCTCAACCTGTTCAGAGCCTGGACTAAAAGGTGTTACCAATGGAGAAAAATATGCGAAGATCGTGTTTTAGGGTCATCGGTTCTTCGCTTTTCAACATAGTAAATTTGTTCTAACAGACAATTAACAGAATGTTTATTAGTGGATTAGCTACTAAAATGAACCTTAACAAATTTTTGTAAACCTCTTTCAATTTTACTTAGCATTATTTTTATTAGGATTAATTCAATTTATCAGTTTGACAAAGAATACCATATACTTTGTAACACTGATTTATACATTTCCTTATAGAAAGAAGTTAAGTATTTTTCCATCCAAATAACTTGATCTCGCACGAAAATCGGCAAGATAGACCCTTTTATTAAATATATTCTATTAGAAAAATGTATCTGTGATTTTAGTATTGTATTTGTAGTAGAATTTACGGGTCATGGTTTACGTATTGAATATTTTACGAACATATCAATTTATAATTAAATAAAAACAAATGTAAATAGTGAATATTGATTTGAATCCTACCAACTACTGATTCACAGAAAATAGTCCAAGTAATCTATAATATATACAGCCCTATGTGTAACTGACTGACTCACTGATGATAGTAATGTCCTGAAGCGACCGTTTAAGATAGAGACTTGAAATTTGGCATGGACATTCTTTGAGATGTTTCAATTTAGGGAAAATCATAAAACTACGATTTTTTTACTTTTAAACTATAAAAAAGGTAAAAAAATATAGATTTGTCGGTAACGTAGTTCAGCCGTGTGAGCATATATCACCGTTTGGGTAACGTAGATCTTGCAGGTTTAGTTCTCGCTCGTGTTTAATTGATCTCTTACAACTACACCCGTGTTTGATACAAATATTGTATTTCATACGAACATGAACATCTTCATGTACACGACGGTGATTCGATGCATTGAGAGCGGGTTATTTCACCAGGGTAATACTAGCTTTGATTTTATTATGCCCAAAAACTACAAATTTTTAACTTTCAAATTATAAAAATACCGAGGTGTCGGTAAGGAAGTAGGTTGGTTCTTAAAGATATCGCTTGGAGCGCTATTATAGTCGCTTAGTTCTCGCTTGTATTTAAATGATGTCTTTTAACTACACCTCTTCCTGATAATTACTCTCAATTGGGTGCATAGTTGTTTGCGTATGGTTTTCCTTCTGATTGTTGTGTTATTATTGAAAATGAAGTTTACTGAATCGAAAGCGTATATTTACATTTAGGTGATGTCCGCTATGATTTCTATAGTAACTTTAAATTAAGGTCGCTTAATTCTCGGTTGTATTTAAATTATGTCTTTTAACCACACCTGTTCCTGATGAAGTTTTCGTGACAGTTTTGCTGAGCAGTGATCTTAAGCGTTGTATAAACTACGTTAGTGTAAATTTCAGTTTACAGTATATTGTAATATAGCTGTAACTGTAATATAGCATTTGTTTTAAGGATGGTGAAATAAATTTAATGCACGTACTCTAAAGTAATACGAAAATGTTGATTGAAATGTGAGGTTCTCGTTTCGTTTTATTTAAATTCATTTGTTCATATTGGCTATTGCTATTACTCTTGTCTTTTGAGAGACGATTGAGCGTAGTGCTGGAATACTTTGTTACAATATTATATTATTAATTTTATCATTACTATGGTGAGCTCTACGAAGCTTGTGCGAATACTTTAAACATATTATTCTAGTACTGCATATTTTTTGCCGCAGTAACGCCCGTAAAGTAAATGATTAATTGCTAAAAATATTGTAGGTCTTACTACATTTTCTAGACTTTAGTCTTCTCATGCTGGAAAATTTCTTGTAGGTTTTCGCACAAAAAAAACCCTAATACAGTAATTATTCTTAATTTTCTACTATTTGTATGCTGTCTCTCTATATGAATCCCCAGATTGAATATAGCGCTTCAGTTGATAGTTCTGGTGCAGTTTTACTTTGAAGGTTGAACGTGTCCCAACACGTTTGACATCCGGTCTTTGACCTATTTGCTGCCGTCCAATCAGGCTTAGATTTTAGTTTAGGAAACGATTGAACATATCAAGTTATAGAACGATTGAACTTTCCATTCTTACCTTGGCTAATGTTTACCTACTTCCGACGTTTTTTTTAAACCATCTACATATCTGATGACCCATCAGGCTGAGAAATATTATAATAACCAATTGAATTAAACTCAATAGTAATTTTTCTCGCTGCCACTTTGTCCGTCAAACTTCCTCAATGCAGTGCTCTCACCTAAAGTCTCGATTAACCCTATTATTGTTGTAATTTAAAATTATTCTATACTTATCAATTATTGTAACTCTTTCAGTATATTTTAATTTAACCGATAATCCTTTTTTGGCTATTATTTCACAATTGTTTTTTTTTTACTACCATTGGTTGAAAATGCATAATGTACGCCGATTTTATGGTTCTTAAGTTGCAACTTTCTTCATTTTAAGAAAGACTTCATGATTATAGTACCTAATACCCTGTGATCTATTACATACTACTAGGGCTCTATTTTTATTAATTTTCTGAACTAATATATATATATATATATATAACATTTAAAATTGTTAAACTAATAATTTCTGATTTTGAATGATAAAATTGTTATCGTTTCTCTATATGGTACATATATGATTCCTGCGTTTCTTGGCCACCCCGTGGCGGAACTGAAGCATCTTAGCCTATACCATTTTTTTTATAATTTCATATATCTTGATTTTGTCCCGTTTTTCTTCTATTACATACAACGATCCTCTATATAAACTTATAATTTTATTCCACTTTTATCTTTTCAGAATACAGCTATTATTACCTCAATCATGTGCAATCATAATCGTATCTCCAAATTTTTACACAACTTTTGAGCATGACTATTTACATAGTTCATTAATATTTCACAACTCCATTATATTTTTTACGAATTAAGGGGGGAGTGGGATTATACCATGAGCCGTGAGCAAATTTCAAAGCTTATTATTATTTATTGTGAGTAGTGTGTATTGGCGGCTTCTGTTACTGCCGTTGGAGTTGAGCCCTTAACTAGCCTGTTCATTGTATGAGGTTTTGACAGTAATTTAAGGAATTGGGGCAACCAATTATTGGGTTGGACCCTCCATCAAGCATAACACCTAGAATATTTACATAAATAATATTTATCTCACAGCTCAATTTTTTTAAAACTATTTACTAAGGAGGAGTATTAAAACCTACTAATAGGAGATTATTAAAGCTTTTTTTACTATCGATTGTGAATTTAGAGTATTAGATAGTTTTGTTACTGTCTCGGCTGACCCGTTCTTCGGTTGGAACTAACCTGTTTAACAACTTGACTTCTTATTAATTTACCAATTTAGGGAAACCCCTAAGGGGCATGGGGCGAAGCCCCATCGAGCCGTAGGCGAGTCCATAATATATACGGCCCCATGTGTAACTCACTCACTCACTTATATGGGATACGAACTTCTGACGTAACCATTAAAGCTAGAGACTTGAAATTTGGCATACGTCTAGCCTGAACGGTCAATGCTAAGTGTAAAATCTTAAACTTGCAAATATTTAGTTTTAACCTACTAAAAAAAATTCAAAATGGCGGATTTTTGAAATTGTAATTTTACTTTTTTGGCTCTAGTGGCCAAACGCTTGGTCCTATCTAAATTCTGAGAACAATACTACGATAGGGAATTCAATTTTCTACAATTTCGGTCATTTGACTTTTTATCGTATCTCGCACCGTTAAGCCTCCAGAGCGTTGTTAATGAAATGCCGTTTTTGGTTTTCGGGCTCTAGTGACTAAACCGATGGTCGTAAAAACTTTTTTAAGGTTTATTTCGATAGATCTTTTTAATATCTACAATTTTTATCCTTATATATTTTGCCGTATCTCTACTCGTTTACTCACAAAATTCATTTTTCACTTTTTCCGGATTTTGTTAACGTAAGTAGTGGGAAAACACCGGTTCTGGTCCACTAGAGAAATCGTAATTTTAGTTTTTCAGCTCTAGTGGCCTAACGGTTAGTCTTATCTGAAAGATGAGAGCATATTACGATAGGGAATTGGATAATCTACAATTTTGGTCCTTTGACTTTTTGTCGTACATCGGTCGTTAACCCTCCAAACTGATTTTTGTGAAATTTATATTTAGATTTAGGGCCCTAGTGACTAAATGGTTTGTCCTACAAAAATGTTTAAATGACAACTTTTATAGGTCTTTTTAATATCTACAATTTTGATTCTAACATACTTTGCCGTATCTCTTTCCGTTTACTCTCAAAATACATTTTTCACTTTTTCCCAGTTTTGTGATAAATAAGCAGTGGCTTTTGGCCAACTAGAGAAATCGTAATTTTAGTATATTTCAACTCTAGCGGCCAAACGGTTAGGCCTTTCATAGATTTGAGACTACTACGGTACTGAATTGGATGAACTACGATTTTGGTCCTGTGACTTTTGTCGTACATCGCAAGAAATTGCGTAAATCTCCAGACTAATTTTTGTGCAATAGCGTTTTCAGTTTTTCCACTCTACTGACAAAACGATTGATCCTATCGAAAAATGTTGCTGAATATGACTGAAATATTTTATTAATGGCTTACAGTTTTCAGAACATTTTGCCGTATCTCTACACATTAGCTCTCAAAACAGATTTATTGCAGGACCAGAATAGTTACCGAAAACTTGAAATTGGGGACCTTACCTTCTTTTAAGAGACAATTAAAAATATGAATTCAGCTATTGTCGGGGCTGGTGTTACTAATTTACATACTTTTAGTAAGTTCTTCCTCGGATTGTAGGGAATCTTTTTAAAACTTTGGAGTCTTTTGTGATTTCTATCTCGTTTATCAGATTTTATTTTATTTCATTTTAATGTTATTTTATTGTTTTCACTGATTTATTGCAACAATTTTTGACGAATTTAAAAGCTTTAATTATTATTGATTGTGAGAAGTGTGCATTAGCCTTTTGTTACAGTCTTGTTTGTGCACTTCTTTGGTAAAGCTAACCTGTTTAACACTTTACTTTTTTATTTACAAACTAATTCAGCGAACACATTGGAGTTAATAAGCCTCAACAAGCCCGTTCACTGCATCAAGTTTTTACAGAAATTTCGGAATTGGGGCAAAAAAATTAGGGAGTGGACCCTCCATTCAGCATAACACCCAGAATAAATAATTATTATATCACACCCAAAATATTTTAACAAATTTTAACTACGAAGAGTTATTAAAACCGATTCATAGGAGATTTTCAAAGCTTTTTTAACTATCGATTGTGAATTGTGTGTATTAAACGGTTTTGTTACTGTCTTGGCTGTTCAGTTCTTCCTGTGGAACTAACCAATTTCATACTTGACTTTTTATTAATTTACGAATTTAGGGACACCCCTAAGGGGGCATGGGGGCGGAGCCCCCATCGAGCCGTAGGCGAGTCATTTAATATATAATCATAAACTTTATGTAAACCTAAAAATAATAAAGTTATTGTCTGTTAATAGAATCTATAATATATACGGCCCCATGTGTAACTCACTCACTCACTTATATGGGATACGAAGTTCTGACGTAACTATTTAAGCTAGAGACTTGAAATTTGGCATACGTCTAGCCTGAATGGTCAATGCTAAGGATAAAATCTTAAACTTGCAAATTTGTTGTTTTAACCTACTAAAAAAAATTCAAAATGGCGGACTTCCGAAATTTTAATTTTAGTTTTTTGGCTCTAGCGGCCAAACGCTTCGTCCTATCTAAAATCTGAGAACAATACTACGATAGGGAATTTAATTATCTACAACTTTGGTCCTGTGACTTTTTATCACATCTCGCACCGTTAAGCCTCCAGAGCGTTTTTAATGAAACCCCGTTTTCGGTTTTCGGGCTCTAGTGACTAAACGGTTTGTTCTACAAAAACTTTTACATAACAATTTTGATAGATCTGTTAAATATCTAAAATTTTTATCTTTACATATTTCACCGTATCTCCTCTCGTTTACTCACAAAATACATTTTTCACTTTTTCCGGATTTTTGAACATAAGTAGTGGGATTTTGCCGGTTCTGGAACAATAGAGAAATCGTAATTTTTGGTCCGGATGAGCTAGAAACTTGAAATTTGGTACACACGTAGTTTGTATGGTTAATACAAAGGGGAAATCGCAAAACATTGAGTTTTCAAATTTTAACCCCCTAAAATTTTGTATGGTAAAATCTACACCATGTAAGGCATTTTCTAAATACGCTGTAACTTTTGAACGAGAGGTTCTATCTCGAATCTGAGGTATAATTCATGGTCAGGAATTAGACACTCTACAAGTTTAGTCCTGTGAAATTTTGCCGTATCTCACTCCCTTCACCCTTAAAAAGGGGCTTACTTTCAACATTTCCAATTTTTTCACCAAAATCTCGCTATTTTAATATTTTTTATTTACTAATATTGCACACGGATGCTTGAACTTTAGTACATATTATGACCTCAAATAGATCTTACCATAGCGGCAGCCATTAACCAATTTCAATTATAATTAAGTCTAAAATTCTTTTTAAAACACAAAATTCTTAACATTTTTTCGTGTAAAGTGTTGTAAATTAATTTATTCTGCCAAATATACTTCAATATTGATATTTGTTTTGTTAGTATTATATTCTATTTTTGCCGCTCTACAAGTTCGGTCCTATGCAATTTTGCCGTATCTCACCTTCTTCACTCGTAAAGAGGGGCGTACTTTCACAATATCGTAATTCTTTCACCAAAATTGCTCTATTTCAATATTTATCGTTTACTTTTATGACACATGCATGCCTCAAATTTTGTGTATACTATGAATATACACTACTATACACACTATTTCTTACTATAGTAGCAGCCATTTGCCGATTTCAATCCAAGATTAGTAAACAAACTGAAAAAAAAAACTAAATTATTAACCTTTATATGTACAGTTTTTGGTGATTTTGTTGAACCCGGTAAAGATATGGCCATACCGATATATTTTTTTCAGCATTATATTCTTTTTAGATATCTCTATAAGGTGGGCCTTAAGATTTTGTAGCATTTCACTCTCTTCGCCCCAAAAGGGGCGTATTTTCAATATTCTTTCAAAAAAATTGAGTTATTTTAATATTTTTTTATTTATTGTTATGACACTTAGATGAATGTAATTTAGCTACACACACATACCCTGAGCATTAAATATAAAATATAAAACAAAAGTATCAATTTGAACTTTAAATATCAAGAGAATATCTTAAATGCTTTAGATTTCCTGAACTATTAAACTAAGTCAGAGAAGATAAGTATAGAGTTGGGGTGGAGGCCTCAACTAGCCTGTTCAGTTCTTAAGACTTAGAAAAATTAACGAATTCAGGGCAACCCCCTAAGGGGGCATGGGGGCGGAGCCCCCATCGAGCCGTAGGCGAGTCTATAATATATACAGCCCTATGTGTAACTGACTGACTCACTGATGATAGTAATGTCCTGAAGCGACCGTTTAAGATAGAGACTTGAAATTTGGCATGGACATTCTTTGAGATGTTTCAATTTAGGGAAAATCATAAAACTACGATTTTTTTACTTTTAAACTATAAAAAAGGTAAAAAAATATAGATTTGTCGGTAACGTAGTTCAGCCGTGTGAGCATATATCACCGTTTGGGTAACGTAGATCTTGCAGGTTTAGTTCTCGCTCGTGTTTAATTGATCTCTTACAACTACACCCGTGTTTGATACAAATATTGTATTTCATACGAACATGAACATCTTCATGTACACGACGGTGATTCGATGCATTGAGAGCGGGTTATTTCACCAGGGTAATACTAGCTTTGATTTTATTATGCCCAAAAACTACAAATTTTTAACTTTCAAATTATAAAAATACCGAGGTGTCGGTAAGGAAGTAGGTTGGTTCTTAAAGATATCGCTTGGAGCGCTATTATAGTCGCTTAGTTCTCGCTTGTATTTAAATGATGTCTTTTAACTACACCTCTTCCTGATAATTACTCTCAATTGGGTGCATAGTTGTTTGCGTATGGTTTTCCTTCTGATTGTTGTGTTATTATTGAAAATGAAGTTTACTGAATCGAAAGCGTATATTTACATTTAGGTGATGTCCGCTATGATTTCTATAGTAACTTTAAATTAAGGTCGCTTAATTCTCGGTTGTATTTAAATTATGTCTTTTAACCACACCTGTTCCTGATGAAGTTTTCGTGACAGTTTTGCTGAGCAGTGATCTTAAGCGTTGTATAAACTACGTTAGTGTAAATTTCAGTTTACAGTATATTGTAATATAGCTGTAACTGTAATATAGCATTTGTTTTAAGGATGGTGAAATAAATTTAATGCACGTACTCTAAAGTAATACGAAAATGTTGATTGAAATGTGAGGTTCTCGTTTCGTTTTATTTAAATTCATTTGTTCATATTGGCTATTGCTATTACTCTTGTCTTTTGAGAGACGATTGAGCGTAGTGCTGGAATACTTTGTTACAATATTATATTATTAATTTTATCATTACTATGGTGAGCTCTACGAAGCTTGTGCGAATACTTTAAACATATTATTCTAGTACTGCATATTTTTTGCCGCAGTAACGCCCGTAAAGTAAATGATTAATTGCTAAAAATATTGTAGGTCTTACTACATTTTCTAGACTTTAGTCTTCTCATGCTGGAAAATTTCTTGTAGGTTTTCGCACAAAAAAAAACCCTAATACAGTAATTATTCTTAATTTTCTACTATTTGTATGCTGTCTCTCTATATGAATCCCCAGATTGAATATAGCGCTTCAGTTGATAGTTCTGGTGCAGTTTTACTTTGAAGGTTGAACGTGTCCCAACACGTTTGACATCCGGTCTTTGACCTATTTGCTGCCGTCCAATCAGGCTTAGATTTTAGTTTAGGAAACGATTGAACATATCAAGTTATAGAACGATTGAACTTTCCATTCTTACCTTGGCTAATGTTTACCTACTTCCGACGTTTTTTTTAAACCATCTACATATCTGATGACCCATCAGGCTGAGAAATATTATAATAACCAATTGAATTAAACTCAATAGTAATTTTTCTCGCTGCCACTTTGTCCGTCAAACTTCCTCAATGCAGTGCTCTCACCTAAAGTCTCGATTAACCCTATTATTGTTGTAATTTAAAACTATTCTATACTTATCAATTATTGTAACTCTTTCAGTATATTTTAATTTAACCGATAATCCTTTTTTGGCTATTATTTCACAATTGTTTTTTTTTTTACTACCATTGGTTGAAAATGCATAATGTACGCCGATTTTATGGTTCTTAAGTTGCAACTTTCTTCATTTTAAGAAAGACTTCATGATTATAGTACCTAATACCCTGTGATCTATTACATACTACTAGGGCTCTATTTTTATTAATTTTCTGAACTAATATATATATATATATATATATATATATAACATTTAAAATTGTTAAACTAATAATTTCTGATTTTGAATGATAAAATTGTTATCGTTTCTCTATATGGTACATATATGATTCCTGCGTTTCTTGGCCACCCCGTGGCGGAACTGAAGCATCTTAGCCTATACCATTTTTTTTTATAATTTCATATATCTTGATTTTGTCCCGTTTTTCTTCTATTACATACAACGATCCTCTATATAAACTTATAATTTTATTCCACTTTTATCTTTTCAGAATACAGCTATTATTACCTCAATCATGTGCAATCATAATCGTATCTCCAAATTTTTACACAACTTTTGAGCATGACTATTTACATAGTTCATTAATATTTCACAACTCCATTATATTTTTTACGAATTAAGGGGGGAGTGGGATTATACCATGAGCCGTGAGCAAATTTCAAAGCTTATTATTATTTATTGTGAGTAGTGTGTATTGGCGGCTTCTGTTACTGCCGTTGGAGTTGAGCCCTTAACTAGCCTGTTCATTGTATGAGGTTTTGACAGTAATTTAAGGAATTGGGGCAACCAATTATTGGGTTGGACCCTCCATCAAGCATAACACCTAGAATATTTACATAAATAATATTTATCTCACAGCTCAATTTTTTTAAAACTATTTACTAAGGAGGAGTATTAAAACCTACTAATAGGAGATTATTAAAGCTTTTTTTACTATCGATTGTGAATTTAGAGTATTAGATAGTTTTGTTACTGTCTCGGCTGACCCGTTCTTCGGTTGGAACTAACCTGTTTAACAACTTGACTTCTTATTAATTTACCAATTTAGGGAAACCCCTAAGGGGCATGGGGCGAAGCCCCATCGAGCCGTAGGCGAGTCCATAATATATACGGCCCCATGTGTAACTCACTCACTCACTTATATGGGATACGAACTTCTGACGTAACCATTAAAGCTAGAGACTTGAAATTTGGCATACGTCTAGCCTGAACGGTCAATGCTAAGTGTAAAATCTTAAACTTGCAAATATTTAGTTTTAACCTACTAAAAAAAATTCAAAATGGCGGATTTTTGAAATTGTAATTTTACTTTTTTGGCTCTAGTGGCCAAACGCTTGGTCCTATCTAAATTCTGAGAACAATACTACGATAGGGAATTCAATTTTCTACAATTTCGGTCATTTGACTTTTTATCGTATCTCGCACCGTTAAGCCTCCAGAGCGTTGTTAATGAAATGCCGTTTTTGGTTTTCGGGCTCTAGTGACTAAACCGATGGTCGTAAAAACTTTTTTAAGGTTTATTTCGATAGATCTTTTTAATATCTACAATTTTTATCCTTATATATTTTGCCGTATCTCTACTCGTTTACTCACAAAATTCATTTTTCACTTTTTCCGGATTTTGTTAACGTAAGTAGTGGGAAAACACCGGTTCTGGTCCACTAGAGAAATCGTAATTTTAGTTTTTCAGCTCTAGTGGCCTAACGGTTAGTCTTATCTGAAAGATGAGAGCATATTACGATAGGGAATTGGATAATCTACAATTTTGGTCCTTTGACTTTTTGTCGTACATCGCACCGTTAACCCTCCAAACTGATTTTTGTGAAATTTATATTTAGATTTAGGGCCCTAGTGACTAAATGGTTTGTCCTACAAAAATGTTTAAATGACAACTTTTATAGGTCTTTTTAATATCTACAATTTTGATTCTAACATACTTTGCCGTATCTCTTTCCGTTTACTCTCAAAATACATTTTTCACTTTTTCCCAGTTTTGTGATAAATAAGCAGTGGCTTTTGGCCAACTAGAGAAATCGTAATTTTAGTATATTTCAACTCTAGCGGCCAAACGGTTAGGCCTTTCATAGATTTGAGACTACTACGGTACTGAATTGGATGAACTACGATTTTGGTCCTGTGACTTTTGTCGTACATCGCAAGAAATTGCGTAAATCTCCAGACTAATTTTTGTGCAATAGCGTTTTCAGTTTTTCCACTCTACTGACAAAACGATTGATCCTATCGAAAAATGTTGCTGAATATGACTGAAATATTTTATTAATGGCTTACAGTTTTCAGAACATTTTGCCGTATCTCTACACATTAGCTCTCAAAACAGATTTATTGCAGGACCAGAATAGTTACCGAAAACTTGAAATTGGGGACCTTACCTTCTTTTAAGAGACAATTAAAAATATGAATTCAGCTATTGTCGGGGCTGGTGTTACTAATTTACATACTTTTAGTAAGTTCTTCCTCGGATTGTAGGGAATCTTTTTAAAACTTTGGAGTCTTTTGTGATTTCTATCTCGTTTATCAGATTTTATTTTATTTCATTTTAATGTTATTTTATTGTTTTCACTGATTTATTGCAACAATTTTTGACGAATTTAAAAGCTTTAATTATTATTGATTGTGAGAAGTGTGCATTAGCCTTTTGTTACAGTCTTGTTTGTGCACTTCTTTGGTAAAGCTAACCTGTTTAACACTTTACTTTTTTATTTACAAACTAATTCAGCGAACACATTGGAGTTAATAAGCCTCAACAAGCCCGTTCACTGCATCAAGTTTTTACAGAAATTTCGGAATTGGGGCAAAAAAATTAGGGAGTGGACCCTCCATTCAGCATAACACCCAGAATAAATAATTATTATATCACACCCAAAATATTTTAACAAATTTTAACTACGAAGAGTTATTAAAACCGATTCATAGGAGATTTTCAAAGCTTTTTTAACTATCGATTGTGAATTGTGTGTATTAAACGGTTTTGTTACTGTCTTGGCTGTTCAGTTCTTCCTGTGGAACTAACCAATTTCATACTTGACTTTTTATTAATTTACGAATTTAGGGACACCCCTAAGGGGGCATGGGGGCGGAGCCCCCATCGAGCCGTAGGCGAGTCATTTAATATATAATCATAAACTTTATGTAAACCTAAAAATAATAAAGTTATTGTCTGTTAATAGAATCTATAATATATACGGCCCCATGTGTAACTCACTCACTCACTTATATGGGATACGAAGTTCTGACGTAACTATTTAAGCTAGAGACTTGAAATTTGGCATACGTCTAGCCTGAATGGTCAATGCTAAGGATAAAATCTTAAACTTGCAAATTTGTTGTTTTAACCTACTAAAAAAAATTCAAAATGGCGGACTTCCGAAATTTTAATTTTAGTTTTTTGGCTCTAGCGGCCAAACGCTTCGTCCTATCTAAAATCTGAGAACAATACTACGATAGGGAATTTAATTATCTACAACTTTGGTCCTGTGACTTTTTATCACATCTCGCACCGTTAAGCCTCCAGAGCGTTTTTAATGAAACCCCGTTTTCGGTTTTCGGGCTCTAGTGACTAAACGGTTTGTTCTACAAAAACTTTTACATAACAATTTTGATAGATCTGTTAAATATCTAAAATTTTTATCTTTACATATTTCACCGTATCTCCTCTCGTTTACTCACAAAATACATTTTTCACTTTTTCCGGATTTTTGAACATAAGTAGTGGGATTTTGCCGGTTCTGGAACAATAGAGAAATCGTAATTTTTGGTCCGGATGAGCTAGAAACTTGAAATTTGGTACACACGTAGTTTGTATGGTTAATACAAAGGGGAAATCGCAAAACATTGAGTTTTCAAATTTTAACCCCCTAAAATTTTGTATGGTAAAATCTACACCATGTAAGGCATTTTCTAAATACGCTGTAACTTTTGAACGAGAGGTTCTATCTCGAATCTGAGGTATAATTCATGGTCAGGAATTAGACACTCTACAAGTTTAGTCCTGTGAAATTTTGCCGTATCTCACTCCCTTCACCCTTAAAAAGGGGCTTACTTTCAACATTTCCAATTTTTTCACCAAAATCTCGCTATTTTAATATTTTTTATTTACTAATATTGCACACGGATGCTTGAACTTTAGTACATATTATGACCTCAAATAGATCTTACCATAGCGGCAGCCATTGACCAATTTCAATTATAATTAAGTCTAAAATTCTTTTTAAAACACAAAATTCTTAACATTTTTTCGTGTAAAGTGTTGTAAATTAATTTATTCTGCCAAATATACTTCAATATTGATATTTGTTTTGTTAGTATTATATTCTATTTTTGCCGCTCTACAAGTTCGGTCCTATGCAATTTTGCCGTATCTCACCTTCTTCACTCGTAAAGAGGGGCGTACTTTCACAATATCGTAATTCTTTCACCAAAATTGCTCTATTTCAATATTTATCGTTTACTTTTATGACACATGCATGCCTCAAATTTTGTGTATACTATGAATATACACTACTATACACACTATTTCTTACTATAGTAGCAGCCATTTGCCGATTTCAATCCAAGATTAGTAAACAAACTGAAAAAAAAAACTAAATTATTAACCTTTATATGTACAGTTTTTGGTGATTTTGTTGAACCCGGTAAAGATATGGCCATACCGATATATTTTTTTCAGCATTATATTCTTTTTAGATATCTCTATAAGGTGGGCCTTAAGATTTTGTAGCATTTCACTCTCTTCGCCCCAAAAGGGGCGTATTTTCAATATTCTTTCAAAAAAATTGAGTTATTTTAATATTTTTTTATTTATTGTTATGACACTTAGATGAATGTAATTTAGCTACACACACATACCCTGAGCATTAAATATAAAATATAAAACAAAAGTATCAATTTGAACTTTAAATATCAAGAGAATATCTTAAATGCTTTAGATTTCCTGAACTATTAAACTAAGTCAGAGAAGATAAGTATAGAGTTGGGGTGGAGGCCTCAACTAGCCTGTTCAGTTCTTAAGACTTAGAAAAATTAACGAATTCAGGGCAACCCCCTAAGGGGGCATGGGGGCGGAGCCCCCATCGAGCCGTAGGCGAGTCCATAATATATACAGCCCCATGTGTAACTCACTCACTCACTTATATGGGATACGAACTTCTGACGTAACCATTAAAGCTAGAGACTTGAAATTTGGCATACGTCTAGCCTGAACGGTCAATGCTAAGTGTAAAATCTTAAACTTGCAAATTTTTAGTTTTAACCTACTAAAAAAAATTCAAAATGGCGGATTTTTGAAATTGTAATTTTACTTTTTTGGCTCTAGTGGCCAAACGCTTGGTCCTATCTAAATTCTGAGAACAATACTACGATAGGGAATTCAATTTTCTACAATTTCGGTCATTTGACTTTTTATCGTATCTCGCACCGTTAAGCCTCCAGAGCGTTGTTAATGAAATGCCGTTTTTGGTTTTCGGGCTCTAGTGACTAAACCGATGGTCGTAAAAACTTTTTTAAGGTTTATTTCGATAGATCTTTTTAATATCTACAATTTTTATCCTTATATATTTTGCCGTATCTCTACTCGTTTACTCACAAAATTCATTTTTCACTTTTTCCGGATTTTGTTAACGTAAGTAGTGGGAAAACACCGGTTCTGGTCCACTAGAGAAATCGTAATTTTAGTTTTTCAGCTCTAGTGGCCTAACGGTTAGTCTTATCTGAAAGATGAGAGCATATTACGATAGGGAATTGGATAATCTACAATTTTGGTCCTTTGACTTTTTGTCGTACATCGCACCGTTAACCCTCCAAACTGATTTTTGTGAAATTTATATTTAGATTTAGGGCCCTAGTGACTAAATGGTTTGTCCTACAAAAATGTTTAAATGACAACTTTTATAGGTCTTTTTAATATCTACAATTTTGATTCTAACATACTTTGCCGTATCTCTTTCCGTTTACTCTCAAAATACATTTTTCACTTTTTCCCAGTTTTGTGATAAATAAGCAGTGGCTTTTGGCCAACTAGAGAAATCGTAATTTTAGTATATTTCAACTCTAGCGGCCAAACGGTTAGGCCTTTCATAGATTTGAGACTACTACGGTACTGAATTGGATGAACTACGATTTTGGTCCTGTGACTTTTGTCGTACATCGCAAGAAATTGCGTAAATCTCCAGACTAATTTTTGTGCAATAGCGTTTTCAGTTTTTCCACTCTACTGACAAAACGATTGATCCTATCGAAAAATGTTGCTGAATATGACTGAAATATTTTATTAATGGCTTACAGTTTTCAGAACATTTTGCCGTATCTCTACACATTAGCTCTCAAAACAGATTTATTGCAGGACCAGAATAGTTACCGAAAACTTGAAATTGGGGACCTTACCTTCTTTTAAGAGACAATTAAAAATATGAATTCAGCTATTGTCGGGGCTGGTGTTACTAATTTACATACTTTTAGTAAGTTCTTCCTCGGATTGTAGGGAATCTTTTTAAAACTTTGGAGTCTTTTGTGATTTCTATCTCGTTTATCAGATTTTATTTTATTTCATTTTAATGTTATTTTATTGTTTTCACTGATTTATTGCAACAATTTTTGACGAATTTAAAAGCTTTAATTATTATTGATTGTGAGAAGTGTGCATTAGCCTTTTGTTACAGTCTTGTTTGTGCACTTCTTTGGTAAAGCTAACCTGTTTAACACTTTACTTTTTTATTTACAAACTAATTCAGCGAACACATTGGAGTTAATAAGCCTCAACAAGCCCGTTCACTGCATCAAGTTTTTACAGAAATTTCGGAATTGGGGCAAAAAAATTAGGGAGTGGACCCTCCATTCAGCATAACACCCAGAATAAATAATTATTATATCACACCCAAAATATTTTAACAAATTTTAACTACGAAGAGTTATTAAAACCGATTCATAGGAGATTTTCAAAGCTTTTTTAACTATCGATTGTGAATTGTGTGTATTAAACGGTTTTGTTACTGTCTTGGCTGTTCAGTTCTTCCTGTGGAACTAACCAATTTCATACTTGACTTTTTATTAATTTACGAATTTAGGGACACCCCTAAGGGGGCATGGGGGCGGAGCCCCCATCGAGCCGTAGGCGAGTCATTTAATATATAATCATAAACTTTATGTAAACCTAAAAATAATAAAGTTATTGTCTGTTAATAGAATCTATAATATATACGGCCCCATGTGTAACTCACTCACTCACTTATATGGGATACGAAGTTCTGACGTAACTATTTAAGCTAGAGACTTGAAATTTGGCATACGTCTAGCCTGAATGGTCAATGCTAAGGATAAAATCTTAAACTTGCAAATTTGTTGTTTTAACCTACTAAAAAAAATTCAAAATGGCGGACTTCCGAAATTTTAATTTTAGTTTTTTGGCTCTAGCGGCCAAACGCTTCGTCCTATCTAAAATCTGAGAACAATACTACGATAGGGAATTTAATTATCTACAACTTTGGTCCTGTGACTTTTTATCACATCTCGCACCGTTAAGCCTCCAGAGCGTTTTTAATGAAACCCCGTTTTCGGTTTTCGGGCTCTAGTGACTAAACGGTTTGTTCTACAAAAACTTTTACATAACAATTTTGATAGATCTGTTAAATATCTAAAATTTTTATCTTTACATATTTCACCGTATCTCCTCTCGTTTACTCACAAAATACATTTTTCACTTTTTCCGGATTTTTGAACATAAGTAGTGGGATTTTGCCGGTTCTGGAACAATAGAGAAATCGTAATTTTTGGTCCGGATGAGCTAGAAACTTGAAATTTGGTACACACGTAGTTTGTATGGTTAATACAAAGGGGAAATCGCAAAACATTGAGTTTTCAAATTTTAACCCCCTAAAATTTTGTATGGTAAAATCTACACCATGTAAGGCATTTTCTAAATACGCTGTAACTTTTGAACGAGAGGTTCTATCTCGAATCTGAGGTATAATTCATGGTCAGGAATTAGACACTCTACAAGTTTAGTCCTGTGAAATTTTGCCGTATCTCACTCCCTTCACCCTTAAAAAGGGGCTTACTTTCAACATTTCCAATTTTTTCACCAAAATCTCGCTATTTTAATATTTTTTATTTACTAATATTGCACACGGATGCTTGAACTTTAGTACATATTATGACCTCAAATAGATCTTACCATAGCGGCAGCCATTGACCAATTTCAATTATAATTAAGTCTAAAATTCTTTTTAAAACACAAAATTCTTAACATTTTTTCGTGTAAAGTGTTGTAAATTAATTTATTCTGCCAAATATACTTCAATATTGATATTTGTTTTGTTAGTATTATATTCTATTTTTGCCGCTCTACAAGTTCGGTCCTATGCAATTTTGCCGTATCTCACCTTCTTCACTCGTAAAGAGGGGCGTACTTTCACAATATCGTAATTCTTTCACCAAAATTGCTCTATTTCAATATTTATCGTTTACTTTTATGACACATGCATGCCTCAAATTTTGTGTATACTATGAATATACACTACTATACACACTATTTCTTACTATAGTAGCAGCCATTTGCCGATTTCAATCCAAGATTAGTAAACAAACTGAAAAAAAAAACTAAATTATTAACCTTTATATGTACAGTTTTTGGTGATTTTGTTGAACCCGGTAAAGATATGGCCATACCGATATATTTTTTTCAGCATTATATTCTTTTTAGATATCTCTATAAGGTGGGCCTTAAGATTTTGTAGCATTTCACTCTCTTCGCCCCAAAAGGGGCGTATTTTCAATATTCTTTCAAAAAAATTGAGTTATTTTAATATTTTTTTATTTATTGTTATGACACTTAGATGAATGTAATTTAGCTACACACACATACCCTGAGCATTAAATATAAAATATAAAACAAAAGTATCAATTTGAACTTTAAATATCAAGAGAATATCTTAAATGCTTTAGATTTCCTGAACTATTAAACTAAGTCAGAGAAGATAAGTATAGAGTTGGGGTGGAGGCCTCAACTAGCCTGTTCAGTTCTTAAGACTTAGAAAAATTAACGAATTCAGGGCAACCCCCTAAGGGGGCATGGGGGCGGAGCCCCCATCGAGCCGTAGGCGAGTCTATAATATATACGGCCCCATGTGTAACTCACTCACTCACTTATATGGGATACGAAGTTCTGACGTAACTATTTAAGCTAGAGACTTGAAATTTGGCATACGTCTAGCCTGAATGGTCAATGCTAAGGATAAAATCTTAAACTTGCAAATTTGTTGTTTTAACCTACTAAAAAAAATTCAAAATGGCGGACTTCCGAAATTTTAATTTTAGTTTTTTGGCTCTAGCGGCCAAACGCTTCGTCCTATCTAAAATCTGAGAACAATACTACGATAGGGAATTTAATTATCTACAACTTTGGTCCTGTGACTTTTTATCACATCTCGCACCGTTAAGCCTCCAGAGCGTTTTTAATGAAACCCCGTTTTCGGTTTTCGGGCTCTAGTGACTAAACGGTTTGTTCTACAAAAACTTTTACATAACAATTTTGATAGATCTGTTAAATATCTAAAATTTTTATCTTTACATATTTCACCGTATCTCCTCTCGTTTACTCACAAAATACATTTTTCACTTTTTCCGGATTTTTGAACATAAGTAGTGGGATTTTGCCGGTTCTGGAACAATAGAGAAATCGTAATTTTTGGTCCGGATGAGCTAGAAACTTGAAATTTGGTACACACGTAGTTTGTATGGTTAATACAAAGGGGAAATCGCAAAACATTGAGTTTTCAAATTTTAACCCCCTAAAATTTTGTATGGTAAAATCTACACCATGTAAGGCATTTTCTAAATACGCTGTAACTTTTGAACGAGAGGTTCTATCTCGAATCTGAGGTATAATTCATGGTCAGGAATTAGACACTCTACAAGTTTAGTCCTGTGAAATTTTGCCGTATCTCACTCCCTTCACCCTTAAAAAGGGGCTTACTTTCAACATTTCCAATTTTTTCACCAAAATCTCGCTATTTTAATATTTTTTATTTACTAATATTGCACACGGATGCTTGAACTTTAGTACATATTATGACCTCAAATAGATCTTACCATAGCGGCAGCCATTGACCAATTTCAATTATAATTAAGTCTAAAATTCTTTTTAAAACACAAAATTCTTAACATTTTTTCGTGTAAAGTGTTGTAAATTAATTTATTCTGCCAAATATACTTCAATATTGATATTTGTTTTGTTAGTATTATATTCTATTTTTGCCGCTCTACAAGTTCGGTCCTATGCAATTTTGCCGTATCTCACCTTCTTCACTCGTAAAGAGGGGCGTACTTTCACAATATCGTAATTCTTTCACCAAAATTGCTCTATTTCAATATTTATCGTTTACTTTTATGACACATGCATGCCTCAAATTTTGTGTATACTATGAATATACACTACTATACACACTATTTCTTACTATAGTAGCAGCCATTTGCCGATTTCAATCCAAGATTAGTAAACAAACTGAAAAAAAACTAAATTATTAACCTTTATATGTACAGTTTTTGGTGATTTTGTTGAACCCGGTAAAGATATGGCCATACCGATATATTTTTTTCAGCATTATATTCTTTTTAGATATCTCTATAAGGTGGGCCTTAAGATTTTGTAGCATTTCACTCTCTTCGCCCCAAAAGGGGCGTATTTTCAATATTCTTTCAAAAAAATTGAGTTATTTTAATATTTTTTTATTTATTGTTATGACACTTAGATGAATGTAATTTAGCTACACACACATACCCTGAGCATTAAATATAAAATATAAAACAAAAGTATCAATTTGAACTTTAAATATCAAGAGAATATCTTAAATGCTTTAGATTTCCTGAACTATTAAACTAAGTCAGAGAAGATAAGTATAGAGTTGGGGTGGAGGCCTCAACTAGCCTGTTCAGTTCTTAAGACTTAGAAAAATTAACGAATTCAGGGCAACCCCCTAAGGGGGCATGGGGGCGGAGCCCCCATCGAGCCGTAGGCGAGTCCATAATATATACAGCCCCATGTGTAACTCACTCACTCACTTATATGGGATACGAACTTCTGACGTAACCATTAAAGCTAGAGACTTGAAATTTGGCATACGTCTAGCCTGAACGGTCAATGCTAAGTGTAAAATCTTAAACTTGCAAATTTTTAGTTTTAACCTACTAAAAAAAATTCAAAATGGCGGATTTTTGAAATTGTAATTTTACTTTTTTGGCTCTAGTGGCCAAACGCTTGGTCCTATCTAAATTCTGAGAACAATACTACGATAGGGAATTCAATTTTCTACAATTTCGGTCATTTGACTTTTTATCGTATCTCGCACCGTTAAGCCTCCAGAGCGTTGTTAATGAAATGCCGTTTTTGGTTTTCGGGCTCTAGTGACTAAACCGATGGTCGTAAAAACTTTTTTAAGGTTTATTTCGATAGATCTTTTTAATATCTACAATTTTTATCCTTATATATTTTGCCGTATCTCTACTCGTTTACTCACAAAATTCATTTTTCACTTTTTCCGGATTTTGTTAACGTAAGTAGTGGGAAAACACCGGTTCTGGTCCACTAGAGAAATCGTAATTTTAGTTTTTCAGCTCTAGTGGCCTAACGGTTAGTCTTATCTGAAAGATGAGAGCATATTACGATAGGGAATTGGATAATCTACAATTTTGGTCCTTTGACTTTTTGTCGTACATCGCACCGTTAACCCTCCAAACTGATTTTTGTGAAATTTATATTTAGATTTAGGGCCCTAGTGACTAAATGGTTTGTCCTACAAAAATGTTTAAATGACAACTTTTATAGGTCTTTTTAATATCTACAATTTTGATTCTAACATACTTTGCCGTATCTCTTTCCGTTTACTCTCAAAATACATTTTTCACTTTTTCCCAGTTTTGTGATAAATAAGCAGTGGCTTTTGGCCAACTAGAGAAATCGTAATTTTAGTATATTTCAACTCTAGCGGCTAAACGGTTAGGCCTTTCATAGATTTGAGACTACTACGGTACTGAATTGGATGAACTACGATTTTGGTCCTGTGACTTTTGTCGTACATCGCAAGAAATTGCGTAAATCTCCAGACTAATTTTTGTGCAATAGCGTTTTCAGTTTTTCCACTCTACTGACAAAACGATTGATCCTATCGAAAAATGTTGCTGAATATGACTGAAATATTTTATTAATGGCTTACAGTTTTCAGAACATTTTGCCGTATCTCTACACATTAGCTCTCAAAACAGATTTATTGCAGGACCAGAATAGTTACCGAAAACTTGAAATTGGGGACCTTACCTTCTTTTAAGAGACAATTAAAAATATGAATTCAGCTATTGTCGGGGCTGGTGTTACTAATTTACATACTTTTAGTAAGTTCTTCCTCGGATTGTAGGGAATCTTTTTAAAACTTTGGAGTCTTTTGTGATTTCTATCTCGTTTATCAGATTTTATTTTATTTCATTTTAATGTTATTTTATTGTTTTCACTGATTTATTGCAACAATTTTTGACGAATTTAAAAGCTTTAATTATTATTGATTGTGAGAAGTGTGCATTAGCCTTTTGTTACAGTCTTGTTTGTGCACTTCTTTGGTAAAGCTAACCTGTTTAACACTTTACTTTTTTATTTACAAACTAATTCAGCGAACACATTGGAGTTAATAAGCCTCAACAAGCCCGTTCACTGCATCAAGTTTTTACAGAAATTTCGGAATTGGGGCAAAAAAATTAGGGAGTGGACCCTCCATTCAGCATAACACCCAGAATAAATAATTATTATATCACACCCAAAATATTTTAACAAATTTTAACTACGAAGAGTTATTAAAACCGATTCATAGGAGATTTTCAAAGCTTTTTTAACTATCGATTGTGAATTGTGTGTATTAAACGGTTTTGTTACTGTCTTGGCTGTTCAGTTCTTCCTGTGGAACTAACCAATTTCATACTTGACTTTTTATTAATTTACGAATTTAGGGACACCCCTAAGGGGGCATGGGGGCGGAGCCCCCATCGAGCCGTAGGCGAGTATACCACTATACATTTTAAATAGCAAACTTATATGGTACCAAAAAATCAATCTTTCTGGCACTAGAAAATTTCTTATTTCTGTAGATTGATAGAACGGGTGAGAAACCAGTTATTATTATATAAAATCTGATGTTTTATTTATTTCTAATGTTATTGAATTAAACAAATATTACAATCAACATAATGTGTGAAAAACGAACGTTAGATTGATAAACGAAACTTAGAAGCACTTGATTCTAGATCAATTAAAGTTTTGCTTGTTTTAGTGAATTTCCCTATAGGGAAAACGCTATTGTCTAATGAGAAAGTAATATTGATTGATAGGATATCCAAACTTTCATGGACGAGGCAACTGACGGAGTTATATTCTTCAGCCTTGGTACTTATGTCCCTGACGATCTGAAGCCTAAGGAATACTTTGACATGTATATTAACGTCTTCAAGAAGTTCAAACAAAGGGTGATATGGAAAACAAGAAAGGAGAACATACAGGGGCTTCCGAAAAACGTTATGACTCTTAAATGGGCACCCCAACCTGATATTCTAGGTAAAGGCACAAATCAAAACATTAATAGGCATTAAGTTGTTTTATGTGACAGTTCTACTATTTGGTTCAGTATTACATTATGAATTTGATGGACTAGCTGTTCGAGTGAACAAAATGTCATCTTTGATTACGTATTACTAACAATTAATTTATCTGTATTAACAGTTGTTTTGAAAGTGGCTGAGAAATTTACTTGTTTGCATGTTTGCTGTTTAGGTACCGCAAAACAATTATAAGAAAATTATATTAAATTGGGAGAAAACTTTGAAAAATACTTTACATCAAAACTAGGATATAGTACATTTTTGTAAATTTTAATATATTACTAGCACATTCCTTTACAGAAGAAGTTCTGTAGACGGTTTAAATTCCCCTTGGTAAAATTTAAACCATAAAATCTTCTGACAATATCCAGTTGAGACTAAATTTCTGTTTAAATCGTTAAAAAATTACTCATAAATTATAGTAGGAATTGGCGTAATTTTATTATTATTATTTTATCAGTGATTTTGAAATAATTTTGTCAAGAACACAAATCTCACTCAGAACTGTAAACATCTGAAATAGCTGATTACTTTAATTGAAATAGTTTTGTGACACATGTTATTAAAATGTATGTTTTTGTTTAGTGGTTGCTAAGAAGGGAAGCATGTTTTGTTATGAATGTTTTTAAAGAGAAGTGATGTTGTTTTTTTTTAATTAAATTGAAGTTTTGTTAACTGTACAATATTTTGATCCTTTTTTATTTTGAGTATAGTCTTTTCCTAGGCGAGAGATAGTGAAATTGACATTTGGCGCCCAACGTGGGGCATAGTAAATTAGTCAATTTCTTGGAAATTCTCAATGGATAAGGCAAAGAAAAAGAGGTCATTGTGCAGAAGACAATTTACAAAACAACGCGGTCTTCTAGAAGAATATTTAGAAGGTGGAAAGTTAGAGGAAGCTCAAGGATGCTTTAAGGTTTTAGAGGACTGCATGCAAACAATTTTCAGTCTAGATGAGGAACTCGTGGAACACATGCTAGGTGACCAGGATGTAACAGAAGAGGATCTGGCGAAGGAATCTCAGTCATGCTTTGACTACAGGAGTAAGTTTGAACTCATCAAGGTACGTCTGTTAGGTAAACTTAATGAATCCTCAGCAGATCAAAAATCAGTTTCTAATGTATCTGTTACCGGTCAAAAGAGTTACAACTTACGTTTGCCTAAAGTAGAGTTACGTAAATTCTCGGGAGATTTAAGAGAATGGTTGCCTTTTTGGAACCAATATCAAAGGATTCATGATGACAATAGTATTCCTGCTGTAGATAAATTTTATTATTTAGATCAAGCTATTGTCAAAAACTCTCGTGCTTGGAGTGTTCTAGAATGTTTTCCACCAACAGAGGAAAACTATCCTTTGGCAATCAATGCTTTAAAGGAACGTTTTGGTAGGGAAGATGTTTTGATCGAAATTTATATTAGAGATTTGCTTAGTTTGACTCTTCCTACAAATAAATTATGTTCCCTGGCAGAGATGTATGACAAACTTGAGTGTCGTTTAAAGGCCCTTGAAGTTTTAGGTGTAACCAAGGGAAAGTGTGCCTCCATTCTTTGTCCTTTATTGGAATCATGTATGTCGGAAGATTTTTTAAGAGTTTGGCAAAGGAGTTACACTGATAGGGACACACCTTCCGCTGAAATCAGGCTTGAGAGGTTTATGGCTTTTATGAAAAGCGAGGTACAAAATGAAGAGAGAATTTCAGTTGCTATGTCTGGTTTTGGGGAACCTACTAAGGATAAAAATTCTGAAAAGGGGGTTAGTACTAGTAAACTTCCTAAAGTTAAGGTCTCTACTCCTAGTGCCGCAGGGTTGTTGTCATTGAGCGACAAAAAACAATCTGTTTGTATATTTTGTAATGACACTCGTCACAGTAGTCCAGATTGTTACAAGGCAAGAGACATGTCACACTCAGTCAGGTTAGACATAGTTAAAAGTAAAAAATGTTGTCTGATTTGTATGAAAGCTAATCATGTAGCTAAATTTTGTAAGTACAGACAGAAGTGTATTGTGTGTGACAAACGACATCAGCTTTTATTATGTCCTGACTTCAAGACGCGTAAGCCGGAACATGTTTTACCTTCAAAACCTGCTAATATTCCTAACCAAGATAATGTTTTAGCTAATGTTACATCTGACAGCGTGCTTCTTCCTACCCTAATGGTCAAGATACGAGGAAATGGAGTGGAAAAGGTCGCCAGAGCAGTGTTGGACACGGGATCGCAGCGCTCCTACCTTCTGAAAGAAACAGCCCAAGAGATGAGGTATTCTCCATTTGAGGAAGAAAACATCGTGCATGCTTTGTTTGGAGGTAAAAGGTCAGGTATCTGTAAACATGATAAATACAAGCTCTATCTGTCAAGTATTGATGGTAATTACTTGTGCAATTTTGATGTATTAGACCAGGAAAACATTTGTGATGATCTACCTCATGTTAGGGAAGGTTTACCGAAGGAACTGAATAAATTTGGTCTCCTGCCAAATCAGTTTCAGGACTGTTCTGGTCCAATAGAAATCCTTATTGGGGCTGATGTTGTAGGGAAAATCTTTACCGGTAATGTGAAAATTCTTGCTTCTGGTTTAACTGCTGTTGAAACTAATTTGGGATGGACACTGATGGGTAAAATACCAAACTCTGAACCAAAATTGAGTAAAGCTATGGTAGTCACTTCAATGTTTGTTGACAGCTTAAATATTTCTGATCTCTGGAAATTAGATTTAATTGGTATTTCTGACCCTACTGACGTCAAGAGTAAATTGGATGTCCAAAAAGGGGTTGATAAGTTTTTTTTGGATACTCTTAAGGTAGATTCAGAGGGGAGGTATGAGGTAAAACTTCCATGGAAAGAGTACCATCCGCCCTTACCATCCAATCAGTCTTTAGCAAAAAAAAGGTTGGAATCCACTATCAAGAAGTTAGAAAGGGATGGGGTATACTCCAAGTACCAGCAAGTCTTTGATGAATGGGAAGGTGAGTCTATAATTGAAAAGGCTCCTACAGTTGAGTTAAATAGTATTAAGCATTTTTTACCACACAGGCCAGTAATTAAGGAACAAGGTACAACAAAGGTACGTCCAGTATTTGATGCCTCTGCCCATGAGTCAAAGAACCCTTCTTTGAATGACTGCCTGGAAAAGGGTACTAATTTAATTGAACAGATCCCCAGTCTACTTCTGCGTTTCAGATTAAAACCTAAAGGAGTTGTGGCAGATGTAAGAAAAGCCTTTCTGCAAATTAGTGTAAGTCCAGATGACCGTAATTACTTGTGTTTTTTATGGAAAGATGAACTTGGAAATACAGTAGTTTATCGTCACAAGCCAGTAGTGTTTGGAGTAGTATGTAGTCCATATCAACTAAATGTAGTTATTCAGCATCATCTGTCCACCACCTGCCGTGAATGTCAGCAAGGGTTATCTCCATTTTCATTGGCAAATATTGAAACATTGGCAAGTTCATTTTATGTAGATAATTTTATTACGAGTGTTGATAATGATGAAAGGCTTCAGTCGTTGATTCACGAAGCTCGAGAAATCATGGCAAGGGGTAAATTCGACCTTCGTGGGTGGGAGTACAATGACCCAAATCTAGACAATGATAACTGTACTACGAGTGTCTTGGGTTTAGTATGGGATAGGAAGGAAGACGTTCTTTCTGTAAATTCTAATGTTCTTAGGCAACTACCAGAGAAGGTAACCAAAAGGACTATCCTTTCAATGTCTCATAGCATCTATGATCCAATTGGTTTTACAAGCCCAGTTACCCTAGAGCCAAAATTGCTGTTACGAGAACTCTGGAGTACAAAAACTGAGTGGGATGAAAAGGTCAATGATGAAGTTGAAAAAAGATTTTTGTTGTGGGCAAAGGACTTAGTCTACATTGAAAACGTCAAGATAAACAGATGGCTTTTAGAATATTCTTCGACAGGTAAATGGTCTATTCATACCTTTTGCGATGCTAGTGAGTCAGCTTATGCTACTGCTATTTTTCTTCGGGTTGAGTCAGAAGAGGGAGTTTCAGTGCAGCTGATTCAAGAGAAAACAAGAGTAGCTCCAGTTAAATATGTAACAATTCCTCGTTTGGAACTCCTAGGAGCACTTATTGGTGCGAGGCTTTATCAATCTGTGCGGCAATTTCTACCAGCAGATTGTGAGTCGTACTTCTGGAGTGACTCCACAACAGTCTTGGCCTGGATCCATCGTGATGAACAGTAGGCCCCCTTTGTTAGAAATCGAGTAACAGAAATAAGGAAAGCGACAAAGCCAGAACAATGGAATCATGTCCCTGGGGCTCTTAATCCCGCTGACTTACCTTCTAGGGGATGCACTGCAAAACATCTTGTACAGTCGTCATGGTGGGAGGGACCAGATTGGCTAAAGAAACCACAAGAGGAGTGGCCATCTCACGAACTTGTATATAATGAAGAATCTATTATTAAGGAAAAATTGAAGGGCACCACTTCAATGGTAAACAAATCTTCATCTGAGAGTTCAGCCGATTGGTACTACAGGTATTTTTCAAATTATGAGAAAATAATTCGAATGGTTGCTTGGATGAATCGCTTCATAAACAATTGTAAATCAAAGGGAAATTCTAACTATGTTGAAAGAAAAGGTAATCTTACGTTGGAAGAAATTAAAGAGGCAGAACATAAAGTTTTGAAACTTGTGCAAAAGGAAGTATTTAACGACATAAAGAATCCTAAGATCAGTTGCCTTCAGCCTTTTGAGGATATAAATGGTATTATTCGTCTAAGAACAAAAATATCAAACAGACCAGACAGTGAAGACTTCCGGTACCCAGTGCTGTTACCGAAGGATCACCCAGTGGTAAGAAGACTAATAATGAATCTTCACCTCAAGAACTGTCATGCTGGAACTCAAACTCTTCTAGTCATTTTAAGAGAAAGGTTTTGGGTGTTAGGTGGTCAAAAAGCTGTACGATCAGTCATATCGAAATGTATGCAATGTAGACGACATGATTCAAAGAAGATCACTGCGCAGACTCCACCGTTGCCAGTCGAACGAGTTAGAGATGCAGCCGCCTTTGAAGTTACTGGTGTGGACTTAGCTGGTCCAGTGTACCTCAAGAACCGGAAAAAGTCATGGATTTGTCTATTTACTTGCGCTGTTGTACGAGCTGTTCATCTCGAGTTGGTAATTTCCTTGTCGACCGAGGAATTCCTTCAAGCATTTAAGAGATTCATAGCACGAAGAGGAAGACCAGCTATAATCTTTAGTGACAACGGTACAAATTTTGTTGGGACGGAAAATGCTTTCCGACAAATCAACTGGGAAAAGGTACAAGAGTATTGCAACGTTGAGAGGATTCAGTGGAAATTTAACCCACCAAGTGCTCCCTGGTGGGGAGGTTTCTTTGAGCGCTTGATTGGACTTATGAAAAAGATCTTGAGAAAAGTTTTGGGACGATCATCTTTGAATTACTCGGAAATGGAAACAGTGTTATGTGACTGTGAAAGCATAATAAACTCTCGACCACTTACATATGTGTCAGATGATCTCAATGAACTTGTGCCAAATACTCCAGCGATGTTCATTCAAGATATTCGTGAATCCGGCATTCCTGAAATTGATAATCTTGAATCGACTAGTTTAGACAAAAGGCTACAGTATCGACTCAAATTGCGAGAACACCTGAGGAAAAGATTCCGCTCAGAATGTCTTGGAAACCCTAAACTGTTTTCATCAAAACAACCGAATGAAATCAAGATTGGAAGTATTGTAATGTTGGAAAATGAAAACATGAAACGACTTGATTGGCCTCTAGCTAAAGTTATTGGACTACTACCAGGATCTGATGGTGTTGTAAGACTGGTAAAAGTAAGAACGGCAAGTGGTGGGGAGTTTCTACGCCCAGTCCAGAAACTTTACCTCATATTAGAAGGACAGTGTGAGCAGTCGGAGTGTCTTACTAAAACTAAAAAAAGATGTGGAAGACCAGTGAAAATCCCAAAAAGATTTGTTCAATAGTGATGAAGTTAACCATACCTAGTTAACTTGGTGGGAGAATGTCAAGAACACAAATCTCACTCAGAACTGTAAACATCTGAAATAGCTGATTACTTTAATTGAAATAGTTTTGTGACACATGTTATTAAAATGTATGTTTTTGTTTAGTGGTTGCTAAGAAGGAAAGCATGTTTTGTTATGAATGTTTTTAAATAGAAGTGATGTTGTTTTTTTGAATTAAATTGAAGTTTTGTTAACTGTACAATATTTTGATCCTTTTTTATTTTGAGTATAGTCTTTTCCTAGGCGAGAGATAGTGAAATTGACAATTTTTTTTTTAAAGAAAGTTTATATTTTATTTTATTTTGTTCAAACTCTTGTAAAGAGGTACTGTTAATCAAGATATAGCAACTCCACAGTTTCAGTAATACTTTTGTTTTCAATCGCAGCCCACCCCAACTGCGTGCTGTTCATCACCCACGGCGGCCTGCTCAGCCAGCACGAGGCCGTGTACTTCGGCGTCCCCGTCATCGGCATCCCCCAGTTCTATGACCAGCACAGGAACATGCGCTACTACATGGAGAAGGGCGTCGGCATCAAAGTGGCCATCGATGACATATCCGAGCAGACGATGACTACTGCAATACGCACCATCCTTGAGGATCCGAGGTGATTAGTCATAAAATGGGACTCAAAACTGGTTCATCGAGTGAAAAAAATAAAAATAAATAAAAAGCATAGCACTACACTCATCTCACGAAACGTAAAACTACGGTGTAATTTATTGAGTCGGTGTGGTGATAAAAGAGCGAATCATCCTGTTATGTTCAAGTCAAAGATATGTAATTTTTTATCACTATCTTTATTTTATCAATTATAATAATGGCTCAAATATGTGATTAAAAGTAAAAATGTTTATATTAAATTTTTATTTTGAAATATCTAATATTAAATGTTTATAAATGCAGTTACAGAGAGAACATGAAGCGATTGTCGGCGGTGTTCAGGGACCGGCCGCTGTCCCCTGCGGAGTCTGTCGTGTTCTGGACGGAGTACGTGTTGAGACACGGCGGAGCTGCGCATCTGAGGCCGGCCTCCACCGAGCTGCGATGGTACCAGCTCCTGCTCCTAGATGTCTTCGCATTAATTCTAGTCATTTTTATTGCTTTATTCACAATTTTATTTGTTATTTTAAGAAATGTTTACAGGTTTTTAAGAAAAAGAAAAAATGTTGTAATATCAAAAAAAGTAAACTAAAAATTTCAAACATAAAAAGTGTTGATTTTATATTTATTTCCTTTAAATTAAAAATGTTGATAAAAATAATTAGCCTGAATCAATTGGAATAATTACTAGAGGAACTGATGTACAAATTGAAAATTAGGAATGCCAGAAGGCTATGATATTTGTTTTATAAAATGAGCATATTCAGAATATTTTAACCAAATTTATTAAACAAATAATTAAACAAAGATTAAACAAATAAACAGATTTTTCGACATCCAACAAATTCAACCTTTGTTTAAAAGTAAACATTTAACAAAACAAATTTCCGAAGCTAATGCTTAAAATCTGGACATTTATTTTCACATAATAACTATATTTTACCAAGCCAGTACGTTCAATATTTTATGGGAAAGAGTAAACATATTAATAACGACACCTAAGCTAATTTGGCATTATTGCTGTTTCATCTGTTTATTCTTTTTTATAACAAGTCTATTCTACCTACTTTTACAAACTTTCAAAGTTTGAATACACTTAGTTTGTTTAATATTTTGATTACGTAGTTTAAGACAGTATAGGCTATTTAGTTATAGTATTTACCGGTCGTGAGCCGTATTTTTGCGGTCTTTTGTCAAATTTTAAATCACGTTGTTTGTGAATATTAATAAATCGCAAAATGGGTAAATTTTAATGACATCATGCCCATAAATATAGTATAAACTATGGTATAGTATGCTACAAACCTGGGTCATAAAAAATGGAGTGAGGTGGACTGAGGGTGAAACAAGGCATGTTATTTAAAATGCAGTACTGTTGGACATAGAAAATGTATAAATTTATTCAGCTCACCATCCAAACTAAGTTATGCAAACATCTACAGACAAACAACTTGTTTCTAGAGAATCCGTTTGCCTTCATTTTTTTTTTTTTTTTTTTTTTTTTTTTTTACTTGCGACACTGTAACATTCACTATGTGCGAACTTAGTTGTGCCTATGAATGTGTGGACCAAAATTTGTACGGTAAGAAGCTACAGACTTAGAGTGAATTGTGTGTTACTGAGCATAATAAACTCACATTACCCAGGAGGCAGTAAATTGTTTCATGATGAATAAGCCTCTGAATCACTGATAATAGCAATAAAAGGTTTAAAATACCTGTGCACTGTCAAGTGATCCTGTTTGGTTAATTTGCTACCGAAGGTTTCGGGCCTCTAATGGGTCCATTTTCAAGCGTAGAACATCAGTATTTAGTTATCCATTTGAACTTCGTCAAAACATTAAAACCATACACACACACTAAAGACATTTATGACACGAAAACATTAAAAACATAACTGGCCAGTTTATTACTAAAACCGTATGCACGTGCTGTGTCCCCGGCTGATGAGTCATCACTCTGATGACTCACACGGTGATGACTCATCAGCCGGGGACGCAGCACGTGCATACGGTTTTAGTAATAAACTGGCCAGTTATGTTTTTAAAGTTTTCGTGTCATAAATGTCTTTAGTGTGTGCGTATGGTTTTAATGTTTTGACGAAGTTCACATGGATAACTAAATACTGATGTTCTACGCTTGAAAATGGACCCATTAGAGGCCCGAAACCTTTGGTAGCAAATTAACCAAACAGGATCACTTGACAGTGCACAGGTATTTTAAACCTTTTATTGCTAAATTGTTTCGGTTAAAGAAGCATTGTCAGGTCCAAAACATAGTATAACAGGGATCGGTGTTAGTCCCTCTGTATTTTTTTTTTTTTTTTTTTTTTTTTTTTTTGTCAAGATAAGTGACTTATATAGGAGTGGTAATGAATGTCATAATATTCTCTGAAGATACCACCCTGGTGTCATAAACCTCAAGTGAAACTTGCACAGATGGGAACTGGGAAGTATCGTCTAGATGTGTCTCACAAGATAACGGTTTCCAACTCAACCAAGCAAAGATTCAGTCGCTGGTATGCAGTATTAAAAAAAATCCTTTAGCGACGAACTTTAAACACTTCTCGGCTTTGTGGTAGATAGGCTTTGTGATACATATAGGCAGTAGTAAGCTCTCGCCGGTTTCTATCTGTTGCTCAACCTTAGATACTTCACCACCGTGCTATTACTCACTGTATACTGTAATAATACTATGTTTCAATGTCATGTGAGTTACGATTTGCTACTGTTGGGTACCAGAAGCAGTGGGTATCCTACATCTACAAAAACACGCTGCTAGGAAAAACACGCTGCTACAAAAACACGCTCCAGTATTTGCAAAACTTGGTATACTTACCACTTTTAGTCACTTTATCCTAGTTTTGCATTGTACATGTCTTAGAAAAATTTGAGGGATTCTTAACCCGAGCAACTTCTATGACATAGTGACCAAGAGTTTTGGATATGCCAAGGGTTAGACTCACAAGAACCCTTAAGAGGTACTCCATACTGCAAATTAAGATCTTCAACAAACTGCAAGAATATATAAAACCTCTGAGCAAGACAAAGTTAACAAAGGAACTTCTGGAAAATATGAAGTAAAAATCCTATTATATTTCTTTGGGGAGGGTTTTTTGGGTACAGACTTTTAGCCCTGAGTTTTCCGTAGCCTGTCAGGCAGACTTAGAAGTATTAAGTGTTTAGTGTGTTTTGTAAACATTGTTTGTTTGTATGTTTGTTGTGGTTTATTTTAAGCTATCATGTTGGGTACAAAAAATGAAGGCTATTAGGCTCTATTCCTACAATATTTTAAGAAATTTAAGGTGGATAATGTAATGTAAGCAACCATCGCATCAGCCTTTAATCCACTCGTGGGATATCTACGACTATTCGTGGTAGTGCTAGTGCTGCTAATGCTAATGATTCAGGTTCTGCAACATATATGATTTATTTTATTTTAACAAGACATAAGCACCTATATAAAAATCCATATATTTAAATAACTATCATACATAACTTAATAATCGTCATCAAGAATACAAAGACCAATCTGTGTATTTTACTAGTTTAAGAATGAATTAAATGCAAAAGAAAAATCGCTAACACAAAAAAAAAATAGATTTTATATAAGCGGTTACCACAATGTATGTACAGTATATTAAGGTTTCAACCGTAGTTTGTTATTTTTAAACAGAGTTTTGACAGTTATTTGGTTTCTTAATTAATTCAAATGCTTTATACAATACCACAGTAACAAAAACAACAATACGTAGGACAAAAGACTAAAAATTTATTTACCACCATAAATTTGCAAATAAATGGGGTAATTTCAAACTTCATCATGCTTATTATATTCGGCTTATAACTATTGGTTTAAAAGAATTACATTTTACAAAGACAATTAGAAACCAAAGCATTACGTTTTAATTTATAAACACCATATTTTCTTTATGTTACATCAGTGTACCTTCCTAATGTAACATTTAAAAAATCTTTACATTAATAGTGATTACGATTTTAATTTTCATTATCATTTTATTCTAATAATTCAATGATTTAATTTAATCCTGTAATCCTAAAACGAAGTTCTACTACTTTCTGCCTCCTGGTTGCACATCAGATATGTAAACACATATGAAGTTCTCTCTGGACATGAATTGTACTGGAAAAAATAAAACATTTCAAGATATGAATTGAAAAACCTTTAGTATTATAAAAAATAACCAACTATACTGAAGATTATTCATTCAAGAGTTCACAAGCAGACCTGTTGTCTAATTAAATTTTTTAACGGTTGTGTGTAGATTATTGTACGAGTTTTAATAAGCAGATCCCTGGGAGAAACCCTATTACGTTTGTGTTTATTATAAAAATTACATTTCTTTATAGAACACTCTGCCCTGGCTGTTTTCATTTATATTATGGCACACAAAAAGCTTGTCCTTTTCAAATATTTGGACAGTGCACATATAAATTTGATATATTACTTTCATTTTTTTATTTTATTTGCCTAACAAAAGCGAGTGTAGCCACAGTTGCACAATCCCTTTCTATTATAATCCATGGAGCAGTGAGCAGTTTCCGTCTTTTTGAGTGCAAGAGACTGCTATCGCGGAGCAGTGGGATAATACGATAAGTGGGACTCAGTACTACAAGGCCAGGTCTGAATGGAAGTCTCGATCACACAAGTGTTTGTTGGTGTCCTAGTGTAAAGTGTCTCTCTACACAATCTGTGAATTACATCTCTGGACATCTATTGGGCAAGATGTAAGTTTAACTAATAACTCTATTAATAAGTAGATTCAATTTGTTGGATTGGCTGATTTTACAAATAAATACAATACAGTTTAGGTATCGTCAAAGGTCTATGCTTCTGACATATCACAGATGTTTAGTTACTAGTCCCTGTAAATATATTGTGTCAACTTTTCTCTAATAGCAATGTATCAATGTAACTGTGACATAGAAGTAAATTTTTTATGTACGATTTCACTGGTTTCAGAGCTCTTAGGTGGCTATATCAGAAAAACTGATGGACAGAGATCTTTGACGAGATTTTTACAAATCATTTAATACATTTTATATCTTGATGATTAGTACCCTAATACGAGAGGGATGTTACACTGAAAAAACTGTTTTGTTGGGGTAACAAAAAAATTGTTGTCCCAACAAAAAAATTTGGTTGAAATAGGGACAACTATATTTTTTGTTGGACTAACAAAATAATTTTGTTAAAATTTTTTGGTTAAAGCAACAAAAATTTTTTGTAATTGCAACAAAAAGCTATATTGTTATTTCAACAAAATCCTGATACATTTTGTTGAATTAACAAAACCATTTTGTTGGCCTGAGTTATTGAAAAGTATTATTTTTACATAAAAATTCATGAATTAATGCATTTATGCCAACCAACAGATTAAAAAAAATAAATAAATAAAAAAAGTAAATCAAAAAGTATATATCTGTGACGGGATTCGAACCCTCAACCTCTTATTTAATGACCTGACGCTCTAACCACCTGAGCCACGGGAACTGTGAAAATATCGGTTCTAATTTACTACTTAGCCATTTTTTACTCGGCCTCCGTTCAGAGCTTGGTTAAAACTCAAAAAGTTAGCCCAAATGTGAAATAACTTACTGATTCACCTTGAACGTTTATTTGACGTGAAATAAATATTCTGTGCTATGTGGGTAAACAAAATATTTGGTTGGGAATACCAAATTTTATAACCAAACCCATTTTGTTGATCCAAACCATTGATTTTGTTGGTTTGACCAATTTATTTGGTCCCCTCAACAAAACGAGGGCAACAAAATAAAGTTTTGTTGCCACAACAAAACATTTTTTGTTGGGAATACCAAATTTTATAACCAAATCCCTTTTGTTGATCCAAACCATTGGTTTTGTTGGTTTGACCAATTTATTTGGTTACCTCAACAAAACGACGGCAACAAAATAAATTTTGTTGCGCCAACAAAACAGTTTTTTCTGTGTAAGGGAACATTTAGTTCTTAAATAAATTTACAGTTTACCATAACACAGTATTCAAAGAATGGTGTTAGAATAAACTATAAATTTGTTTTGCCACTTATGTGAGGGGGGCCGGGGGAGAATTGAATCAATTATTATGCGAATAATAGTATATTTCATTTTAAGTACCGAAATTGGCATTTTTCAGCACTTTAACTATACTGTTATAGGCTAGGTATGATAAAAAATAATAGCTACTTAAAGTAAATAAAATGTTAAGAAACGAACACACATACATGGAGCTGAGTTTTTATAACTTTAGAATTTTTTTTTAAGAATCGTATGATTTTCCAATAGTAATCAAAGTTTAAAACAATGATTTAATAATTTAACGATTTACTTAATTTAAATTTTAAACCAGTTATTTTAAATTTAGTTATTAAGTGGTATATGCTCCTTTAAATGTAAGGGTTATTCCTATTTAAATAAATTTGTTAGGAGTTTAAGCTTAAGTCTGTCAAACTATGGCTATGGCAAAGGCCTTAGTTTTAGGTTATTAGACTGTGAATGTGAAAGCAGAAATTAATATAGTGATCACCTTGACAGCGTGTATTTGGACGTGTCACTCCTTCTAAATCGTGAGATCAGCCGCAGTGCATAGCTGCTGTGAAGTTGTATCTGGAGAATAGCAGTTTATAAAATAAATATTCAAAGTAACTGGTATCAATAATGTTCATAAATTTCCAGCTAAATAATTAATACATTTTGAATATAAATATGTATAAATACAATTTATACATATTTAAATCTTGTTGTTTTGTTTACACAATGAAGTGATCATTTAATTATTTACCCTGCACTCTTTTTCCAGAACATTTATGTGTGAAATAGGGAGGCTAAATTACCTAATAATTAGCGGTTTCCTACTTAAGGATAAGAAAATAAAGCTACATTTTAGAAATTTTTAAGTATTCAAATAAACAGAATACTATTGTACTGTAGTCAACAACTAACAATATTAAACAATAATCAACAACTATTTTAATACTATAATAAATTATCAAGCTCTTCTTTAGTTCATGCCTAGAATTGGCACCAGCAGTCTTATTTATTGTAAAGTTAAAATTTTAGAAAATAACTTTGATATACCACACAATGGGTAACCAAGAGTTTTGAATACAAATAAACATAGTTTTTAATTCATTTTGTATTATGTTTAATTACATTTGGAATTTTGCTGAAAAACCCTGGGACCTAAAAACGTGGAGTAGTCTTGAACAATTGATGCATCCAACAATCAGAAGCCTTAGGTTACAGAGAGGTTTTGCGCCGTTACAGAAGCCCACGTTTAGCGCCGTGCTTCGGAGCACATGGCAGCAATTTTGTATATCTCGTACCTGTGCTTCAGCTGCTCACCAGCTTACAATCTAGTACGTTCGACATACAGTAACAAACATTCCAATGGTTGACAGATACTTTCAATACCATAAAAGTAATCTACAATGTAATGCATTATATTTTTATTTAGACAACTGACTATAAAATTGTCCCATCGTATAGAATGCTTAGGTAATTACATGGCCCTTTAAATTTTAGCTTGTTAGGCCAATATTAAGTGTTGAATCAACAGTTGTTGTAGATGATGTTACTGTTGGCCACACTCGTCCTCGCCGTTCCCACGGTCTACGGCGCCCGCATCCTGGCCATGCTGCCTTTGGGCGCCAAGAGCCACCAGAGATTCACCCAGTCCGTGGTCATGGCCCTGGCGGAGGCTGGCCACGAGGTGGTCCTGTACAGTCCCTTCCCTCAGCTGATAGAGCATCAGCCGGCCAACGTCACACACGTGTTCCTGGAAAACATCTCAGTAGTGGACCAGAGCACTGACAGTAAGCTTATGACTAATTTAAGGTAGTTTAAAATATTAAGGAGTTTAAAATAACTAATTATTGTGTAATTTAATTCGTTCACTTCAATGTCTTTTAGACATTTGTTGGGTGAGTTGTTATGGATTAAAAGAACCTGTCATAAAGCCTTTGAATCTGAAGGCTGGTGCTGGCTAGAACCTAAGAAGAGTTAGAAGCTATTGATGGTTCGTAATTGGGCCCAGGTTCCTTTGTTTTGTATTTAGAGCTGTAATCTAAGTCACAACTATCCCCCAGTCACATTAACCTAAAATACGCAACATATTGCATCGATGACTCAATATCAAAGTATGAACACGTGTATTGATCTATTTAAATTTCATAGCAAATTTAGAATTTTTTATGTTTAATTACAAATAACAAAAAAATTCCACACATATTTTGTATTATATATTTATTTTCTTTGTTTACAGTGGTCGCAATGATCCAAGAAATAACTTCTAACCCTTTCTGGAAGTGTTTTGACCTACATTGGAATTTCGTAGATAACTTTTACCCAGAAGTAATGAACGATAAGAAAATCAAGGAACTTCTCTCCTCAAATGAAAAGTTTGATTTGATCGTTTCGGAAACGTTTAATGCCCAGGAATTTATTCTCCTTCTAACCAGTAAATTCAATGTTCCCGTAATTGGCCTACAAGCATTCCCCACTAGCCACGTTATAAACAGTGCTTTAGGGAATGCCCTCTCTACAAGCTACATACCTGACACATGTACATCTTTTTCAAACAAAATGACATTATTGGAAAGACTGGCTAATGCCTTTTCAAATTTAAGGGGACTCTACTACCATTATTACTACTACATTCCAAAACTGGATAGTTTTGTAAGAAAATCTTTCCCTGATACCCCACCTCTGGAGGAGTTGACCAACAATGTGTCTTTGGTGTTCGTCAACGACCACTTGACTGCGGACTACGCCCATCCGAGGACCCCCAAAATCATCCCCGTTGCTGGCATCCACCTCCAGCCGCCCAAACCCTTGCCTCAGGTGAGAATCATACGCCATTCATCACTTATGGTACGGTAACCGAATGCAATGGCATTTTTAATTCCTTATAATTACTTATAAATGACAATCCTGACATAAACAGAATTACGCTATTTTTTAACTAAGTCTACAGAGTTTGTTGTAAATGTCCTCCCTACTTTTTTCATCATGGAATGACTTTGATTGATGAAACTTAACTAATCCACATTGAGAATTTATTATTCATGTTTGGATACATCATGACTTTTAGTACTAATAGAGAACAACCTATAAGGAGTATAATAAAATCTTAAAAATGTTACAGTTAAATATTGCAACATGCATCAAATTAAACTTTTCAAAGAGTGCAATGGCTCAAATTAGACTGCAATTGCTAAATGGCATGTTCAATGATTGTTGAAAATATAATTTTTGTATTAGCAGTCATTCTGATTAATTTCAAAATACTTTCTCTTCAGTTACATTATTCCTGTAAATTGAATTATTAGAGGTTAGAAATGTCAAGTTTTTATACATAATTGATCATTAAAAATTTGATTTCAAGCAAATAAAAATGTTTATGATTACTCATTAGTAATTGTATTTTTTTTTTCAGGACATTAAGAAATTTATGGATGGAGCAAAAGATGGTGTTATATTTTTCAGCCTTGGAACCTATGTTGTTGACCATTTACAACCACAGCAATATTTTGAAATGTATATAAATGTGTTCAAACCCCTGAAACAAAGAGTATTATGGAAGACGAGGAAAGAAAACATTCATGGTTTGCCTTCTAACGTGATGACTGTGAAATGGGCACCTCAACAAGATATTCTTGGTATGTATGCTATGTCACATAGTAGTTTTGAACAAGAAGTTGGTAGTAGCTTTTACCTTATTTCTCCTAGTTCACATAGACTTTGATCTGTGTGTAGATCCCATTAGACGAAGTAAAGGGGTTAGCAACCACACAACAGGAGAATCGCACTGATGGAAACTTACTGACCTAAACTGTATTAAAACCCACAGCATCGCTGCTATGGCAATAATGCCCCTAAAGACTCAATCAAACTATGGCGGAGTTATAATTTCTGTTTAAATAATTATGATTAACAATCATGTGACATTTTATGTTCTTCATAATACGAATATTAATTTTTCTTTTGCCATTATACTTTTATAATTTGAAGGAATTGAGTCAATAAACTTTTTAATAATCTAGATCATTGTAGGTTAATTTTATTATATGTTTAAAAGCTACAAAATATGAAATACATATTCATTAAACAATTGAGCAAACGGATAAGTTAATCAAGAAACTAAAAAATCGGTTGAAACTGACAGTCTCCGCTGGGAAATATTACCTTGCTTTCTTATCAATATCTCCGATTGGTTGTGAATTAATAAACAGGGAATGCGTTCCTTGATGGTCTACACAAGTATACAGTATGTCCATGTGATTGATTTGTATGTTTGTCGCAGCGCACCCCAACTGTGTCCTCTTCATAACTCACGGAGGTCAACTGAGTCGGGTGGAAGCACTTTACTTTGGAGTTCCCGTTATTTCTATACCTCAGTTCTTCGACCAACACAGAAACTCAGAAACATACGAGCAAGCAGGAGTAGGAATAAAGCTGAAAATTGAGGACGTGTCAGAGAAAACGATGTCTGCAGCTATACGTAAAATTCTTCACACACCCAGGTAAAGAACGATTACCACAATAATTAGCCTTCAAATGATTTTTCTATAGCGGAACAGATATTGATTGTAGTTATGAAATATACAGAGACAATTACTTTGCAATAAAGTTTTAATGTAGTTAATTTAGGCTTAAAGTAATAACTTTAACTTAGTTGCCTTTTAAATGTTTTAACTTCATCCAGTTGTTTAATTTTAAAATATAGATTAAATATTAGAAAAATGCATTCATGTGCATTACAACCGTTTTTATGTACAACTATAAAGCAAGGGTCTTTGTGTGAAGGCTCTTTAAATGTTTCTGTATCTAAATATTTTCAGTTTGGTTATTCCTTGTGGAAGATAAAGCTTCCACTATATTTTGTGTATTGCTGTAACTTAGTTCAACATATAATATACTGTATGAAAAAATTTTAAAAATGTATTGATAAGTCCCGTAGCCTTAAAATTAGACTATCAATATTTCTCAACACAGTTATAGGGAGAACATGCAACGGTTGTCGGCGGTGTTCAGGGACCGGCCGCTGTCCCCTGCGGAGTCTGTCGTGTTCTGGACGGAGTACGTGTTGAGACACGGCGGAGCTGCGCATCTCAGGCCGGCCTCCACCGAGCTGCGATGGTACCAGCTAGTGCTCCTAGATGTAGTGGCTGTCACCCTTCTTGCTGTCTCATTTATAATTGTGATTGCATTATGTAGTCTAAGAAAACTGTTATCCTTTATTAAATTTAACAGGCACAAAATTGAAAAGGAGAAAAAGAATTAGGTTTGTATGAATTTTAACATTAACGTTATACATGTTTTTCTTTAGTTTAGAGATATGTTTATTTTATTTATTTATAATGTGTTACGGTTACGTAAATGCTTGAGTTATTTATTATTAATTTATTAAATACACATATTTAATATGCAATAAAAAGACAAAAAACAAACGTCAGTTTGCTTTAGTATCTAAAACCATCATCATAATAACTGTGTATTCAGTAAATATTCTGACGTAATTGGTATTCAATAAATATAAATCAATTACTACTAAATAATAGAAGAATCTACCATCACGAAAATACATACCAAAAAACTGTGAGTACGTTTTTTCATTTATTTATAAAGTTTTTATTAAATTTTTAAAATCAATAACGGTATATTACATTTTTGCATTGTTATTATTATTTTAACATGTTTGTAACAGATAAACATACTTGTACATATTATTTTAAGCTCTTGAAAATAATAGTAAGAATCTAAAATAAAAATTATAACACTATTTTCCTAGTGTTTTCATTTATTCATAAACTATATATTATATTTATGATGTGTAGCTGTCTAATATCAGTATATGTCATTCTAACTCAAACTCGGTGTAGTAGAAGTATTGACAATTTTCATAATGCTGCTCTAAAAGGGCTCTAGTCATTAACTGTTTACTTAATCAAATGAATGAAGTAAGGGGATAAAAATAATAAGTTGATGTTGTTGAGCATAAGTTTTTTCGCGTATTAACAAATTAATTAGAAATTCCGACTTGCCCATTTTTGAGCGAGGTAAACTAATAGTAAAATTCTTGTTTATAGTTGAAGGTAGTTAAATGAATAGGGCAGTATGGCAGAAAATAAACATCATATCACGGATCTACGAAGCTCAGTGGGTCATTTTTAGAACTCACTTGATGACTTGGTCATGAAAGTTGACCTTATGATAAAGGCGTTACTAGTGATGAAGTGTACTATTTTATGCTTATTTATTTTCAGGTCTCATTTATGTCATATTTTATTATATATTTTGTATTATTGTTACTAAACCAATTTGAAGGTAGTATTATTAGTGTAAGAATTAAATTATTTTCTGATTTTATTTTTGAGAATAGTATTGTATGATTCCCAGAAAGTGTTTTTCATTTGTCATATTATGTGGTATCTGGTATATATTATTTGTCATATTATCTGGTATTTGTTTCCCATAAGAAAAAATGTGCAAGAAACATTGAGATAGCCAAATAATATATTTTAGATTAGGCTGTTTTAAAATGATTTAAAAAATTGACCTTAGTGCACAAATACCTTTTTTTATCACTATAGATATAAGAATATAAATGGAAAATGTTCGTTAATGGTACATTTTTTGTTATATTCTATCCTATAATGATGAAGAACGCATATGATAATAATGATAAAATACTATACAACAAAAAGATGGAATATGCATTTGTACTTTACCTTACCTTACTTACCTCAAGTATTGTAATTTTTAGTACGCTTAATTTTCACGTACAGTTAATAATAGTTACTGTTATCTAGTAGTAAAAAATAGTTGTACATGTAATTAAAGTGCCTTAAAATAAAGCTTGTTCCATCAGGTTTTACATAAAGCAGTTCAAAAAACCCTAACGAATTATGTGTCATAAATAAATTTATCTAAACTATATTAATTAAGGAGAAATACAAATTCTTTTGTAAATTTTTAGTGGTTAACTATTGTCTGTACAGTTTTTTGTATATGTATTGTATGAATTGCTCTCTCTCTATATATATATATATATATATATATATATATATATATATATATATATATATATATAATCTTTAATTTCACCAAACAGGATGTTGAATATTTTAACTATTTTACAAAACTTAAATAATATGTTAAACTCATAAGCTCTCATATTAACTTACGTGTAAAATATTTAAAATACCTTTCGAAATTTATTTTTTGTGATTATTTCCTTAAAATATTTTTCGTATCTCGTTTTTTTTTAATTTTCAGCCCTAAAGCTTTAAACAAGTACCACATTTTCTTACATTGTCACAAGAATGACAGTAAATTTAATACAACTTCCAATTTTAAAAAAGTCTCAAGGCCCTCAACAGCTAGCCACCAATCACCTGCTTAACGAAGAAGAGCATTTGTTAGGCTATGGCCCCTTCTTTTACTTCATTGGGTGATACCTTAGTTATAAATCAAAACTACATGTGATGTATAGAAGTAAATATTAAGTTTGAAAAGTCTGAAATATCAGACATTGACAATGAGTGACATAAAGGTCTCCCACACAACACAGGATATCATATTTGTTAACGTTTCCATGGATACGGACATGGTCCTCTCCTGCCTGTCGGACACTTTGATGAATCCTGGTAATGTTTTGTTTCATTCTTCATATATACCGGGTGTCCATAAAATCTTACCCTAAAAAAGAAACCGAAAAATAAGAAACTATTGGTATTAAGATAAAGTTTAATTTTCAGTTTTAAAAAGTGACTTCTTAAGTTTTTACATCTATATACACAGATTTAAAACACTTCTATGTGTGCGGCTTGGTTTCCTGTAAATTTTGTAGTTGACTTTGCAGTTTCATTAATAACCATTTTTCGATTTTAGTCAACATTTTCTGAGAAATGGTCATTACTGCATTTATTATTCTATATTTTTTAGTTTCTGAATTAGGAACTGGGGAAGAATAAACCAAATATTTGACAAATCCTTACATAAAGAAATCCAGAGCGATCAAGTGTGGTTAACAAGGTGGCAAACTGGTTCCAACACGATTTTTTCATGCAATATAAGTAAAATGTTTTTAATAGTTTAGGTGTTAACACATTAATTAAAACAAAATTTAAAAACTAGATTAAATTCCTTTGAAACGAGAAATGTAAGATGCGTGTGACTACAATGGTGTCCATACAGTAAAGCCATGAAATCAGGGCAAGACTTTGTGGACACCCGGCATTTGCTGAATGGACAGTGGTTCTGAGCTTAATGAAATTTTAACAATTTTATTAATCCTCGAAAAGCGCATTGTCTAACCCTAATACAACAAATTGTCTTTTATGAGTTATCATTTCAAAAAGAAATGATTTTGTGTTTCAAATAGTTCAACGAATTACTAAAACTTATCAACCGTCAATGAAACTAATAACATGAAGGTATTAACAAAATAAAATTGACAAGTCGAATGGGTTGAGGTGTTTCCAGACTGTCAAGAATCAAAACTCAACTACCACAAGAGAAATGGGGAAAATCTAAATGCTCATTTATTAATGTTTTCGGATACACTGATACTTCTTGCAAATGATAAGTGGTAGGTATTTTTTTTTCGAAAAGTCTGTAAGATACTCTTTGATAAGATCAAACTTCCTCGAGAGTGTTTCTATTGAGCTAAATCGTCTTAGTATTAAAAATTACAAAGAGTAAGATTGTTAGAAAGGGTTTTTCTCAAAACGCCATGCAGTGTTTCGCCCGCTAAAATGTATTGTCTTTGTTTAAAGTCCGATAAAAGTGAGAGAGCTTTTAAATAAAATAAAGACCTGGCCTTTTTGATTCGCTTTGACATTCTTTTAACATATTTGGAATCAATATTATTATATAAAAAAATAAATACAAAAGAGAATAAAATAGCACACGTCTTTATCTTTTGTTTAAAACCTCTCTCACGTTTATCAGACGTTGAATTAAGTAAATAAATGGGAGCATCTGAAGCACTGAACAATGAATTTTAGACCTTCAAGACCCTTGGCACTGACAGCCTTTCGTTACAGCCAATGAAACTGATGCCCATGAACGTAGTCAACGTAGGCATCTAGGCGCAAAATCCCCTTCCTCATCATCATATATATCATCATCTACCTCATCATCTTGGGCCGCACAAGTGCTGAAGTGCAGCAGCGTTTCTTTGTTCACATTGTTACACACAGGATACTATATTGTTTCTCGCCCTTTGAATGATTGTGTAACATTGCGAAGTATATTCAGGTAGTTTTCTCAACGAAAACTTGAATGGGCAGGAAAAAATCGTTCTATCATTTAAACCTCCTATCTTACTTAATTTGTAAAACTCAACAAGCAAACTTCATATCTAGTTTTAGTAACATGGTCTATTCTAATTATTACAGTGTATTTATTGAACTTCCAGTTATCTATACTGTTTATTACAAGTTGTATATTTGATATGTAGCTTATTTTCAATATATATCTAGATACCATGTCTATAAAATTAATACATTTTTTATTTACGTGCTGTACAATATTGATACTAAATTGTATTTTACTTTGAAACAATTTTTTATATGTAAGAAACGTGTAAGTTTATGTTTGTTTAAATTTTTTCTTTTGTTCGTTTAAGACGTTACACATTCATTCAATTTTGCATTCACTTTTTTATCATAAAACCACCTGCACTAATAAAAGGTGTTCAAATATTATGTTCCTAAAATTAAATTAACTGTCTTAGTACATTTTACGATTACTTTTCTGTACGTTGATATAATTATTGATTTTCGTTGTATTTCAATTGAGTTTTAAGAGAAATTATTTTAGCCTAAAACATATTATTTTTTAGAGTCTGCAGTACCAGCTGCTTTGGATTTTTACTCCCATAAGACTAATGTTAAATTTCAAACATCCACTACACATTTAATATTCGTCACAAAAGATTCATCCTTATGTCATTTTAAAGTAAGACTTAATTTTAATTAATAATTTAATACCTAGGTTCCTATGAAGTCAAAAGTTTCATATTATTGATTGTTGATAAGCAACAAAGTCTTCTTAAATTTTTTGTACGAAATTGATCGCGATTTTAAGTACTTTAATCTCATAAATTTCTCAATAATTGTGATTTTTGTTTCACATTGTGATAATCATTAAAATTTCCTTTAAAATTACACAAAGATGAATCTTTTTCGACCATTATTAATGGCGAAGCGGATGTGTTAAATTTAACATTATTCTTATAAGAATAAAAATACAAGGCGGCTGGTACTTCAGACTCTTTAGTGACCACCCAAAAATAATTCCAAAAGAAAATATAAACCACTATTGAAAATGTAAAAATGTTTCTGATGAAAAATATAGAATATTCTACGTAGAAAAAATACATATGTGAAAAATATTTAAATAAGCTACAAGGAATTCTCAAAATAAGTTAATTGAAATTTTTTTTATTTTGTGATAAATTTTAATTTGTAATACCTACGTAACATACAGCCTGGTTATGATAAAGATGCCTTTAATAAATAAATATATAACAATAAAAATGTATAATTATTAATGAAATATACAGTAAAAAAGTTCGGTGACCTGAATAGTAGTTAAAAATTCTGGTTTTAGAAACTTATTGAATAATAGGACAAATGTTTCCACCACACGTGGGTAGGCTACAGTGGTTACCATAGCAACGGCATCAGTATAGTTGTCGGGTTATACAAACTTTCTGCCTGTTGGTTCAAAATATTGTCGGCAAGTTAATAAAGTTACTTTGTACTGGACCAACTAAAAGTTATTTTATTCATTTTATGTATAAATTTAATTTTGCTTTGTATGTGTACTTCGTGAGTTCGATGTTCCTCTTACTTTTTAAGCCAATGAAACTATGATTTAAAAATAACTAGGTTAATGTCATACTTTTAACGCACCATGATAGGGAAGGTCAAATATAATTAAATATTTATAGATTTATAATGAAATAACAAAAAAATTCTTTAACTAATTGGAACTTGTTTATTATAAAGCAGTATTTACCACACGTTCAAAATGTTTCAAATTAATTAAGGGTTTACTGTGTGGCCGTTTAAGCCATTATCCTACTACTGGAATGTTAAACTGCTACTCTGGACCTGTTTGTTAAGGGTTGTCTCAAATAATTCCTAGTTTGTAACACCCTTGGTTTATGGAGTGGATTTTCAATTTCTCATATGTTTTTGGTTTTACCATGCAGCCTGTCAAGCAGCAGTTGGGCCTTGTAGATTTTTTTAGTCAGTTTCTTTGACTTTTTGTATCATGTTGCTGGTTAATGTTTTATTTTGTGTTTATTTTTATTCTTTTTGTGGGGTGGTGGTTTTAATTGGTTTGCTGTATGGCGGTAGAGTATATTGTTTAGTGGCTTTGGCAAGGTATTGAATTTGTCAACTATTGTAATTATTTTTTGGTTTTTAAAGAATTTGGATTTTTTTGTCACATGAGTAGGTTTACAGACGCACGCATCTCCACCATAATTGGTGACAAAGAAAAATATCCACAGCAATGCTAGTCCTGTAGTTTAAAAAACCATTTTCAGCTAAAGATATGTTCACTTTTTAGCAATATTTTAACCCGAATTCCTTTTAAATATAAATAAATACTTTTTCAAGCATCCCTCAAACACGCCACCCTGGCGAAGCCACAAGCCGTGTATTCGGATCCTTGTAATCCCAATACCCGGGTTCGCCTCAAAACGTAACATAAGTTAGGGGTCTACAACTGTGTTTAAAATGATATGTTAGAAAATGCAACCATTCCATCTATTTAGACCCGGTCGGTTCCAAAATTCCGCAAACCTTCCTCTAAAAATTATGTAAGAAACTACTATGATTACGAATGTATCATTTTTCAATAACAGTATAAATATAAATTTCCATTTAGCCTATTACATGATAAAACACGGTAAGTGCCTTCAATGTACAATTGAGAATTAAAAAGATGAAAAATAGTTGGTTTTATATTAACAAATGGTAGATAAAAACCACATGTCTTAAGTCTGTTATCTAAGATCTCAGGATGGGCACATTTTACAGGTTAAAGCCCAGATTACCAGTTGGCAGTCCATTAGGACTGGACGTTTTAATCTAACTCTAACCTCGTTCTCTTCTTTCTTCGTCAGGTAAGTAGTGATCCCCTTAGCGATCCCGATTACAGCTGTAAAAGATGAAAACATCGCTTTTTTGTGGAGCCATATAAATATAGCTGTATTTAAAAAGTTTAATTTACTCCAACTCTCCTTTTGTGGTTTCTCTGGCTTCAAGGATATTATTTCTTTATACTGAGTAAATCATTGAACAAACCATCAGGTATAAGGCACCTAACAACAACGATGTGGTATCAATGACATCCTTAAGCAGTTTTTTCTACTTATCATGATTTAGCTTCACCAAGCGGTTTAATGGCTAGAACTGCACTGCAATTAAATTCTACACAACAAAATAAAAAAAAAACTTTTTTGGAAGAAAGTGTAGGAGTAATGATGAAATATTACTTTCACTTCTGTTTCAGGGTTAAGATTTTTCTGAGGAACGAAAGATACAAAAACTTTTTAAACAAAATTGTAAAATTAATATATATTCTAACCACGACATGTTTTTACAGTTTCCTCCTACAATTTTCAAACAGATAAATATTATTTGATGTCATTGGGTAGCATGACGTGAATATGTTTTTTTTTTCGAGTAAATTGGTAACCATCCATCAAAACGAAGCCCTTAATCCCTTAAGTATCGTTACTCTTAAGTTAAAAAAGGTATAGAGGAAATGCAGTAACCAAGCTAAAATGTCAATCAACAGTAGTTACTGAAGCCTTCGAGGTAATACCGTTTTACGAAATGCACTAAGAACGGAATTCATTGTTAAGAACGGAAACAGTGAAAAGTAAATGTGAGAAGTTGATCCACATTCCAACTAAATTTCTCGATTTCGAGCAACGAGTACACTAGTGTATTAAAAATAGTCAAAGCTGTAACATGCCATAGAGTTTTTTCAATCAATTTTAAAGTTAATAATGAATTAAAGTATAAACTGAAATGAGAGCAGTGCGTGACGAAAAGTTGGTGAAACATGACACCTGGTATCGCGTTCAACGCCGTTACCATGACAGCAGACGGCCTTCTTTTGTCTGCTTTATATAATGTAATCATTTTTGCCTCTTCTATATCATAATTTGTGTTACATGTAGAATTATTGATGAATAAGTATAACAGTAACATCTACCCGCTCGATGCAACTATCACACACTTTATTTATGAGTGGTTTCACTGTATTGCTCACGTTTATATAGCTATAAATATTATACAGGGTGTAAAAAAAGTCTGCAAACTATTTAATACTTTTTTAATTGTTTAACAAAATTAAAACTTTGCAAATTGATTCAGAGTGACTAAGGTACTTTTTAAAGTACTTATTGTCCCTGGACCTCCAAGGAGGGACGGTTCACAAGAAGTCAGAAGACAATCTTAAATGTAAGCACAGGTCACTATGTACATTAAATTAAAGGTCTCTAAGAATAGAAAACAATGCTAAAAACCCAACTTCAAAAGAATGACCGAGTCAAAAATGGCAGGTGATCAAACGTTGCATTTAAATCATGTTGCTTAAAATAAAAAATTAAATAACTCCCTCTCAACCTTTTGAGGTCGGGTTTGTGGAAAATTGCTCAGAATGCAAAGCCCTCTAAAATGACGTATCATATGACGTATGCCAATGAAGTTTTTCCTAGACTTCCTTTAGGGACTTTCCTAGTGGAGGTCTTCAGGGAAACTGCATTGGGCTACGTCATATGATACATCATTTTTAACATGCATTCTGCTTGCAATTGCATTCTGAGCAATTCGCCACAAACTCGACTTCAAAAGGTCGAGTGGATCGGGAGTTATTGCATTTTTGTTTACAGCAATATGATTTTAATGCAAAGTTTATAATCGCCTGCTTTTTTAAAATTTAAACATCCTTTTGAGACCGGGTTTGGCATTATTCCCGATTTTTAGAGACCTTTAATTTGATGTACATATTGACCTATGCTTACTTTTAAGATATTCTTCTGACTCCTTGTGGACCACCCCCCCCCCCCCTGGAGGTCCAAGGTTAAAATTTAACCTGGGTTTGTATTATATCCCAAAATTATCATTTGACTATTAACATATGTTTTATTCAATTGTTTGATGTGTTGTTGTTTTTCTCTATGTTTACTTTTTGTTCAGAATAAAGAGCTTACCAGTTTATAACCTTGAATGATTTATTTAATTAATTCAATCAATTCAAGACGAAACAAATTGTGGCGACGAAGAGAAAGAATTACTAATTATCTACGTTTTAATTGTATACTACAGTAAGTGCAGGTGAAACTTCCTTTCTTGTTGAATTGTTGTAAAAGACTTTGCTTTCACAGTGCTAACTTGTTAAATTTTTCTTTGAATTTCAACTTCAATTACTTAAACAATGGATGCAACACAATTTCAAGCCTTACTAGAAGCTTTTAATGATCAACAAAAGGTTTTGATAGATACAATATCAAACAAATTAGTTCCAACAGCTCAACTAAATACCCACCGAGCTTTCATTCCTGTCTTTGAGCAATTTGATTCTTCTAAGGAAAGTTTTAAAATGTACAGGGCTAGATTTGAAAACTATTTAGTATTAAAGGGCATGTTTGAAGATAAAAGACTTTGTGTCCAAATGTTATAAATTCGATTGGTTCAACATACTATCAACTGATTGCATCGCTAGTTGCACCCAGTGTTCCTACTGACAAGACTTACGGTGAGCTACTAGACATTTTTGAAAAACACCTGTGGCCTAAACAAAATGTTTTGGTTGCTCAACATAGGTTTTTATGTTAGGTACATCTGGTCTATGTACCAGAAAGAAACTCAATCAATTGCGGACTATGTGGCTGATTTGCGCCGCGATTTAATCGATTGCCAGTACGTGTGTCCAGTAGAAACCTGTAAATCTAGTATTGCTGACGTATTTCTCCGAGCTCAATTTATCCGTGGACTTCGGGACGACTCGATACGGGAAAAGCTTTTGCAATCCAAAAAAGTCACATTCGAAGAAATCCTCGATAACTAACTCTCGAAGCAAACAAAAATGACAGCCGCGCATTTTCAAACCGTCCTTCATCTGTAAATGCCGCAGAAAATACCTTTTCTACATCATTGGATGATGAAAGTGTGGATAAAATCCACCACAGGATTCGATCATCTGCTCGTTCATCCAACAATCGCTCGAATTCATCATCAAATAAACCTCCTGGCCAAACTCAAAGTTACCAGAATTATCGTTCAAAGTCAGGTATTAGAGTAAACTTCCAGCAATTAGGCATTGACAACAAATGTCTCCGTTGTGGAGTTTCAAATCATACAAGTAGGAATTGTTATACGGAACCTTCTAAACTCCATTGCACCTCTTGCGGGAAATCTGGTCACGTAGCCTCTGTATGCATCACAACTCTATTAAAACAATCATCGTCGAACCACGATTTACAAACTCAACCAACGAATTTCATTGAAATAACTTCTCTTGCAGATTTACATTCTGTCAATAAAACAATAGATATTTTTGAAAAATCCAGCCCTTCTGATTCTGAGAAATATTTTGTTGATGTCCTTCTTGAAGGTCAACCACAAACCTTCGAAGTAGACTCTGGTGCAGGGCTCACGCTCCTTCCTGAACATGATTTCAGTAAATTGAATATGAATCATATCCCCCTTAAACCGACTCACGTTCAGTTCCGTTCGTACACATCGGGCGTTTTCAAGCCTTTAGGAGTTGTTGAAGTCACCGTTGAGTACAAGGGATCAAAGTCAAGAGAACTCTTATTTGTTGTTCCATCCCAGTATTCCCCACTTTTAGGTAGGACATGGATTCGACATCTTAAGATCAGCCTTGAGGATATAGACCATAAACCTAGTTCAACTAATATCAATTCAGCGGATATTGTCTCCGATATACTACACCAATTCGATGACATATTCCAACCTACGATTGGATGTGTACCAGGTTTTACATGCTCTCTCGATCTCCGTCCTAACTCTAAACAGGTTTTCATCAAGGAACACCCTGTCCCGTATGTCTTATTGGACAAAGTAAATGCCGAGCTCGATAATCTTGAAAGGTCGGGTATCATTTCAAAAGTTGAAACTAGCGACTGGGGTTCACCGCTCGTTATAATACCTAAGCCAGATGGCTCTCTGCGCTTATGCGTTGATTACAAAGTTGCTGTAAACAAACAGCTCAAGTCGGCACATTATCCGATCAGGAAAGTTGATGACATCCTCAACAATCTCCGGAACTCGGCATATTTCTGTCATCTAGACATTTTTAAGGCTTACTTACATATAAATGTATGTGACCAAAGCAAAGCTATTCAGACAATGTCTACACACCGTGGTACTTACCTCGTCAACCGTTTATCATTTGGTATCAAGACAGCGCCCAGTGAATTCAACAGGATTCTAGATCAAATTCTATCTAATCTAGAGGGGGTCATGTCTTACTTTGACGACATAATCGTACATGGTCCAAATTTCGATGAATGCAAACGTCGACTGATTGCTTGTCTTGAGTGACTCAAGAAATAGGATTTGCATTTGAATAAGTCAAAATGTGTTTTCTTCAAGACCGAAGTTCAGTATTTGGGCTACAGTGTGAGTCATAACAAGATATCAAAGTCTCCTGGGAAAGTTGAAGCTATTCTTAAGCTTCCTGAACCTACTAACCCAGATGAGCTCCATCGTTTCCTAGGAATGGTCACCTACTATTCAAGGTTTATTTTATTCCTAACATATCTACAATTACTTACCCCCTGCGTCAATTGCTCAACAAAGATAGCGAATGGATTTGGTAAGTGAAGTGTCGCAAAGCTTTCCAACAACTTAAAGATGAGATAATGAGCGATAGAGTTCTCATGCCGTTTGATCCATCTCTTCCAGTTACATTAGCTTGTGACGCTAGTCCCACAGGCATAGCTGGGGTTTTATCGCACATAGTCGATAATGCTGAAAAGCTTGTCACGTTTATTTCAAGGTCCTTGACCCATGCTGAAAGAAATTATTCACAACTGGATAGAGAAGCTCTGGCAATCGTTTTTTGTTTTTCGAGGCTACACATGTACCTATATGGCCGACCCTTCACTTTGATTACAGACAATCAACCTCTAACGAGAATTTTTCACCCTGACTCCAACCTTCCGTCTTTCACTTCAGCTCGACTCCTTAGATATGCTACGTTCCTCCAGGAATTTGATTATAAAGTGGATCATCGAAAGGCTGAACATTATGCCCACGTTGACTGCATCTCTCGAGCTACTTGTGATGAATTTAAATCTGATGCCTCAGTAGAGTCAACTCTGAGCCTTGAAGTTCAGACATTGGAAGACCAGACAATAAGCAATATTTCTACAGATTCAATCACTAGTTCTACAATTGCAGAAGAAACAAAAAAAGATTGCCATCTATCAAACTTATTGCAAGATTTGATTACAGGAAAAATCCGAGACCCTCAGTTTAGCACTTCTAAAGGGATTGTTTAAAAAAAACAACCGAGTGTGCATACCGGTATCCTTGCAACAAAGAGTGCTGCAGGAGCTTCATCGCATTCATGTGGGTATTGTGAAGATGAAACAGTTGGCGCGACGACATTGTTACTGGACGAACATTGACAAGAACATTGAACAAATGGTTAGAGCTTGCCGAGAGTGTGCTTTGGTTCAGAAAAGTCCAACAAAAGTTCCACTTCATCAATGGGATGAGCCTCGAAATAACTTTGAACGTGTACACATTTATTACGCCGGACCATACCTTAATCATCATTTCCTAGTTTTAGTTGACGCAAAATCAAAATGGGCAGAGGTTCGAATCGTCAGAGATGCTCCAACAACAGCGACCACTATTGAGTTACTTTTAGATATTTTCTGTATTCATGGATTTCCTGAAATTGTAGTTTCAGATAATGCGTCAATCTTTCAAAGTGAGACTTTCAAAACATTTTGTCAGAATAATGGTATTGTTCAAAAGTTTTCAGCACCAGGCCATCCGGCAACCAACGGCTTAGCTGAGCGTTACATCCAAACTCTTAAATCGAAACTAAGCCGAATGACAAATTCCGGTCCTCTTCACCATAAGGTTCGTGAAATAATGTTCAGATACAGAGCAACGCCACTCCAAAACGGCAAAACACCTGCCGAGATGTATCTGAATAAGAACATTCGCTGCCAACTAGATGCATTTAAGCCGCCTTCACCAGAACCGAAGAAAACAGTGTCATTTAAAATACCTCTATCTCGTAAATTCAACGTTGGTGAAACAGTATTGGCACGCTGGTATTCGAATAATAGAGAATCATGGAAGTTGGGAAAGATCGTTCAAGTCTTTGGTAGAGTACACTACCAGGTTCGCCTAGAAAATGGCTATAATTTAAAATGCCATGCCAACCAGCTGAAGAAGACCGAGGTTGTTCTTGGTGATCCACCTCAAACACCAAGTGCCATCCAAGATTCTCAGAAACAAGGATCTGCCACTATCGTACTAGGGGCTAGACAGCCTCTACAGGTACCACCTGCACTTCTACCTATAAGTGATCAACCATCTCAAGCAATTCCCCTGCCTGTCCTTGAACCACGAGGGCCTCCAATACAGCCGCCTCCTGAGATGGTCCTTCGTCGGTCAGTTCGTCACCGACATCCTCCAGAATCCTTAAGAGACTATGTGGTTTTTTACTTCGAGTGAAGATACTATCCAACTGAAGAATTTAATAAGAGGGGGGAGAATATTATATCCCAAAATTATCATTTGACTATTAACATATGTTTTATTCAGTTATTTGATGTGTTGTTGTTTTTCTCCATGTTTACTTTTTGTTCAGAATAAAGAGCTTACCAGTTTATAACCTTAAATGATTTATTTAATTAATTCAATCAATTCAAGACATAACAGTTTGTATTCCTAAGTAGTTTAGAAAGTAGACTTAGTCACTCAAAACCATTTTTCAAAGTTTTAGTTTTATTAGTTAAATACTATTAAAGATATTAGATCGTTTCCAGACTTTCTCCCACTCTTTATATTACACCTACTATATACTTTAGGCAGGAAACGTTCAATACTATTACTTTTTCTAAATAAAAAATTGTTTAATCTAGGCATTTTTCTTACATACTTTTATCATCTCTTCCCTTTAATTACATTTAACCCCAGTACTAGTATATTTGCACCCCAGTACTGATATATTAGTACTGAGTATATTAGTACCCCAGTATTGATATTTGCAAAGCCTTGAGTTTTTTTATGAGTGATTTAATCCTCCGCTTTAAAGAAAACAACAAGTAAAACTAATACTGTATTTCTAAGCTGAAATGGTTATATTCAAAATCAATTACTTGTTTGTTCAAAACACTCATCTCATATTACAAGTAACCTAGGTATTATTTAATCGGAATATCAATTGCAGTAAATAAAAACCATAACGTTATCTTTTCATAAAATTTCATTTTTCTGTGGATTGTATAGATTTCTTTCACAAAACTCTGTTTCATACAACTTTGTCATACCAATTTCCTATTGAATATGTTTTAAAATATTTATAATTTCTAAAGTAAATACATTTTTTACACATTAGAAATTTTATACTCTGAAACAAGCACTGTTTGTACTTAAATCATTTTTTCCGTCCAAGGATTATAAATTGTTTGTTTGTATAAGATGGCATTGGCCAATATAACTTGATTGTTCCATCATACAGCCTTCAAAGCTTCCCTTTGTCCTGATGGATGTTTCAAAATAGCTACTAAAGTGATAAAAAAACAATTGATAACTGTACAAATAAACTAACACTCTTGATTTTCAACATGCATGATTTTTTATTCATTAAATTTAAACAAAAGTGTAGCACCCTCTGGGCAGGCAAGTGAACGAAACAAAAGAACTTGTCTAACAATTTACCGAGAAAGTGCTTGGTCATCCTAGTATTGATAATTAAAATACGAATATTTTTATTCATACGTGAAAGCATTAACATACCATTACCTTGGCTTCTAAGATCGAACCGTCCCTTTTAATATTTTTAATTACATATTTGTAACGTAGTTATCATTTGCGTTTATACAAAATCAATTAAATGGTACCAACATAATATTTTATTACAAAACCAAAGAGTGTCACTGTGAGAAAAGTTTCCAGCTGATAAATTACTGCAGAAAACATCTGCCCGAACTGCTTGCTCCAACGTCTGCTTAGTGTTACACGCCGTTTACAAATTACGGAATACATCCATTTCATCTGTCTAAAAGAATTCTCCGTTGGAACTCCAGGTGATGAAGAGGATCTCCATCTTTTAATCCTAATGTTTATTTTCATATAAATACAAATACCGTTTTCTTTTATTTTGTAGTTTCCTTACTAGTAATAAATGTAGATACGTTTACCCATGTTGATGGATGAAACTCTGTTAACATTTTTGTTATTCAACTAAGAAAATTTTATACAGCAATATGAATGATTTTTTATTATAGAACTGAAAATAAAAAAATATAAATCCCTGGAATTATGTTGAATTTTCATACCCAAGTTATCAATACAATTGTGACTAAAATAGTAAAAGGATCTCTAAACCAAAACTTCAAAAAATATTTGCTCACTTACTTTCCTAAAATTTTTGTTGAGTGTGATTTCATCACTAAACAGGAGAGTGATTTTTCCATATGATAAATAATACCAGAGCTGAAAAAGATATAGCAAGGAGGGTGACGGCCACTAATTCTAGCAGCACTAGCTGGTACCATCGCAGCTCGGTGGAGGCCGGCCTCAGATGCGCAGCTCCGTCGTGTCTCAACACCTACTCCGTCCAGAACACGACAGACTCCGCAGGGGACTGCGGCCGGTCCCTGAACACCGCCGACAACCGCTGCATGTTCTCCTTATAGCTGAAGTAAGTTAATAGTAGAAGTTAAAAACAAAATCACTTAAGTAACGTTAGATATAACGATATTAGTCAACTGTGCAATGAATGTAAAATACATGTATTCACAAGTCAAGTATTTAATTTGTAAACAAAACCAAAAGAATTGAGCTTATGCTTGGTAAAATTATTAAGTGTCGTAAAGAATACCCACCTTTTTGGCGGACTATGAGCCAGTCATACATAATTTTGATTTTAACTTTTATTGAAAATAAATGCTGTTCAATGCGGAAAAAATAAACGCATTACACATTATTTGAATGTGTCGTTCCTGTTATTAAATCTCCCCAGTGGCTAGTGAAGTAATTGTGGCCCAATAACTTCATCTGATTTATTATCCGTTTCCACAATAATACAGCTACTGGTCCAGTTGATGAAATTTGCTATCAAATGTAAGAATATTTCATGTGACTTAATTTTTTTTAGTTGAAAGGACGTTTAACACTTTTGTCTAGTTCGATAAGTGACAAATAAATACGAGTAATATAATAAAACAATTCGGAATCAAGTTATACACATCAGTGGAGTAGAACTTTTAACCAAGGCCTATCATGATTTGGTATTGCATTCGTTTCAATAGAGGTATTGTTTCAAAATATGAAATATCAAATAAATTCTGCATAATAATTTAGAGGGACATTCTTTTAATTATTCTGAAGCCGTCTATTTGGTAGGAACCCGATTTTTTACATTTTCCTTAACATTATTTCTATTTGGAATTATATTTTGAAACATCGGTTAGGGACGATCTAGTATATAACTTTATGTCTCTTTATTTTAGAATAAATGTATTTATATTTAAGAGCACAACTGGTTATGGTAAAAAATCCCATATTTTTATGATAAAAAAACAAATTAACTATATTCAAAATCTGTATAAAAAAATTATCAATTCATCAAGGGAAATCGCTTAGTAAGCAGGTCTGCTGTGTATTTTTCATTTAAGTTTTAATAAGTATTAAGTTAATTTAAGTCACTGAATAAGTAAAACGAACAAAGGTTTCACAAAGTAGACGACAGGAAATGTATATGCACAAGTTATAAATTTCTGAAATCGAATAAACACACATCTATGATATTTATGGTAGCCATGGGGGGGGGGGGCGCGGGTGCCCGTGATTGCGCGGCCAGAAGAGTGAGAGGATGCTGAAGCAAGCGGGAGTAAGGCCTTCGCCAAGAAGGCATAATAAAAGATAAAATTATGATACAGGAGTTCAAAGTTGAATTGTATTAAAACTTTTGTGTTTTAAAAGTTTCATTAAAAAAAAAGTTTAAACCCAAACAAATGGCTTTCATAGAGTTAACACAACTAACATTTTTATCTAATTTAAGGGCGTCAAATAAAAATTAAGTCATTTATGTATGCAAATGTTGAAAAGAATTTTTCCCAAATAAATGTTAAACTTGATATAATCATGAATGTACTTTCATCTGCAAGTGGCTGGCCTATATTTTCTTAGAAAACAAACATATGGGAGCAAACCCATACCCATGGTATTTATGGAGATATAAAACAATCTGTTGGAGATTTACTCAGTAAATTTTTCTGCTGCAGCGGGTGTTTTATTTCTATGTAATTTAGATCAGACAAAATACTAATTTACTTCCACTGGAGTTTTGAGGATGCTTGTCCAATGTCCATGGAGTCTGATGGTAGTTCAAATCAAATCAAAATATCCTTTATTCAGTATTTACATAAATCAATGCAATTGAATTGGGTCAATACAAAAGTCATCAGACCATTAATACATTGAAAATATATACATCAGTATTAAAAGTATACATAAGCTCAGTGGTTCTGCAGTGAAAAACATATGGAGTCCTCAGGGAAATTCTGATAGGGAGTACAAAGCTTTATTTATCAAGAATTCCTTTAACTTATATATATATATGTTGTAATTATTTTCACGTTTTATCTCATTTGGTAACTGAGTAAAAAACTTTTTCCCTGCATAACTTGTTTTTTTAATGTTAACTCCAAATTGTGTTTTTCTAACATTACTTTATTTCGAGTGTTGTAATGGTGATTTGTTTCAAATAGATAGTCATTGTCATGTTCTTTAACATACTTGATGGATTCAAAAATATACAGACTGTAGACAGTGAGAATTTTGAATTGAACAAACAAATGTTTAACGGTATCAGTACTTTGTAGACCGGCCATGATTCTTATTGCTTTTTTTTTGTTTAACGAGAATTTTATCCAGGTTTTGCTTAGATGTAGCCCCATAAATGCTTATTCCATAGTATACATGTGATTGAATTAAAGAATGATATATAGTTTTTAAGGTGTCTAAATCACTCAGCTTTGACATCTGCCATAATGCATAAATTCCTGATGACATTTTACTTACTACGTTTTCAACGTGTTTCTGCCAGGATAGATTTTCATCAATGGTTAGACCTAAAAATTTTGCTTCATTTGTTTTAACTATAATTTCATTATGAATTTTAATTTTGGGATTGAAATTGACTTTGTTTTGCTTAGTAGAGAATGCTATTATGTTTGATTTTTTTGCATTTAATAACAGATTATTTTGATCCAGAAAGAGTTTTATGTTTGCTAAATTTTTGTTGGAATACTCTTCTATGCTTTTACAAGAATTGCCTTTAATGATTAGATTAGTGTCATCCGCATAGAGACACACAGAGCCTGTGTCTATTAACTGAGGCATACCCCCCATATAACATAAAAATAACAATGGCCCCAATACAGACCCCTGAGGTACTCAATACTTAACTAATTGAGACTTAGAACTATATTTCCTTAAGTAATTACAATATTTGCCTGCTTCTGTATGTTCTATTTCCACATATTGCTGCCTGTTGTTCAGGTAGGAGGAAAACCAAGCAGCCTCCTTCCCTTTCACACCCAGTGATTCTAGCTTTTCAAGTAAGACAGGGTGGGAGACACTGTCAAAGGCTCTGAAAAGATCAAGGAAAATGCCTATAACTTTTTCTTTCTCATCGATCGAGTCAATTATATTTTTAACAAATTCAACCCCCGCCGTGATAGTTGATCTTCCAGGCCTAAATCCATGCTGCTCCTTATCTAATAAATTGTTTAATTCCAAGTATTTCAAAAGTTGATTATATACAATTTTTTCAAAAATTTTAGAAAAAACGGGGGGTAAAGAAATTGGTCGGTAACAAGAAACATCTTTTACATCTCCTTTCTTGAAAATAGGAATTACTTTTGAAATTTTTAGTTGATCTGGGAAAATTCCAGAAACAAAAGATGAATTTACAAGGTGAGCCAATGGTTTAAAAATGTACGTGCTTATTTGTTTGATGAAAGCCATAGGGATATCATCAATCCCAGAGGAATACTTGTTCTCCAAAGACGTTATAAATTTCTGTACATCTTGTTCATTTAATGGTGTGAAAACAAAATTTAAGGCTGTTACTGTGATAGGAACAAATGGTTTAAAAGGGGTGATATTTGGAATAATGAGGTTGTCAACTGCATTTATAAAAAAATTATTGAAGGTTTCACTAACTGCTAATGGGTCAACTATAGCTCTACCCCCATAGTTAAGATCAATATTTGCCTTTGGTTTGATATTGTTTCCTGTTTTTGCCTTAATAATAGACCAAGTGGTTTTAACTTTATTTGAAGATTTTTTTATTTTGTCTTGAATTTGATTTTTTTCAGTACTTATTAAATTTTTGTTGAGAAGTTTCTTTTTACTAATAATTTGGTTTTTTATTGCTTGATTTTTTGTTACTCTAAATGCTTTTTCTAGCTCAATTATTTCCTCTTTTAATATTTTCAGTTCGTCTGTAACCCACTTTTTTTCTTTACATGATTGATCCAAATTTAGTTTTTTCGGAAAGCATAAATCAAAATAGTGCTTAAATATGGTATGAAATATCTCATACTTATTTTCTACTGGTGCTTGGTAAACCTCCATCCAGCCTTCGCATGAAATATACATTTTAAATAAATCTACATTGTCTGGAGTAAGTATTCTCATTTCTTTTTTATTTTGTTTTTGTGTGTACAATGCACGTCAAGAATATTCAGAATTTGCCCATCATGATCTGAAATTTTTGTTATAATTCCCCTTGCAACCATTTTATGTGATTTAATATTTGTAATAAAATTGTCAATGGCAGATACTGAGGTACTTGTAACCCTTGTTGGAAAATCAACTTTATAAAACATATTGTACATTTTCAAAATGTTTTTAAATTTCTCATAAAGTTATGACATTTATATTTTTTTCTCAAGTGTGGCGAATCATGTGCAGATATAATAATGTAATCTTACTGCTTACCGTCAAACACGATCCAAACTATGTCCTTGTACGACGGCCGTTTCGGAGATTACTCCATCGACGGGTACACGTCGCAGCACACTAAACTATGTCATTAGTTAAAAATTGTCTTAGCTTTCGCTGCGTCAGTTCGATTAAAAATAAACACAAAACACTGTCCTCTACAGCCGTGCACGTGCTCCAATGTATTGTTCGTGTCGTTTTAATTGTAATATGTGTTTTGTGTTTATTTTTAATCGAACTGACGCAGCGAAAGCTAAGTCAATTTTTAACTAATGACATAGTTTAGTGTGCTGCGACGTGTACCCGTCGATGGAGTAATCTCCGAAACGGCCGTCGTACAAGGACATAGTTTGGATCGTGTTTGACGGTAAGCAGTAAGATTACATTATTATATTTTTTCCTATCTTGGGAAACGGTAAAGGCTGCAAATGAATAAAAATAGTTGAAATTTCTTAAACGATCTTTCTGGTTTTTTTTTCTTTATTAATATAATGCGTGTTTCCATCAAAGCTTGCCATGTTACCAAGTATTGTATTGATATAGCATATAGTCTGTATAATATTTACAAAGCAAAGATAGCCTTGTTATTATGTAAAAAATTTAAGGTGTCGAAAAAAAGACTAAAATGTTATTTATAAGTGTTGATTGAAACAGTTATGATATATCAATAAACTGAAATGGAATAAAATAAGGGAGCAAAAATGTTTATGGTCAATAAAAAATAATTTGCTCGATGAAAAATTGTGATACTCACAAGCCAATAGATAATATTTAAAACCATAAATAATAATTATTAGTGTATAAGAAAATGACCTAACCAGCACGTTGTTCAAGTGAACTTGATACCCAAAAAGTATTTATGGGAGCTTAAATGCCTTTAGAGAGTTTGCCGCACGCGAAGTTTCTTTAACTTTTGAGGAACATGCGATATGTTAACGAACTTTCTTTCTAAGCATTGAAATATTGACAACCTTCAATGTGCACGATATAATAATACTACCATGAAATAGTTTATTGACAAGTGTGTAAAGTTTATTAATGTTTAAAGCATACAAGAGGTATTATCATTAATACATTTCTATTGCTAGCAAATAGGCTATACCCTAAATAGTAAAGATTTTTAAGTCAATAGATAATGCCTTCGCCAATAGATTATGCGAATTACATGGTATAATGAATAAAGTTTTACCACTACGTCATAGATATATTCAACTTCTTTCAAATCATTTGAGGACTTTCTTTCTCATATTTTTGCTGTCACACATAATTTAGGCCTAGCTCGAAAGCAGTTTTTTATACAAAGCAGACAACTTATATTTTATAATCGAGTTTAACTTCATTGTCTTCTATTTTATGTTATGAACAGCTCGCGCTGAAGCAAGTTGAATATAAAAAAATATCATTAAATAAAAACTTTTAGAGTAATAATACAAGTTCAAGTTCTTAAAAAATGAATTATATTTTCTCACAATTGCTCTTAGATTTAAGGAAGAGTAATTTTAAAACTTTTGGCGTTGTTAAAGCCTTTTTCTATTAGTATATGTTTTAGTTTTGATTTAAAATTCTTAATGCCACCTTCCAATGTAGGAGGAGGTGGTAAGCGATTGAAAAGCGAATGGCCAAATTCCCTTTCTTTCCCAAATAATGAAAGACTTGGAAAAATAATTCTTTGTTGTGTCTTTTTATTTGGGTCATACTTAGTGATAATTCAAGAATATTTCAAATTTTCCCTCAGAGAGAAAAAAAATAGAAGCTTGTATCCATATGGCACTTATGGGAACTCCATGGTCTTACTTTAAATAAAATAACAATTACATTTTTATTTAGTGATTTATTTTTCTATCCCATGGATGCCAAATGCCATTTAAAATGGTAAACCTGCTGCCATTTGGTACATATGGGAAAAACATTTATCTCGATCTTCCCATAAGTGCTAATTGGGTACAGGTTTTTCAACTGCAATTATTTCATTGAAAAATAAATCTGTCACCATAACAACGTGATATTTCTTAAATTGAAATATTAACTAGTTTAAAAATAATTTTTTCATTGACTGTAGCTACATATAAGCTGATGAAACTTGCTGATGAAAGTGGCGAACTTCACGAGGCTGCACTCAACATGACATAGAACACAATCAACAAATTTAAAAACTAAACAATCAGAGTTGGCAACCTGAAAACCCAATATTTCCTTTCGCAAAACAACTGACTTAGTTGATTTCCAAAGCCTTGTAAATCAGTATAGGCTATATAAATATATGGGACTTCTAAAATCTATGAGAAAATACCTGTTGCCAAATGGCAGCCGTGGGAAGGAAAGGGTTTTAAGAAGTTGGGATTTGGAAGATCCTGTGGAGTTATTAGAATTCCCTTCCTGACTTTGCTCCTTTTATGGTAAGTGTGGGACGAATTTTGAAAATTTTAAAACACTTACTTCATAGATGTTAAGGTGTCAAACGTATGTTAATGTTTATAGGCTTTTGTCAATTTAACATTGTTTCCAACATAATTTAAAAATAATTACCGATGGTTAATAGTCTGATATTGCCCATGACATTATAAACACCCTCCAACATCCAAACCAAACATGTCAGTGAATGAGATGAAGATTAGATTGTGGGCTACAAACAGTGAGTGCCGTAGCTAGTTTTGGCTCGGATTGGTTGGTCTAATCTAGCAGTTGCCAGTTTGACGACACACTCGTCGGGCGGGCTCAGCTAATCAGCTGATTAGCCAATACACGGGTTATAAACCTGTTTTAATCCTAAGCCAGTTGCTTATTAAATTGGTGCCAGGTGCTTATGCGTATTGGACAACTAGGTCACCAGTTTGGAATTGCGAAAAAGAACTATACTACACTACTACACTATTTGGGTATTTTAGAAACTAAACCATCCAAATAAATTGAGTGGAATTATTGTTTATAGAATTTGTTAACCTCCCATTAAAACAAAAATTTATTGACTGTATATATGTACAGAAGTGTACACACCTAAACAATCAGTCAGGTGTAATCAAAATAATATTATCAGATCCTTTATCATAATTAGGCCTATATGAAGTCATCAATATCACATTAATGTGTTTAAATATTGGGTTTCCCCTAGTCTAATTTCCATAATATGTTGTCATAATTTTTGTGTCGTATTGAAATTTAATGAAAAATGACTAACTCTAAAAACGCACCAAATGAAATATGAAGATTTCCTTGATGTCTTTCATAAGGTAGGAACACGGAAGATGTGTATATTATAATAAATAATATATTATAATAAAATGTGTATATTATAACAAATCTGTAATATATAGACTATAATGTTCTTAACAAGTGATTATACCATCAACGGATTTTTCTTGAATCAACAGTTTTGATATATGTCATGTAAAAATTCAATTATTTTTTGCATTTGTAATATAGCAAAATGAAATCAAACATATATGAGCTCTAAGACAATGTATACATACAGTATAAATGTAAGTATATTTATATAGGGTTTTCAAGTAAATAACAGTGCCCTGCATTTGACGCATAATGACGACAATACCGTAGTACCGGCCACGCAATGTCTTCAAGTTGCAGGCGCAAGCGCAACTGAAAATTCGTGATTGGGTAGGGCACATGGGTAATGTACGCTATTGGTTTGAAAATTATTGGGCACCATTTAAAGATTAATACAATATTTTGTATTTGTTATACGTTCAATACATACGTTCAATACATGTCCGGTTTTGTTTTGAGTATATAAACTATACTACCAGAGGTAAATTAAAGTATTTTCCACATCTGTAATTTGTTACGTATGAGAATTGCTTTGAGCTTTTGACAATTTATCAATTGAGAATAAATACAGCGAGTTAAAAATGCGAAAACTTATGTTTGAACTAATATTTGTCACTTTTAAATCTTTTTGTGACTTCTAAATCAATAAAGTATTACATACTAGTCTGTATTTGGAACTTACCAGGGTAGGACACGAAGTATACAAGCAACTCGAAGTCTTGATTTAAAATACAATTTAAAGAAAGTTGACAAATTTAATTATAAAAACTTGTAAATACCTGACCAGCGCAATTCGCCGTATACTTTTCTGTATATTTTAACAAAATATTTAAGTGATCACCTACATCCCATTGAAAAGTTATTACTAGTTAGTACAACTATTTATACTACTATAATTATACTATATTTTAACATTCGTTGAATTTCCTATCAGTTAATTAATAATCTTATGAAAATATTTTTATTTTTCATACATGCACCTTCAACAGCAGAAGTACAAGAAGTAGCAAGAGAATATTTTAGCTGCAGTTGTTACATTTAAATATAATTTTTTTTATGTTACTCCAATATAATAACGAAGATCTGCACCTTGTTTTTACAAGCAATGTCATTAACCCCCCTTCTAACGAGCCTGGGCGGCATGCCCTCCTAATGATGTCGCGTTTACATGGAATTAACATGAATTTTAACATTGGACGTATAATGGAAATAATGAACTTCCATCGAATTTCCCAGTCAAGTGTAATTATTCAACAGATTCAACACAGCTTAAACGTTAATGCATATTTAAATACCTATCCTTCTTATTTATTTGATCATTTAGCGAAAAAATTCAAAAAAAATCTAACTACTCGTTCAAGTACATAATTGATTAAGTCAAATATTATGAGGCGTATATTTCTGCAATAATTTACTTTAATAATCAATGTTAGTTAATTTTAAAAAGGAATATCAATTCATTAAAGTACGAGGAGAACTCTCAGTTAATTTCTCACCTACTTCCACTAAAAGACATACGATTATTATTTATTGTTTATTAAAGTTATCTGTATGTATAATATATTTAATACAAAAACAAAACTCTATAGTTATTACTTGATCATACATACGATATTTATCTTAAAAACTACTACACGATGAGATTCCAAATTAACTGTTTTTATTAGTTTTCATTTGGCTTGTACAAATTATCTAAAATGCAAGATTGTGCCAACAAGATTAGCAGTTTATAGCCCATGCGTTGGTGTTGCCATGGAACGGGGTGACGGGGTTGCAGTATACAATGCAATCATTGTATACTGGACAACGGTCAGTCAGTAATCTCGGCCGACATTGTTCCTATAAGCCCTGCGATTTAGGCTTCAGACTGGAATAACTTTGTAACATCTGAATAGTAAATTTGATTATAATTATGTGCATTAAAGAAATTAACTAAAAATGAACAAAAAAGTGATGGAAACTCTATGTTAAAATCAAATAGTTATAGGCCTATACACGACCAAAAACTGTGTTTTACCGGCCTCAACTGAAATTATCAATAGTAGACAAAACGTTATCGGCCGAGCTACGAACGATATATTTAACACACTACACTATGCAATAAATTTTATACAAATTAAAAAAAAATATATTTTTCCACAACAAACAAAACATAACCGTTACTAACCTAGTGAGATGAATTGCTTGTTTTTCCTGTTGCTACGCAACCACTTCACGTCAGCTACCGGTTTCCGCTGGCTTCTAGTGGGAAGTCATAGGGCCGAAAATTCTCGGTCCATGACTTCAAAAGCATGATTTTCGTTGTTAAGAGTGGGGGTCGAAAAATATGGCGATGATGTAGTGTACTAAAAAAGAATATTGTAAACCCATAAAAATATTGAAAGTTATAACACAAGAACCATACCAATTTTTAGAACGTACCCAAACTAATCGAATCATATACGAAAGTAAATATTTCCATTTGCCAATATTATCGCGCAATTTAAGAAATAATAGTTATTTATTTGAAGAAAGGCATAAATTTAATTTAGCCACAGTTTTTAGCCTGTGGCTGTATTTACCACCGGTACTAAACTACTAGTTTATATTTATTGCTATCTACTAAATAAATATAATTAATACAATCTAAGAGTAGACACAAACAGTTTTACGTAGAAAATTTCTTTAGAGGTTTTCCCTTTGCTTTATGCATTGGGGTGCCCCAGACTGAAGTGGAGTTATCATATGCAGAAGGACATGCAAAAGCTGAACGTTGCACCAGACCTAATGCAAGTCCGAGGCTAATGGCAAGCGGCTGTTGGCGAGACCAAAAACCTTTTGTGGTTAGAGTAACCACATAATTAAGGCAAGGTAAGGCTGCGTTATAAAACAAATACCTTTTAAATGAAAAGACATAACCGGTTATCCTAATATTAATTGAAAATGGTTAATTTCATGTTCTTATACCTACAAAAGGCAAAGCCTACAAAACTGTAAACTGCACCTATAAATTAATTGATTTAATTTGAAATTTTGCCTTCCAGTGACAGATTACTGTTGCTGTATACAAGTAACAGTACTGTTACTGTAATACAAGAAGAATTAGCGCTACACAATTAGTGAAAAGTGTCTATAAGAATAACATGGGAAATTCAACAGCTGAAGGGGAGGAGCTCATAGGTCAGATCGGGATTAAAATGATCAAGTTTCGCTATTTGGGGCCTGAAGAATCAGTGTATCAAATTTCAAATCTCTTCCATACCGGGAGGTTTGAGAATTAGTGATGTGTGAGTAAATGATTCAGTCATCAACTTCGCTTTTTACAGATAGCTGCAACCCAAGGAAGTTTAATAGGTTTAATAAGTACTGTAGCACATTTCTGAGAGTACTGCTCACCCGACTCAATGAATAGATCTTTAGCGTCACTCACCTCACTCGGGAAGAGCTTGAAATTCATGCTAAGTTTAATTGTCAAGTTATTATACCATAACGATAAAAACCACGTTATTTTAATTTCCGTCTTATAAAACCTGTCTCCTTAAGGCTAAATAAGAAAACTTGTAAATAAAAAGAAATTTTCCTATATAAGCTCAAATAATCGTGTACTGTAGACCTACATACAAATACAGTTACGATGCAGTGGTTTAAATACATCAACCAATCATGTTGATAATATTGCTGGTTTTAACATTTCACAATGGAAGTTGTCAGTAGGGATTTAATTATTGTCCGTTTAGTTTTCAATAAAAATAATGTTCCAAATAACGATAAAACAGTTACCGTACTTATTTGTTAACTTGATAGCTCTATGGGTTCAAATTATCAAACCATATAAGAAATTTCATGTAAACATGAAAATAGAAGGAATATTTAAAAAAGACTGGCTGTGTTCCAGGGATAAACAACCCGTTGAAATGAAACTGATAGATAGCCAATGCCATGTCAAAAGTTACTGCACCTAGATATAGATTTATTGAAGTTAATCACTAATTCGTAAGACTTTTATCTATTATCACTTTTATCAATTACTAATCAAGTTATTATCAATCAATTATTAATCAATTACTATCAATCAATTAACTATAGACTTTTATACTTGGCACAAACACCACACGAGAACAACTGTGCTTTTGAGGCGAGGTTTACAATATAATATACAATAAAATAAGCTTGTCGGACGGAATATTTCAAATAAATGGTTTTCAGCAGAGTGTAAATATACTACCAGTATGGATTTCCTGCAATTCAATCCAAAAGAAGTTTATTGTAATTTTGTAGTCTGTAACTAAATATAGAAGCTGTAGATGAACTTTTTAGTGTACATAATGGCAAAGACTATATTTTGTGAATACCATAACATTTCAGCTAGGTAAAATTTTATATTTAAAATAAAGTTAAAACAAACAAAGACATATTGTAAAAACGTTTGGAATATACTTTTATATAAAGCCTTAGTATATCATTTAATAGCAAAAGTGACAAGTCGAGTGCGCAACCTCGATAGTTGTACACCTAACTTCGTACAAGGGTTTGGTATGGTGTATGGAATCTTTAAATACCCCTTACTCATTCAAAATTCAGAACTTTGCGTGCTGCGTGGTCGTGTTTTTAAGTCCAGTAAGCTTCTATGAATATTTATTGCTGTTGTTAAAGGGCCCAATTTGGTGGAAATGCTAATTAGTATGTAAAATCGTGATTATCTTTAAGAAGTAATAGAGCTAATGGTGTGGGCTTGCAAACTGTTTACTTTCTGAAGAATTTAACACTGTAATGTTTCATAATTAATTAAACATTAAATATTTTTTATTATGTGTTTAAAAATACATATTGAATTTAACAGTATGCAATGATGTATGTGTATAGTTTAAGATCACATATCGACAAAATCTATATATGTTACAATATAAAAAAAATGTTGAACGGTTGCTATTTTTAAGTATTTATAATATTTTGATACGCCTGGCCTAGTCTACATGTGTAATACTTATGATATATACCAAATATTGTAAACTAACAATACTGTACATATTAAATTTCAAGTTTTCATAATAGTGTTGAATAACGCACTTGTAACAATGGTAATTGACGTCTTTTATTTACTTAATAAAGCTAAAAATATTAAATAAGAAAAAAATTAATATCAATTTCAACTGGGAAGTCACTTGTTTGTGAGCATTACATTTTAATTTGATAATCAATTTATCTCACAAAAAAATATTTATCTCATGGTGGTGAAGACTAAGGTTTTTATTGGAAGAAATGGAATAGCCTATGACATAAATATGAGCCTTAATTAAATGACAGATGAAAACTAAGATAGGTGAAAGAAAAGAGATTACTGGGTTTGCGAAGGATATAAGGTTACAATTAATTAACGAAATTCATTTTAAGAGATAAAGATGTGATTTAAGAAGCAGTAACTAAAAGTACTCTCGTATTTTAAGGATTGATTCCTATTATTTATTTAAGCTTCCCCTAAGTTTTTCGTCATAGAATTTTAAAGTCCGATGAAGTATGGGGAATGATTCAATCCATTTATTTTATTTCTATACACAATAATATGAAACAATCTTAAATTCAGCAGCTAGCAATTAACGCCGCCTCAATTTCAATAAACCACAGCATCCTCAGCACACCTACCTTAATTAATGGTTTAGACATTTAAAATAGTCATGACCTATAAATCAAGTCCACCCCATCAACATTTGTTAACAGTAAATTGCACAATTATCGTAAGAAAATAATCCGATTTATAAAAAAAATAATAAAAAAACTGTGGTAGTCCAGTGTCAATTGCCGACTGCGTTGTTGCAATACTGTTGCTAACTGGTATGTGTCTGTGACAGCGTGTCATTCAACAATGGCAATATCTACGGTTATTGACAACTGTGTAACAACTGTGCCTACTCATCACTCCTGACATAATGGTGTTACACTGCGTGAGGAAATATCAGAATAACTTATGGCCGGCCATTAAATAACAAACTATTCTCATTCATAAAGTTTGAATCACCACCTTTTTCATGAACAATTTAAACGCGGAAACGCAAATAGTATAACAACAAAAGGTATACTGTAGTATATTTTACCTCAAAATCTCTTGTATTAAAATTTACAATTTTTAAAATTAAAATTGTGAGGATGTTTTGATAAATTAATACATAGAATAAATTTGATGGTTCTATAACATGCGAAAGCATGTTTTTACTCAATTTTAATTACAGGATAAGTTGACTACAAAATTATTTTGAGTCTTAAATAATAAGTTAGATTATTATTATTATTATTATTTTTAATAATGAATTATCTTTCAAAAAATTCATAGACACCACTTATAACCTGTAAGATTTTACAGTAATGTATGAAATGAAATGAAAAAAAATGAAATGAAATGAAAAATTCTTTATTTCAACAGGCAAAGTTAGGGCCACAGGGCCACATGGCCCTTTCTTACACTTAACCTGATTACAAAAACATGCTTAATTTAAATATATCGAACTAATAATAATTAAAACAAAATACATCTTTATCAATTTCTTACAAGAAAAAAAATTAAAATGCTACAAAAACAAATTAAAAAACAACAAAAGGTTTAAGACACTCATTCACTCTAACACACATCCGACAGTGACCCCGCAATGACAACACCCCCTAGGACGCACCGACCAAGACCATCCGCTCAAAGAAAAGTTTCTTTAGTGCTGCCACAAACCGGGGACGGCTATCGATGGACTTTATGGATTGGGGCAAATCATTCCAAAGGCGGCAAGCAGTAACAACGAAAGCTCTGTCATACACGGCAGTCCTATGGTGAGGCATTCGCAAGGTGAATGAAGCAGACCGCGAGGATCTAAGACTACTTTGTGAGACAAATTTGAAATCATTTTCAAAATATTTGGGAATTGAAGTTTTCAAGATTGAAAAGACTAATGAAAGAATTTTGATTTCTCTCAATTCATTTAATTTCAAGAGTTTTGAATCAATAAAAAAAGGTGTGATATGCTCGTAGTGTCTCAGATCATAGACATATCTCAGGCAATAGTTCTGAGACCGCTGGAGCATATCAGAGAAATTCACAGTCATGTCATTGATCACAGAGTTGCAGTAAGTAAAGTGAGGGAACACAAGTGATTTGACTAAGTGCAATTTCATATGTAACGGTAAAAAATTTTGTAATTTCTTGAGGGAGTGGATTGAAGCGAAAGCCTTTCTACGAATATCCACAACTGCATCACCCCAAGTAAGAGTAGAGTTAATAGTCAGTCCTAAGTTTTTCACTTTGTCATAGTACGGAAGAACGTTTCCGTTTACCGTTATTGGATTTACAGCATCAAAGTTAATGGAAGTTCGTAAACGTGAGTGACAGATAATAATCGGTTGAGTCTTGTTGTGATTAAGTCGGAGTTCATGCTTCTCAGTCCAAGTGATTATTCTCTTTATATCTTCATTGACTTTAGACACACATTCATTTATTTTACTTACTGAGAAATGTGCGAAGATTTGAAGGTCGTCAGCGTACATGTGGTATTTACAATGGTTAAGAGTCGAGTTAACGTCATTTACGTAAAGTACAAAAAGCAGAGGTCCAAGGATTGACCCTTGAGGCACACCGCAAGTAACTGTTTCCCAGTCAGACATATTGTCATCAACCATAACACACTGCCTCCTGTCTGACAAATAAGATCTCAGCCATTTAAGAACATTCTGTGAAAACCCTATAGCCCTTAACTTTTCTAATAGGATGTTGTGATTAACACAATCAAAAGCTTTTGAGAAATCAAACAAGGTTAGAATCGTACCCTGTCGACGTTCCATTGCAAGTCTTATGTCTTCTGTAACACGAAGAAGTGCTGATTCAGTGCTGTGCGCTGCACGAAAACCAGATTGATAGTCAGAAAGAATATTATTTTCAGTAATGAAGTCAGTAATTTGACAGTGTACGATTCTTTCTAGGCCTTTAGATAAAGCGGGCAAAATACTGATCGGCCTGAAATCCTGGCAAGAAGCAGGAGCTGAGATCTTGTTTAAAGGGCGAATAAAGGCAGACTTCCACGAAATGGGAAAATAACATTCTCTCAAAGATACATTAAAAATGTATGTAATGGTAGGAAGAATGGCAAAGAGAATTTCTTTGATCAAGCGTATCGATATTCCATCAAATCCTATAGCATTGCTACGGATTCGACGAATAGCCTTTAAAACATCAGATTGTATGACAGGCTTGAAACAGAACTCAGGATAATCAGATTGTTGGGTTGGGGAGTTTACTAATTCGTCAAGAAAATGCTTTACCTTTTGTTGGTCAATGTTTTGACTAAAGGAAGAAAAGAAACTATTTAATTCATTTAGAGGAATATTTACTGGTTGCGGATCCGATTGCTTCCCAAGCCCAATACTTTTCACATTGCGCCACAAAACTCTACTTGATTGGTTTTTATTTTCAAAAAGTTTATGAATATACCTTAATTTTGAGTTGCGAAGAAGTTGCTTTACTCTGTTTCTCAAATAACGATACTGTTCCATTACATTCTCATCACGAGAACGTTTAGCTCTTCTATAAAGACAATCACGTTGAGCCATTAAACTGCGAATTTCAGGTGTCATCCATGGCACTGGCTGTCTTTTCGTTAAGCGTTTCTTTACAATAGGTGCATGTTTATCAAAAATTTTTAAAATTGCAGCATTGAGTTCATTGACCATTTCATCTAAAGAATTTAGATTTTCAATAAAGTGCCATGGCGTTTGTTGAACATCACGCATAAAATCTACGTGATTCATATTTTTAAAGTCTCTGTATTTGGTGAATTTATTCTTGGGCTTAGGAGTTTTGATTGAATACACACAATAGATGAGGTCATGCTTAGATATTGCAGGAACTGGAAGCTGCCCATGATGAATAATGAGTTGGGGATCTGATACTACAATTAAGTCAAGGAGAGTGTCAGACTCGGCAGTGTGATGTGTAGGTTGAAGTGGAAGTATAGTCAAATTGCATGAGTCAAACATTGAAGTCAAATGTCTATATTCATAGTTTTGTAAAGTTGAAAGTAAGTCCGTATTGAAGACCCCCATGATCAAGACATGACTGTACCTAAACATGCAATTTAAAAGTGCGTTCTCAAAATCTAATAAACTACCTGTTCTTGGAGGTCGATAGCACACTCCCAACAACAGTGCATCCGCCCCAGACAGGTTAACTTCAACAAGTAAGAATTCTGGCTTAGCCGAGTACTCAGAAGAAGAAGAGTGGACAATTTTGAATTTTATACCCTCCCTGACATACACCGCAACGCCTCCACCCTGCGCACCGATCCTATCATTACGTTGCAGAGCATAGCCAGGAAGAGATACTTCATTAGAATGAATACTCGGCTTAAGCCAGGATTCAGAAATGCAAATCAAATCAAAGTTTCTTGAACTAAAGATTTCCCTAACCTCATCAATATGAGCAGGCAATGACTGAGCGTTGATATGCGCCGCCTTCAGTTTTTTTGGATAGGGAGATAAACAGTGAGTAAGGTAATCAGCGGTGGAGAGTATTGGAAGTGTAGAGGGACTGGGGACTGTGGCGGTGGCAGTGGCGGGGGCGGGGGGAGTGATAAGCCGGCCGGCGTGACAGGCACTGTGCCGCGGACTCGCTATCCCGGGTCCACGGGTCGCGGCGCCACAGCCGGCGCATCCCAGGAGCCACTCCCACACGGGAACACTGTCAGATTCACGCACACACACATACATTCATACAAAATTGTAGATTGAGACATATTTACATCCATATCTTAACTAATTTGTACATTTCGTCTGGCTCCAATCAAAGTAAATTATTTTAATACAAGAAAAAATAAACAAAACCGTGTACTTTTAATTGAAACAATTCAAAATAAATTTACACAAATCCATTTAAATTATATAAGTCATTGCAACAATAAATTGAGAAAAAAAAACTATTTCAATCAAGTGAAAGAAAGAATAAACAATCTTATTTGAAATAAAAATATTACTTTTAAAACAATGAATAAAAAGAGAATACGATATAATGTATCATACGTTACAGAGTCTAAAGTGTCTATATTACTGAGCATGTTTCTCTCCAATATGGCTTTGATTATCTTGTTTCTTCCGTCTAGTATGTATAAAAATAAAACATATTTTATCTACAATAGCTCACGTTTGATACTACATTATTGAAACTATTAAATTTTGCAAATTTGGTCTATAATTATTTATTAAAATAAAAAAAATTGTATCACACACTGCAAAGATTACGATGTCATTATTAAAATTTTCTTTGTATATTTCATGACAGGTAAAATTTTGCATTTTCAAAGCCACAAAAAACGCTATCAGCTGTAACATATGTTACTTACAACTTAATGTATTTTGAGGTAACGGTCCCTTAACAGTGTACCGAATATAAACGCTGAATGGAAATGTTAAATGGTCCAGGATAACACTCCAGCCTAACACTGCGTGACGTAGTAATGGCGACCAGCTAAATGTAACAACCTTTGTTGATACGGAGTGTTAATATCAGTTAATTCCTGGCACAAAATTGTATATCTACACAGTGTTTCAAAAAACGGAATAGCTTGGAAGTCTAATGAAATTCATTTGGGCGTACATATTTGTTTTATTGAACCGTCAAGTAATAGAGGAACTCTTAAAGTTTGTTTTCAACATAAATTGATGGTATCACCTGGACCTTTATGGTGTCAAAGCAATCAACTTCAATAAATAACCTTCAAAGTGGCAAGCATCATGAGCGTTCAAGAAAAATCGAAGTTTTTGAATGGTAATAAAAACATGCTTATCTATTAATATATAGATTAATTTTTAATATATTTATAATGATTTAATTATTTTGAGAGCCTAACAAACATTCAACAGATTGTGTTTTAAACATGATTTGTGTTATTTATTGGGACTCAAACATTGCTATAATAATATTATCATGTATGAAAAACCAAAGTATTTCAATCGATTGTCGAAAATGTAATTATGATTTTTAAGATTCGACTAAATGGAGATGTAAAAGATAAGTACCATAAGGACTGACATCTTGTTTAATACTAGGCTACAAGAGTTACACAGGTCTATTTGTCTTTTTGGTTTGGCTTTCTTTGATATTATATATATATATATAATATCAATCACCTATATACACCTATATATATATATATATATATATATATATATATATATATATATATATATATATATATATATATATATATATATATATATATTCAGCTAATTGCAACGAAAGAAATTAAATGCATTCAAGTTAAAATTATTAACAGTTGGCGTTATTTTTTGGGTAGTGTATACTCTCAGCCGATCACAAATCAAAGGCTTTGGAGGTGATAAAGGACATTTTTGGAAATTGTCATTATATTGAGTATAATTATAAACCTAAATATTCTGGAGAGGTATGAGTGTGAGGAGAGATACATGCTGAACATCACACGAATCGTCTTATTTGTCGGTTTCAGTAATATAATTAGGTTATTTTTATTTTAAATTGGCATTAGCAAACCAAGGAAATGTGGAATACTGTAAATACCGGTTGCTAAGACACCGAAGTAAACATATTGATCGTTTAAGCCTTACAATTGAATCTATAAACTTACCACATATTAAGAGAAATGATGCAAATAATTTTTTTTATTAATTTAATTCAAAAAAATCAAATTTTAAATTTTAATTACCATTGTTAATTAAGCAATGGTATCTAAAATTTACTTATATGACTTAGTAATACTGACTGTATGACAAATTTAAAGATATGCTATTTAATTATATAACATAAACGTTATAATCACTTAAAAAGTACAGCTTGTTTGTTACGTAATAAAAATAGAAATATAATAAATATTTGTGTTACAATGAATTGTTACAGCATTTATTAAAATCATTTAGTTTCCTGGATTTCCTATTGTTTTTTGTAATAATTCTGTCCTACCGCATTGCGAGTTTCTAATTAATCTTCTTTACAATATTATTTGAACAAAAATCTTTGTGGACTTAACAATGATAATTAGTTTAAAAATTACTAAAACAATATCATGTATTTTTTTACAACGAGAGAACTTCTTATATTTTTTCCCCAATATATATTGTACGGATAAATGATTTATTTTACAATTCTATGCTAAAAACTTGTAATTTTTTATCGAGTTTTTGCCTTATATTTTGTTATAAATGAATAAAAAATCCTACATAATGCTGAACGCAACTTTACACAATACTCGAAACTGTTTGTGTATTTCTCAGAGAACATTTTCAAGGGTAATTGTTGAGAAAAACATAAACTACTTGGAAAAGAAACCAGAAATAGTGACTGGAATACTCTTAGCTGATAGCTTATTCATGCGGTCTGTTACAATAACATTCGCAACAATGCCACGTCTCCAAGGTGAGCCTGCCGTTGGTTGATAAGGACATTCACGCTGTCCCAGGGTTGCAGGCTCCTCCCAGGGCTGCCAATTGATTCTAACCTCATCTTTTGTTTTCTCCCTCACAAATAATTACAAAACCAATCAACAGTCACTGATAAAAATACACCACTGGATAAAAACTATTTTGTTTTAAGCGTTATACTCGATTCTAGGAAGGCAAAAATTGTGATGGATGTATTATGCTCCTTTAGTTTTAGAACCAATTTGTGCTCGTCGTTCACTCTGTGTTAGTGTGTTCCCCTAAGTGCCAATAAGCCTAAAATATGTGTTTTTATATACTATCAGAGTAATATTAATACAATACAACAATTAGTAAATCACGTGATACATTGCAAAAATTTAAATTTTATTAAGAAGCAATTAGTTTATTACTTGGATTTCTTAAAAAGGAAGCATACTCTCTAAATCAATCAAGCTACAAAATAATTAATTATATTATTGTATTGTACTCCACTTACTTACGATTCTTAACTTACGAGCTCTCCTGTGATTGATTTTTTTTCTCAGTTACAAGACACGTTTGTAGTTTAATTTATTAACATAATAATTACTACTAGACGGTTTAAAATATAAATGTTTATAAAAAATATGTAATATACGAGAATAGTATTTTTATATTATTATACTTTCGAGCAAATTTATTGTTATTTTGTTTTGTAATGCTCTTTCCGTTCTTTTAAATATCTGTAGTTTGGTCAGAAAGTTGTTATTACTTGCACGCTACTCCGTCATTCGTGACTACCCTTTAACCCTCGAGGCAGCCTTCAGCTATAGACGAATGTTGATAACGTCTTTTCGCCACATTTTTAAAATATTTTTTCACTAAAAGAATATTGTAGGGCTTAGAACCAATGTGTAAAGGTGGTCTAGATATTACCTTAGACATTTTACTCTATTAGCTTGAATGGATTTAAAAATTTTATATTCCGTAAAAAGGTATCTTTATAAAGGCAAAAAATGTTGGATCTATTTTTAATTATTTTGTAATTGTTTGTAAGAATATGCCTTAAAATTTTAGAATATAAAAATAAATAGTTATTAGCAATGCATAAACAACGCAAATTTATTATCTTTCCAAAGTTAATATCTTTAAAGATTTTTGTATGTAAGTCTAAATAATTTCTTATACCAGATATAAATTATGGTATTGTATTTTGCACGATACAAATTGTAATAATTCTTCAGTTTACATCGATATATTTTTGTATGATTCTAAGGATGTGATAAAAAAATAGCGAATGTTTAGTGTTATAAACTATACCTGATGTTAGAGAAATGCAAAATACAAATAATTGACTAGGTAACATATTAAGAATTACAGTAATTTATGCAATGATTGCATTAAAAAGGCCTATAAGCCATGAGTTAGATGTAATTAGGAACACGAGCTAAGCTAATGTTCTAAATATCTCATGAGTGGCTTTAAAACTGAATACAATTTTTGTATAAACCTCAAAAGCCATTTTAAATTTAATAAATTACAGCAATAAACATGGCGAAAATTTATTGGTTATGGGCTGTCATCCATCCAAAAAGATTTTTGTTCTCACTTACATGTTTAAAGCACACACTAAGGCACGTTTAAGTACACACTTTTGAGGTTTAAAGCAACCTAAAACATGAAAAGTGATGGAAAAATCAGCTGATGTGCGATTTGCGTAAGTTATTCTTCTACATATTAATATGCAAGCATGTTTCTTTCCCTCCTCTTTTCTCAGCTTGTGTGCATCGTAGGATAAATCCTGGCATACCGTAAGAAAGGTAGTGTCTTTCAGATGAGCAGACTCCCATAATAATTCACATCAGCCTGCAGGGCTACGCCATACATGCTTTCAAAGGTTTTATGTTAATCTTATGGAGGAAGGGTAATTGATTGAATTTTAGACAGGTGGTGTATAAAGATTCAATGCTTTCAATCAGAAGACAAATGCTTGCAAATCAGGAAGAACAGATGTTTCAGTTATAAAATATTGGGTCCAGGTAAACTGACATTTTGGTCGAATATTGACCAGGAGGCGACCTCTAGTTTCTATTTAAACACTACTTTCTTCAAATTCTCTGCTCTCATTAGTCTAAAACCTGGATTTTAATATTAAACCTGATTTTTAAAACCTTATTAACTTGAATTTCGTTTAACAATGTATTTCTTTATGATGCTCCTTTTTATATTATTATTGGTGATGATTATTGCAATGGCCGGAGAAAAAATCATATCATATTATATAAAAAATGCATCATATTCCTGTATAAAAGGTTGTTGTATAAAGTTGTTGTATAAATTCCTGTCTCTTTGTTGTTGATTTTGTCTGGTCAGAATCGTTAAGAGTCAGGTTATTATGCTTAAAGTACAGATTAGTATCCTTCAAATTCGTTACTTTAAATCTGAGGAAAGTAATTTTTATAGCTTATAGAAATTGAGTTGTAGATGTTATACTAGTTTTGCAATTAAAAATCAAACTGGGATAACTCGTAAGAATCCTTGGAGCATAAATTGTGAACACATATTTAATAAGTTTTCACAAAACCTTTTGATGGTTTCTCCTGCTCATTTTAAAAGCAATTTTTTTTGCATGATTGATGAATCAACCTATTGCTTACCATTCACCTTTTCTACAAAAAAATTAATATAGAAAAATGTTCATGTATTTTAATTGTTAGTGTATTTGTAATCCTCTAATATGACCGTGAGAATTGATGTTTTCATATTTTAAAAAGTCAGTTTCCAATATGCAAACCATTAGTCGTGTGATATATTCTGATAGAAAATATTTCTTACTTTCAAACGTAAAGTATTTTAGGCTCAGATCGGAAAGAAAATAATTGTTTCTTACATGTATTTATTTAACACTGGGTCAGTTAAAGATTAAACTCGGCCAAAATGGAGATGATTTTAAAGGATGAAGTGCTCTCAGGACTCGTTAAGGCAAAGCATGACTCGGAATTAATGATTTTTCTAAATCTTCCCTCGTCAGGTCATGTGTCAGACTTTGAACAGTCCTTCAAAACAAATCTAATACTTCCCTATAAGGAATTTAATTAATTTTATATATTTTTTTAGGTGTTAAAGAATAAAAATAAATAGATAACATAGGCTATAATATTGTAAGTAGATGAGTTTGATTGTTATGATGATTAATTGTCATACTTTCACAGAGGACCACACTAATAAGTTAGGGCTTGAAGAGATAAATGTCACTTATATCTGGCAAAAATTTGGGACAAATAAAGAACTAAAACTTTTTTTGAAAAAAAAAAATTAGGTTGTATGAAGAAATGAAATTTGACAGCGATTATTAATTTAATAATACGACAAATTATCTTATTTTTTCTAAGATTTTTTGAATTTTTAAATTTCAGATTCTATATTTTATTTTTCAAACACAGGTCTTACTCATGGATAACATAGATTCACTTAATGTTATTTCGAATATCACGCTATTTGCGACACAACATCACAACTCTACCTAAAATAAAAGTGCAAAAATACGATAAACTCTCGACAAAGAATAAAAAAATAAAACAACAACAACAACAAAAACAAAAATTAACAACAAAAAACTACAGATATCATACAGAATACTGATTATGCGATTAAATATCACAACTCTACATAAAAGTGTAAAAATAGGATGATAAAGAGCAAATAACAAAGATAGCAAAGAATAAACTACCTTAAAATATAATAAAATATTCAGAGTAATAATATCTTTTCATTACTCGATTTTGATACAAAAGGCCAATTACATTATGACAATTTTAATGCAGTAGTCATTTGTTATCTTCATCAAAAAGTTTTCTCCAATTTAGATTAATCTATGGTATTTTCAAGCCATACCTTTTACAGGCTTAAGTCATTAACCCCATTTTAATGAGGTTGGGCTGTTCACTCATCAAAGAATTTTTTTTTAATATCTTGCCCTCTTTAAATTGAAATTTTTTTTATTAATAAACTTATAAAATATCTGTATAAAATAAACTCGCATAAATAGCTATTTTTATAATTATGAGATTAAATTTTTACATTGAATTATTCATGACTATCAAAAGTAACACTTTAAAATGGTGTTTAAACCAAATTTAAAATCGTTGAAAAATAAATTAGTTTATTGTGATACAGGGGTGCATTTATAATACAGGTTTTAGAACCAATGAGAGCTCGGCATTTGATAAAAGTACTGTCATTAATTATAGAAATTAAACAATATGCACAACAGCTAATTGTTTATTTAAGATTGATTTTTTAGTTCTTCATTCCTTGTATAAAGAAATAGGGGGAAGAATGAAATAATTCCTCTGAAATAATTCTCGGATTGAATAATATAAAAAAAATATTGAAAAATGCAAGGATAAAATTAGGTTACAGATCTCAAAAAGGAAACAGAGTATTATGGTTTGGTTTGGTTTTACTAAAATTTAATTGTTGATCGTGATTGGCGGAAGGGCAGATGGCGTGCCAGTTAACGAGTAACAACTTTCTGTCCAGACTAGATGATGTAATAAGTTAACCTTTAATATTTTGACAGGGCATAATACAATTAATTTGTTTCTTTCAAAATGTTTATTTTTTTATTTTTACTACACCATTTGTGGATTACCAATCAATATTTTGTTATTGCTCTAAAAGATGCTTTAAAATGCAAGTGAATATCAGACGATGTTTACATAACTGATACAAGCATTTTTTTCTTTTATTTCATCAATACCAACGAATTTTATCCAATTGAAATTGATAGCCTAGTTCTATAAACTGTAAGAAAAGTTATTAAATCCATTTCTTGCTCATAAACATTTCGGGTGACTATCCACTCAATCGGCAAAAAGAACCCCACCCAAATCCCCAGTTAAAAAGTATGCTGTTTCCGTAATTTAAGTTACTAGAGATCACTCACTGGTCGACATTAGACAAAAATTACTGTTACTCTGAAACCAATTTAGTTTTTAAAATATTTCCCATTTGAAACATCTGTTCTTACTGTTTTGCTAGAATTTGTTATTACAGCAACTGTCTAATGATTTAATCAATTTATAATTCTTCCATATGATTAAAATTGGAACTTTGAAAGCCTGTGGCGTGTAGCCCTGGAGTCTGATGTGAATTAGAATGGGATTCTGTTCATCTACAGGACTATTATACCTTTCTAACGGTATGCGCCAATTTCTCCTATGATGCACACGAACTGAGAAAAACGGAGGAAACGAAACATGCTTGCCTATTAATATATTTAATATTCTCAAGACGTTTCTGCAAAAGTAGGGATGTTTATGTTGATTCATAGCCGTCAACTTATTCTCTGATTGATGAAATACGATACTTCAAAACTCCAAACATTTAGTATTTTAGTAAAGGGTGCACAGTATATAACCTACTGAATCAAACTTTTAAAGCACTGACCACCTCTACAAAGGCCAACTAACCTAAAAAAATTTACACACACACGCCAAGTATGTACAAAACAGTACATACCAGTTGACGAGGCAAGGCAAAGAAAAAAATGAGAGTATTTAATTAAGAAAAAAGTAGTTATTACACACAAAATAATAATAATATTAAGAATTTATATTTTTAAGTTTTAAATCAGGAATTTAAATCTTCAACTGTAAAATACCACAAAGGTTAGTAAAGGTAAAAGTCTCAAGGGAAGTAGTAAACCTTCGTTTATTGTTTGGAAGACTTTTAACTTTCCTTCCTCCATCATTTAACCTCTGCAAACTACTTTCCGATTTATCTAATGCGTTAAGCGATTGTTCATTGTAAAGAGTAGAAAGCTTCTCAACTTTTTATTGGCCCACTTTTTGTTGGGTTGATTTATTTACGTAATTAATAACAATAATTAGTTAAGTATTATTTTTTAAAATACTGTTAATGCAAAAAATACATTATGAAAACTCTTTTTACAGAGCATTGTTTATACGAAATACCTTCTAATGATGGATAACCAATGAGCATCAATGGGAAAATATTGTCATAGGTAACGTTTCACAATTTATTAATTTAACATTAACAGTTTAACACTCCGTAAAAAATGAGTTGAGGATAATTGTTACTATATTTAACTAAGGAATGGTTCCTTTAATGAAATTCCGTTTAAATAAAATACTAGCCAAGTATTTAATTCCTCAGTTGTTAAAGATGAAATATATTTTCTCTTTAATAATATCACCCTTACCAAAAAGGTTTTTGAGCAGTTAAGAAATTGGCATAAAATGTAGAGTGTCCCATAAGAAATTTTAAAGTTGGCCGCTGTAATGGAAAAATGGCGGAAAACTTTTGAAAAGTGAATTACATACCTGCAAGAATCATAAGAAAATTTAAGGTGGTGCCCCACAAGAAGTATACTGTTAGATATAGAATAAAAAGTTATATATTGGATTACTTTAGGAAACTCAAACAGTATATTTAAAAAAAATTAGAAATCGAAACAAATCACCATGTACTCACATTGTTATAATTATGAACCATACCTTACTGAAGTAAATTTGAAAATGAATTTATTAATTCTTAGCCATGCCCGTCCTCGACGAGTCATGAGAGGGGATGAAGGACCCTTCATCAGATGATATAATCTCGACTGAGGCCGGACTTTTACTTGACCTACTTAAGAGTTGCTGAATTTAAGAATATGATTAAATTTACCCTTGGGGAAACGCAATAATTCACGGAGAAAAAGATAAGCTTTAATTTGTTGGTAAAAATTCAAAACGCATCAAACTGAGCTGATTCAATAATTGTGTATTCTGTTTAGCTATAAATACAGTATATACTTTTTATTTACAATATTTGGTAACTGATTGCTTTTTAACGTAATAAGCTTCATTGGAGAGTCTTAGTAATCTTCGATGAGAACAAAATAGTGCAATTAATAACTGCTTGTATATAATAGAAATACCCCCGTCGCAGCAGACCTGAGTACTCAGCGAATTTCCAACGAATTATTGTTTCAACATCAAAGAACTTTGTGGCTATCTTATATAATTAATAATCTTTACAAGGAAATATAATATATTTAATGGCATTATATTTCTGAGTAAATTATTTTTATTTAATAATTTAAATATTAATATTTATATTGCAATAAATGGCTTTTTTAACAGTAATAAAACTGCATATTATCCAAAGCTTCCATGCAAAAGGAATGATTTGTTTACATATAACAAAACATAAACATTTGAAATTTGACAAATATGCAGAAGACAGCTGATCAGCTGATTAGGAACTGATACCTTATTATCTCCATCTCTCTTGCTCCCATTATACACTTATTTTCCATGAGAATACCATGGGATTTAGCATGTAGGTTTGCTGCCATGTGGGTTTTGATCTAATTTTAATTACTCACCACCTAGTAAAGGTTCATAAAAAATTGTATTAAGATATGATGATAAATAAGCGATATATAACTTTTTAAAGATTTACCCATAAGAATAACATGGGAAACTTTTCTCTATAAATAGTTAAGCTATTTTAAAGATTCACAATACTAAATTGTTTGTTTTTTAAGATCTTTTAAATGGTATCAGTTAAAAATTGATGAATTAAAAAAAATTAGGTCCAAAAATGGGAAAACCCCATTTTTTACCCTTTGAAACCCCATTCCCATAATCCGACAATGCTGGTTCGCGAACTCATGAAAATAGACCAGGTCTTACACCTCCATATCAAATTTCATCAAAATCGGAAGTCCCCTTCAAAAGTTATCGGTACCACGGACACACACACACACACACACACACACACACACACACGTATATATATATATATATATATATATATATATATATATATATATATATATATATATATATATATATATATATATGAAAACGAACGAATGGTGTTTTTGGCTTCTAGGGACCTCAAAATGAAAAAATAAAGTGGTCCCGGGCTTAGGTCTTTCCATGGCTACTACCGTAATAGCGTATTCCCTATAGGGAAATTCGCTAAAACCTATACACAAATAAAACATTAGTAAATACATAAATATTAAAAAAATATATATATTTTAAAACAATTTTTGTGTGTTGTTTTGCATTTTATAACTAAACTCATTTTATGTTGAAGTTTGTATAAATTAAATGCCTCCTGTAGTTTTTGAAGTTTTGATGTATTTGTAGTTAAGTAGTCAAGTTTGTAATTTATACATCTGTTAAAATAAAACACGTAACTGTGCCCATATCAAAAGGAAATGCAATTAATTGCATTTTAATTGCATTTTTCATTACACAAATACACTTAAAATGCCTTTCGTGAATTGCATTTTGCTAAATGGAATTAAAATGCAATTAAATGCAATTAAAATATATTGTTAATGCATTTTTGGAGCATTTTAAATTCAATTATCAAGCATTTTCCTAAATGTTTTAAAATCGTATTTAAAATACATTTTGCTAAATGTATTTATTGAAATGTAATTTAATTGTGATTAAAATGCAATAATAACACATTTTGAACGCATTTTAAAAATATTTTAAAATGCAATTATTTAGCATTTTCTAAAATGTATTAAAATTACATTTTAAATTTATTTTGCAAAATGCATTTGTCTAAATGAAATTTAAATGTGATTAAAATGCAATCAAAATACATTTTAAACGCATTTTTAGAGCATTTTAAATGCATTTTGCGAAATGTATTTCACTAAATGCAATTTAAATGTGATTAAAATGCAACTAGAATACATTTTAAATGCAATTTTAGAGCATTTTAAATGCCTTCTTAGATAACTTTAAATGCATTTTATAAGCATTTTCAAAATGTATTAAAATTTCATTTAGAATGCATTTTGCGAAACGCATTTATAATTACAGACTCATTCTTATGTAAACGCTGATTTGTTAAAAAAAGCAAAAAAAGCAAATTCAGTGTGCAGATTCCTTGGTTAAAAATAGGAACATTAAATATATTTATGCTTATCACCACACAAAGATTTGTTGTCCTTAACTCTTCAAATCTTCATGAGTTACCCTTGAAAACTAAATTTAGTTCTCAATTTATTTTAAATTATAAGTTGAGATAAAAGTAACAACTCCGTATAGTTTAAATTTAATAAGTTATAAACTTAATGAGGGATGACCTTCCTTCAGAAGGGTTGGGGTTGTCTCCTCGTGGGTATTGCCACTCCTGGCAGTATCAGTGAGCAACTGCGGCAATACTTCAAGTGCTACCGTTGCTCATTGAGACTGCTAGGAAGTGTCCATGGATTTCGCCCATGGATATTACAGTGGCTGCCACCACTAACTGGCAATACTTAAATATTTTAAAGTTGAATAGTCATTTAAATGCTATGATTTGAATCTATATAAAATATAACTAAAATGCCATTAAATCGCTATTTAAATGAAATTAAAATGCATTTAAAATGTGATTAAAATGCAATTCTAATCCATTTTAAATGCATTTAAAATGCTTTAAAGATGCATATAAAATGCGATTAAAATGCATTTAAAATGTGATTAAAATGCATTTTAAAATGCGATTAAAATGTATTAAAATTGCATTTAATTGGGCCAAAATTTGTATATTTCAAATGCAATTAATTGCATTTTAAAATATCATTAAAATATGATTAATTGCATTACAAAATGCAATTAAAGTGTAATTAATTGCATTTTTAGAAATGCAATTAATTGCATATTTTTTGATATGGGTGTATTTTATAACGCTGTGTTTGAATTAGAAAATTTGTAATCCAAAAGTTAATACTGAAACTGCAAAAACTAGTGTTGTATAATTAAAATGGTTTACTTCTTCTTTAATTCAATATGTAAATTAAACGAGGGAATGAAACCCTACAGAGGCGTAAAATCCACTCAACTAAAGACTGTAAAGAATGAAATAAAGTAAGAAGGGTAGTCAATAAATGGTCCCGGATTTATCAAATCCCTTCGGCCTACTTATTTTCCTCTGTCACACTTTTATCAAAGCCGTTTCTAAGGCTAAGATCATTCAGAGTATACAACATTAAAAATGGCTAAAGATAAAACTTTATCTAAAAAAAGTAAATCAACAAAATGATTTGATTTAAGCCTAAATAAGATTTTTAAAATACTAGAGATAAATCCCTTATTGTAGTCACTCAGAAATAACTCAGATTGGGGTGGGACGGTGAATCTTCAATATAATAATTTCTTTTCTAACATTTTAATCCTTCGACTTGAAGAGGGGCACCACCTTGTTCGTGATATGGATAACAGGACCAGAACAAGGAAAAGACTTATTAGTCTAGTAAAATTGTCTTAAAAATGACTAAATCCGGAAGTAATTGCAAACTATTTTGACTGACTAGTAGTTAGATTTGGTCACTTCTGGGACAGGTCAGCTGCCCCGGAAGCCACGTGCCGGGGCACATAGCTTCCGGTCGTATATTAAATGAGGGGGAGGTATGCATAAATTAAAAGTTAGTTCAAAACTGAAATTCAACTTGATAAGTGGGTTACGGAAAGTATGTCAAGGTCATCCCGAGTAAGTTTTAAAAAAGCCTATCCCGCTACCACAGGAAATAGTTCTGAGAGTTGAACTACCCGGTGATAGCGGGATAGGCAGATTTAACTTTTGAACTTTATTTGTAAAAACAGATACAATCAATGTGGAAAAACAAATACAATCAACGTGCAATACAGGTTGAATTCTTGTGATGAAACACGGAGTTGTAGAAGCAAACGCCGACGACGAGGATAAGGTACAGGCAGAGTCCCCAGATGACATACTTGACAAGTTTGAAGAAACGTAATATCTCGAGTTGGTTTTCCCGTTCCAATTCTAATCGTTTAATTTCTAATTTCAATTTTTCTTCTTTCATTTTTTCCTCTTCCATCCTTGTGACGAAGGAAACTTCATCCATCATATCCATCATTAGTGTTGTTTTTTGGTGTTTGAAATTTTGAAACAAGTGATGTTGATAGTTCAAATGTTGGAGACGGAATGAGAAGTGAAAGCGAGGAACGTTAGTTAAACGAAGAAGTGGTGGGGGGAAGTTGAATTACAAAGAAGTGGTGGGGGAAGTTGAATCACAATGAAGTGGTGGGGGAAGGAGGCTGCTCACCATTTGCTTCCGTACTTGTTGTTGTCGTGTCTGATTGTAGAGGTGTAAGTGGAGTAAGATTCAGCGAACTATCTTCATCAGAACTTTCAACCTTATCACAAATAGGACAGGCGTAAGTTATTTCCAGATTCATTTTAACAGTGTTAAATTTACTAACAATTTCGTGTAAAGTATTAAATATTTCTTGCAAATCTTCTTTGGAATTTACTTCGAAACTAGAATTCATTCGTGCCAACGGAGAGTTGTTCATCGTGCGAGAGTCGGTGATTGAATGAAGATCGGCGCTTAGGAAGGACGCTTATTTGTCGGTGAGCATGAGCTTGTGACCAAGTAAATAGCTAAGTTCCTCTTCTTCGTCTTTCAATTCAAATATCTTAGCTGAAGTAGTAGGCGTTGTTTCGTCTTCACTCGATGATGAAGAAAATTGAAATATCCTAGCTGAAGTAGTAGTCGTTGTTTCGTCTTCACTCGATGATGAAGAATCACGAGGACGTAAATAGTGAACATCAAGTCTGATCCATCTCATAGGATATCTATCCATGACAGAAAGCAAATTTTGAAATATTTCCTCCAATTCTTCTCTGTCAGTTATTATATGTTGAAACTTAACGAAAGGCGATCCCATGTTGTTAGTTAGAGTGTTGGAAGTGAAATAATTCAAAGGTGGATTCAATAAGATACAAAACTTAAACTAATGGTGGGGGAAATCTAAAAGACTTATGGTGGGGGGAAGTCTAAGAAACCAATGGTGGGGGAAATCTCAAGGTCATCCAATTGAAGTTTTAAAAAAGAGTGTAAAACTGAAATTACACATTCGATGGTTCTACAGGATCGGAATACCAATCTGACCTGTATTTACATCTTTTTGTCATATGTGTACAAAAATCATCTTGATGAGACTTGGTGCGTTGACAATGAGCTAGATCGAGAGGATGAAATTTGAAACATCTTTGAGGACAGCATGTATGAAAATATCTTGATTTGTAAAATTTGAAAGTTCGCAATTCCGGTGGCGGTAGTTGTTTTGTTTTGCACTTGCAGTAACAAGATCCAAAAAATTCACATTTAGTGCAAGCTAACCCGTCCACCATCATTGGTCCTAAATCTGTACACTGTTGTTCACAACAGTAACGAGGTTCGTACTTGTACTTTTGTTCTTCCATGTTGACGCTGCTGAGTCCAGTGAAAGAATAAGAGTGTATAGTGTTGAATAGTCAGTTTTATGTACTGCAAAAAGTGGTGGGGGTAATTTCAAGGTCATCCAAACGAAGTTTTAAAAAATTATACCTTACTAATGTAAGGAATATTTATACTTAAGAAGTTTATTTCTGTTTATTTTCTTCAGACTTTGTTTGTTTCTGTTTGTCTTCTTCAGCCTTTTTCTCTCTCTCCGCATTAGCCATAGCGATAAGTTCTTCAGTCGATAGTGGATGTACTTCAGGAAATTTTAAAATTAATTTTGCTTGATATCCTTCTTTAGTTAATATATCTAAATCTTCAGTCATTTGTTCAACGGTGTTGTAATCTTTTCCATAGATTTGAAAACCCTACACTGGGCTGGAAGTTACATCAAGTATTTAAAACTACAAATCGAAGCAAGAGATTTAAAATTGAAGAAAGTGGAAATGGAAAATCGAGAAATGAAGAAACTAATATAACACATGTCTGGTAATACTACAGTTCAAAAAGTCGAAGAAGAAGGAAAAGAAATATTAGGAATCTAAATTATCAACAATCTTCTTAGAGAATGGGGAATAGATCACTTTGTGGTAATAGAATAACATGCCACTTAGTGATCTATTCCCAGTTCTCGCTTGATATCCAATGACCTTGACCTATATAAAAGTGGTGGGGGGAAAATCATATAAGAAAAAGGTTTTAGATGTAACTATCAGTATAAGTCTAACACGATGGATAGGTTGTTGGTTCTGTGTTTACAAGAAATTATCAATAATGGGTTTCTTTACCATTACATTATGAGATCAAATGAGTGTCAAATACCTAAAGCAATTCGTGAAATGCTCATTGAATTTAAGAAAGACAATTATGGATTTGCTATCTATCTTGCTTATACTTTTAAAGATGGTACAAAAATGTGTCATGATTGTGGAAAAGCGTCTGTTTTAGATTTTGAACAATTCCAAGATGATGGAGGTAGGTTAGTTCATCTTGTAAAAGGTCAAATAATGAAATTCGAAACGTGTACTAACACTTGCGACATTTGTGCACAGTGTTTGTTTGAGTTTATTAAGTATCGTGCATTCAAACCATAATACCCCTTCCACATATAAAGGAGAGGGGGAAAAGAGTGGGGGTTATAACTAGGTGGGGGAACGTGTATAAATGCAGGTTGTTTGAAGAGAGTTTTATTATTGTTGCGGCATTAGAAGAAACATCATGGAATTTGAAGTGCGCCATTTCAAGATTAAATATGAAGAGTGGACCTCTGTTGCAAATTTCATATCATCGAAAGAGGAAGAAAACAAGTTGATGCAAGTGTATTGTTACATAGAAAATGAAGAAAGCCATCACAAGGTGATGAGCTATCTAAACAGACCGAATGTATCGTCGAGAAGTCCTGAATTTGTCAAATACTTAAAAGATGAAGATGCGGATGTCATATTGGAAGTATGGTATAAAATTTGAAATGTGAAAAAACAAGTATAAATAATTATGGTAGGGGGAAAAATATATAAGTCGGTGGTGGGGGAAATGTGATAAAAGAAGTAAAACTTTAGAAAAGAGTTCACTCTGTACGACAACAGTGAAAGATGACTGATCCTTCTGCAACACCAGTATTTTCAACTACAGATTGCCACCAAAACTCAGAACCGAAGATGTATTGCAATACTCCAACAACAAATTATTATCAAGCTCAACGGTCGCAAGTATCTCATTGTATTTCAACATCAGTGTTGAAAATGTCAAAGCCATATCCAGATTGTATGTACGAACCATTAACACCATCTTCGGTAAGACTAAGGAAAAACCTAAAAATGAGAGAAAGGTGCAAGAAAGAAAAGATAGAATTTGCGAAATTGCAACTAATAGTGCCTTCCATTCAAGTTGGATGTAGCAGACTGAAAACTTTAGAAAAAACTAACGCATATTTGTTACAATTGTTGGAAACTGTTGAAGATTTGAAGAAGAAAAATGGACATTCTACCAAGTAATATTCAAACACTCATTCCCCCCAGAAAAACCAAAAAAAGATAAAAATAACAAAAACCCCAAAAAATTAGATGTAGAATAGAGAGCGAGGAATAGATCACTTTGTGGTAATGGACTAACATGCCACTTAGTGCTCTATTCCTCGTTCTCGCGTTAATACCGGATGACCTTGACCTATATTAGTAGGGTGGGGGAAATTGAAAGTGGTGGGGGAAAGTGTTTAAAAGACGAGTGTACTATAGTCGAATTATTCTGAAAGCGAACTTGTCACGAGTAAGGACTTGAAGGAAAGTGTTATGGACTTGACTACAAATAAAGATAATAAAAAACTAAAGTTACGGGAAATGGCTAAAGCAAGAGAGTCAAGAATAAAGTTGAAGTTTTACAGACTACAGAGATTGATTCCCGGGGTTAGGTTAGGTGAAATACGAACAAGAACAGTGGACATGGCAGCTGATTACATTAATCAGTTACTTACGGAATTAATGATAAAAGAAGCTAAAATAGAAGCGTTGGAACAAACGATAAAAAGGCACTTTGAAAATTCGAATTGTCAACCTATAAACTACGTAATAAAAGAAGAAGTAAAAGATTGAAATTGAACAAAAATGAACTTGAACTTTGGTTATTGATTGGACACTTCTTAGAGAATGGGGAATAGATCACTTTGTAGTAATGAATTAACATGCTGCTTAGTGATCTATTCCCAGTTCTCGCTTAATCTAAAATGACCTTGACATACTTATCAAAATATCATATAAGCCGAATCGCAAAGAGTTATTCCTCATTTACTTGAAATGGCTCCTGTGGACAACACCGATTATCCAAGGAAACCTCTTATTGAAATATTGTATAAAATTCAACTAGACGATTTTAATATGGAAGAAGATGATAATAACAGTGAAACATCAGAAGTAGAAAGTGTAAATGATATGGATGTAGATCTAACAACATCAGAAGTAGGAAGTGTAAATGATGTGGAGAATGAAAATTTGGATATGGATGTAGTAATATCAGAATCTTCATCATCGTTTGAATATGAAGAAGTACATACTGAAACTCCAACTGGAATAGAGAACACAAATAAACAATCAGTTAGTAGAAGATTAATGTTTCGTCCAAGACGTTTGTTTTCCTCGGATAGTGAAGAAGAAGAAGAGGATGATGATGAAATAGTGGTGGGGGAACCGTTATAAAAGCGGGACCGTCAGAGCCCATTTCATTTCTCGGCGAAATTTCGAAGAGTAAACATCGTCAACATGTATCATTGCGATAAATGTTCGGAATCGTTTCACGATGAAATTCTACTAGATATACATAAAGAACTAATTCACAACAACACAGAAGAAGATAAAGAACAACAAGAAGAACAAGAAGAACAAGAAGAAATAACAGCAACATCTTCAACTACTTTACCGAATCTACAAGTATTTGCTTTACCCGGTAAGGTAGTAATGCATCATAAGATTCAAAATGAAAACTTGAACTTAGAAGAATTTATTAGAGAAGCAAAACCAATCGTAAGTAAAATTTTAAAAGAAGAATTGAAAAGATTAAACTTTCTTAAATTTGGTTTACTACTAGAAGCTATGTTTATAAATGCGCAAGAAGAATTATCACCAAGAGGATTCATAACAAAAAACCGAACCATCATGGAAAGTTCAAACATTGATTCAATAGTAGAGAATTGTATAGAAGAAATATTAACCAAACTTCAGGAACACGAAGGAAGAGGATCCGGACGGAGTCTTACAAGTATTGAAGTATTAGATATAAGAGTTCACAAACATGGATATGGACTAATGGGATCTAGTTACATTCCTTTGCCAAAAATAATTGAAAATACAAAATCTTGTATTAATGTCCAAAATGAAGATAATGAATGTTTTCGCTATGCTATGACGACAAAGTTTGTATTACGAACTCCACATAGACCCAACCAAGAATATGAAGACGCAAGACACAGGTACAATTTTCAAGGAATAACATATCCCGTTTCTACGAAAGATATATCGAAATTTGAAAAGAAAAATCCCGGCACGTCTATTAATGTTTTTGCATTAGATAGTTCAAACAAAGTGTATCCTTTACGTATTGCAAAAGAAGAGCTACCAGATCATACGGATTTACTACTACTAACGCGAGGAGATGTGTCTCACTATGTGTACATAAAGCAATTCGATCGTCTTGTTAACAAGCAACTTTCTAAAGCTCGACACAGAAAGATAATTTGCAAGAGATGTTTTAATTTTCAACGAGAAGGAAGACAAGGAAGAGAATGGTTACAAGAGCACAAAAGATTATGTAACAATAATTATGAAGCAAAGATTAATTTACCTTCGGAAAACAGAGCATTCGTTACATTTGAAAAGGTTCATCATCAATACCGTATCCCTTTAGTTGTGTATGCGGATTTTGAATCAACACTTGTTCCAGTTGAAGATGAAAATTGTGAAGCAAGAAAAAGTGTAAAGTATCAAATGCACAAACCAAACAGTTTTTGTTTAATGGTCAAATCAACATTATCAGAAGAACATTTAAACAGATATGGATTAACTTCAGAACCTCTAGTATATCGTGGTGAAAATGCGGAAAAAATATTTCTTGATCACCTATATTCAATAGCTGGAAATACACAAAGATTATATACAAATATTGTACCAATGAAACCGATGGACGAAGAAGAAGAAATTCAACATGAAAATGCGACTCACTGTTTCTTGTGCAAAAATGATTTTACTATTGAGAATTATAAAGTTAAAGATCACGACCACCTCACAGGTTATTACAGGGGTGCTGCTTGTAATAAATGCAACTTGAGCTATCGTTTACCACTATTTATCCCTGTGGTTCTGCATAATCTCAGTGGGTACGACGCTCATTTTATAATACCTGAATTAGGAAGAGACGACGGTAAAATCGATGTGTTAGCTGAAACTTCAGAGAAGTTTATAAGTTTTTCCAAAGAAGTTGGAAACGTCAAACTAAGATTCTTGGACTCCTACCGATTTTTGCCGTCGAGTTTGTCCAAACTTTCTGAAAATCTAAGGAAACAAGATTTAATCGAAACGAAGAAGATTGTAAACAGCGACAAACTGGATCTGGTACTTCGAAAAGGTGTTTTCCCATATGATTACATAGACAGTTTAGAAAGACTTAATGAAACATCACTACCTCCAAAAGAAGAATTTAAAAGTAAACTGTACGACATGGATATATCTCAAGATGATTATGATCATGCATGCAAAGTATGGAACGAATTAGGATTTAGAACATTGGGGGATTATTCAGATTTCTATGTTAAATTAGATGTGACTTTATTATGTGATGTGATGGAAGAATTTAGAAATACGTGTTTTGCGTCATATGGATTAGACCCTCTTCATTCGTACACTTCGCCTGGACTAGCGTGGCAAGCCATGTTAAAAGAAACAAATTGTAAAATACAACTTCTTACAGATATAGATATGGTGTTGATGTTAGAATCAGGAGTTCGAGGAGGATTGACGCAAAGTGTAACACGTCATGTCAAGGCGAACAATAAGTATTTGCCCGATTATGATGCATCAAAACCAACAACATTCCTGGGTTATTTTGATGCAAATAACTTATACGGATGGGCAATGTCGAATCCCCTTCCATATGATAATTTCAAATGGATAGATCCAGAATCAATTGGAAACATAATGGATATACCGAAATATGGAGAAACTGGTTACATATTTGACGTCGACTTTGAATATCCCGAACATCTTCACGACGAACATTATGATTTACCACTTCTTCCGAAGACTGAAATTTCTCCAACTGGAAGATGGCCGAAATTATTGATGACTTTAACCAACAAGTCTCGGTATGTTGGACACTACTGTATGATACAACAGGCCTTAGACTTGGGATTGAAAATTACAAAAATTAATCGAGTACTACAATTCTCTCAATCTTGTTGGTTAAAACCGTACATTGACAACAACACATGAAGAAGAGCCGCCGCTACATCAAGTTTTCAAAAAGATTTCTTCAAACTAATGAACAACGCAATATTTGGCAAGACTTTGGAAAACAAAAGGAAACATAAGGATATCAAATTGGTAACTGATCCAGTAAAACTACAGAAATTAGTGCAACAACCAAACTTTGGTTCATCTGTAATTATTAATGAAAATCTAGTTGTTATTTCCATGAACAAGAAGTCAGTTCTAATGGATCGTCCTTTGTATCTAGGAATGTCAATCTTGGATATTTCCAAAACACACATGTACGAGTTTCATTATAAGAAGATGGTTAACCATTATGGAAGAGAGAACATTGGTATTGCATATATGGATACGGATGCACTAATTTACTGGATTAAAACAAATGACATGTACGAAGATCCAGGCACTTTTATGTATAAAGATGATTTCGACTTTTCCGATTATCCCAAGGACCATCCAAATTACGACTACGACAGAAACAAGAAAGTATTGGGAAAATTTAAAGATGAAACAAATGGTGTGCCGATGATGGAAATTGTAGCATTAATGTCCAAACTATGTTCATTTCAACTGTACATAAGCGAAAGGAACGAATATCAAGTCACAAAGAAAGCCAAAGGAATAAAAACCTCTTTCCTGAAGAAGAACGTACAGTTTGAACATTATAAAAGATGTTTGTTTGAAAATGTTGAAACAACTGCAACATTTAACACCATAAGAAGCTTCAACCATCGTCTTTTCAGTGTGAAGCAAACCAAATCGGCATTAAGCTATAAGGATGACAAGAGATACATCCTTGAAGACAACATAAGAACTCTGCCATTTGGACATTACTCTCTAAACCCTATCGACCAGTAAACCTATTCTTCGTCCTCTACCTTCTTTCTTTTTTTCTTTCCGTAAAGAAGAGGGGACATGGCAAGCCCAATGCCATGTTCCCTCTTTTTTACACTAATATGAAATGGCCTTGAAAAACTATATAAAAGAGAAAGAACTGTTGTACGGATCAGTATTTTTACAAGCGATGTGCAAGCAACACCTGAAGATGGAAAGTGTGAAGGACAAGATTGTAAATGAACTACATAAACCAGCAAGAAGAAGATTTCCAAGAAGAAGTACAATTATTAAGGGAATGAATGATCTGTATCAAGCTGATCTCATTGAAATGATACCGCACAGTAAATTAAACAAAGGTTTCAAATATATTTTAACAATTATAGACTGTTTTACTAAAATAGCTGACGCTTTACCATTGAAGGATAAGACTGGTAAAAGTGTTACAAAAGCTATGGAAACAACGATACAAAGAAATAAATTCAAAATCAAACATCTACAGACCGATGATGGAAAAGAATATTTTAATAAAGACTTTGGAGCTTTAATGAAGAAATATCAAATAAATCATTATTCTACAAATTCTGAAGTTAAAGCTTCAATAATTGAAAGATTCAATAGAACATTAAAAGGAGCGATGTACAAACAATTTTCAAAACGAGGATCATACGTGTGGTATGACATATTACCACAACTTATAAAAGAGTATAACAACAAATATCATCGTACCATCCTAATGAAACCTATCCAGGTAAACAGCGCTAATGCTAAGGTTGTATTACAACGCATCAGAAATAATACAACACCTAAATTGGAAAAGTTGCAACCAAAAAAGTTTAAATTCAACGATAAAGTTCGTATAAGCAAATACAAAGGTGTATTTAGTAAAAGATATCTACCAAATTGGACTAATGAAGTATTTACAGTTTATAAAGTGCAACCAACTATACCTGAAACCTACTTATTAAAGGATAACAAGGGTGAATTACTTCAAGGTGGATTCTACGGACATGAATTGTTGAAATCAACAGTCGGTGATGTATATCTTGTTGAGAAGGTTTTACAAAGGAAAAAGGATATGGTTAAAGTCCGGTGGTTAGGATTCGATAAAAGTGAAGACTCTTGGATTCCTTCAAAAGACTTGGTATAGTAACTTAATAGCTCATTGTGTGTTTAACCTTGACACAAGATGGAGATTGTACAACAAAAAGATCGATTTAATATCAATAATATTGATGAATTGACGGTTGACAATGATAAGTTAAATCATGGTAAACATGGTGAACTACTACCAAATACGATAAGATGTTTAATAACTGGTCCTTCAAATTGTGGAAAAACAAATGTTGTTTTTAACCTTATAACTAATCCTAAAGGATTGCGCTTTAACAATATATACATTTTTTCAAAACCATTGCAACAACCAAAATATCAATTATTGGATAAAGTACTTGCAAGTGTACCTGAAGTGAATTTCTACAAGTTTAATGCCAGTGAAACAATTATGCAACCAAATGAAGCAAAACCATTTTCTATTTTTATTTTTGACGATGTGTCTTGTGAAAATCACGACTATAAGGAATTACTTCGCTATGGGAAGACATCATAATATCGATAGCATTTATATTGGTCAAACATACAGTAAGATTCCAAAACAACTCATAAGAGACAATGCAAATATGTTGATCATCTTCAAGCAAGATGAAACAAATTTAAAACATATATATAATGATCATGTAAATGCGGATATGGCATTTGAGAAATTTAAAGAGATGTGTGGCAAAGCATGGAATGAGAAATATGGCTTTCTCGTTATTATGAAGGAAGAAGATATTAAAAATGGTAGATATCGTATAGGGTTGGATATATTTGTATTTATGCGTTGAACTACCGATGTTACATCTAGTTACACGTTGAACTTCACAGTGTAAACATGGTGAATCAAGAAAAACTATTGAAAGAAATAAAATCACTCAGTGATTCTATTAGGATGAAGAATCGTGCATTGAGGATGGGTTTAAGTGAAAGAGAAGAATTTCTAGAGACTACATTTAAACCTATTACGGAACCTTTAAAACAGATATCAGAAACTATTGGTAAACCTCGTTATGAAGGAGATGTTTTACTACCAGTTTCTAAAAAAGAAGTACAAGCATTAAAAAAAGAAGAAGATGATGATTCATATACAAGTGCTAGTGAGCAAGAAGAAACAAAAGAAGAAGAAGAACCAATTGTTGAAAAGGAAGAAGAACAGCCAATACCTGAAGCTGAACAATCTATTCCAAATTTAACTCAATTGAGTAGCGATATATTACAACATGGACCTCTTGGAAGAAAATATATAATGAAAATGCTACATGACATGAAATCAAACCCGAATTTGAGTAGATCACACGTATACGGAGCAAGAATTGATGGGAATGAATTAAAGATCGGCGATTCAAAGCTTGAAATAACACAAGACGATTACATCATTATTGGTGAGCATAAATATAAAGGAACAAAAGGATTTTATGAATTAATTTTTAAAAACATACCACTAAGATATTCATCCAAAGATTTAAATGTTTTTAAGGAGATTCTACAAAATACTAACGCTCATAAAAGAAACTACTTAAAGGATGCAATGATTAATCGTTCACGTGCAACAAAATATAACATTGTTATAAAAAAGTTGTTTCCTCCACGAAAATTGCCAACATTACGTACTGCACCAGCGGTGAGACAACCACTGAAAAGAAAATCTTTATCACTTATGGATTTATCACTTCTTGAACAACATGGTAAAAAGAGTAAAGGAGATACTTCAACATCTGGCAAAGGATTGATGAAAAATCTATACAATACGAATGTGATTTACTACAACGACATTAATAAATTGGTTGATAGAATGAGACTATTGCATGAAGCCATGGAAGCCGGTCATACAGGTTTAAATAATGAATGGGTAGCTCTGATTGACGAACTCAGGAATCGCGGCATAATCGTATAATTGTCCGCGGATATATAAGAGTTGCAGGCGTATAGTGTGTCAGTTCTAACATGAGCGTCGACAAGTTCGGACGATACTCCGCGTTAGGAGTGCAAGTTGGAGAAAACAGAAAAAGAAGTGGATTACCGCAAACACCCGAAGGTGACTATAACATAAATAATAAACGTTTAAAGTTTGTTAAGGATCCAGAAGAAGATGGAGATGCAACAAATTCAAAAACAGTAAAGGAGGAAACATCTACAAGTTTAAAACTCGACAACAACCAACTGTATGATGCAAAATCTCACAGGGTTATTAATGTTGCAAAACCAGTCAACAATGGAGATGTTGTTAATAAAGGCTATTTTCTATCTGCGATGGAATACGCTTTACTGTTGGAAAAGACTAAAAGTGGAAAAAGTACAATGCTTTAAATTATAAAATAACTAATGTGGCAGATCCAACCGAGGATACAGATACAATCAATAAGCGTTATTTGCATTCTGTAATACCAGAAAAGAAAAAAGATGGATTTTCCTTCTATAAATATACTATAAACGATATTGGATATCCTAAAGAAGAAAGTGATGGTGTTAATATTAAATACATTAAAGATAATTGTATTTTATATAATGGTGCTGTTATTGATTGTCATGGAAAAGTGTTGTCCAATCTGAAAGATGGTTCAACTCCATCGGATGCTGCTACCGTGAGACAAATGAATGAAAGCTTGAAGAAAGGAACATCCGCTTTTGTTAAACAAAATCAGGTGGTGTCAAAGAAAGGTGATGAGTTTATGCAAGGAAGTGAAAAGTTTACCTTACTACAACTACAAAATAACAAGTGGGATGGAAAAAATAAAAGATTGTCAAATATAAGTTTAGGCACGGAAGAACATGATGCTGTTATTTTAACACAAGTGCCACAACTATCAGCTACTGGTGTTAACTTTATATGTGGAGGTAGACGATTAACCCATGTAAAATCTGGTAAAGATGATAATGATTGTGTTGTTGTGAAACAAACTATAGTTTTAGATAAAATAAATAACTTATATGATGGAAAAAATAGAAGAATATCTAACATATCAGCAGGAATAGCTCCGAATGATGTTGCTACTATTAATCATGTTATAGCAACCTCTAATAACGATCCATCTGTGTATACATGTAATGGTAAACGTATCACAAATCTTGATAATCCAACAGATTACAAAGATGCTACTAATGTAGAGTATGTAATGAATCTTGTAGGTAATGCAGTTGTTGATATGCATAATCATATAATTGGTAAATCAAATCACGATAAAATCGAAGGTGCTAAGAGAGAAAAATGGATTAAAGATACAATCATCGATATATACGGGTAAAGCTTGTGAATATTTAAGTATGGAATACACAAAAAAAGGATTCATTATCATAAAGTATTTCATAGAGTGAAGACGTTGGTTACATAAAACAGCATAATGAAGACCGTATCGCTCAGTCGTCGTCAAGACAGCGGCAAGAGAGGACGTGGTTTAACATCAGCTGCATTATGCCTGCTCAGACGGATTCCAATTGGTGCTGTTGTGAATCGAGCGATAGACGCTTTACCATACGAATTACATCTGCCCGGAGGTTATCAATATTGTGGACCTGGAACTAAGTTGTCAAAACGTTTAGCAAGAGGAGATCCTGGAATTAATAAATTAGATCAAGCTTGCAAAGAACACGATATAGCATATTCAAAGTATAAAGATTCAACAAATAGATCAATAGTGGATAAAATTCTAGCGGAAAAAGCTTGGCAAAGAGTAAAATCAAGTGACGCAAGTATTGCAGAAAAAGCAGCGGCTTGGGCAGTAACTACAGCCATGAAGACGAAAGCTAAATTTGGTGCTGGAAGACGACGTCGCAGAGGAAGACCTGCAAAGAGAAGAGCTCCCAAAAGAGGTGGAAACATTAAGAAGAGACGTCGTAGAACTCGTAAAGCAACAGTAAAGAAAGCTTCTATTTGGTCAATGGTAAAAAACGGAGCAGGTTTATACCTAAGACCGTACTGTGTGTACTAAATAAGAAGAATCAATTGATAATTCCAAATAAAGCCTTAACAAATCATCAGTTAAATGATTATGTAAAATGTTTGAAAATACCATTTTTTCGAGGAGTTTTTATGAAAGTAAACTAAAATATGGGAAAATTAAACTGGAATAGTAAATTTGGATTCCACCTATGGTCCAGGCACTCATTGGGTATGCTATAAAAAGCTCGGACAAACCGTTTACTACTTTGACAGTTTTGGCAATCTACCACCGCCGAAAGAACTGCAACATTATTTTCGAAACTCCAAAAACATTTTTTACAATTACAAAAGAGAACAACCTAACAATACTGAAATATGTGGGCATTTATGTTTGGAGTTTCTAGCGAAGAGTGTCAGTCAGCTTTAAGATGTCATCGTATACAGTGTCACTGAGTGGAAATTCATCCACATTGAAAAGTACACTGTTCCCAGCATTGCGTCTATCCAAGGAAAGATTATGGGAAGCGGCATTACTTGATTTAACTACCTACAACTCAATTCCCAATGTTACGGAAGGAAAGAACAATTTACTACATTATTATGAAACTAAGGATGCTTCAGGAAAATACTCAGAATTGAAAATAATTACATTTCCTACTGGAGCTTATGAAATCGATGATATAAACCAATTACTACAAAAACAACTCGGAGAAGAAAATATCACCGTTAAAGGAAACAATAATACTTTAAAAGCAGAAATAACTTCAAAATATTATATCGATGTCAGCTTGGAAAACTCCATTGGCAGTTTACTTGGATTTACGGATACAAAAAAGAAAATCTTAACTCCTGGAACTACTCATTCAGGTGATACAACTGTTACAATATTGAAAGTCAATAGTATCGATGTAACGTGTAATATTATACACGGATCGTATAGAGAAGGAGTGAATCAGCATATTTTACATACATTTTATCCAACAGTGGCTCCTGGTTTTAAAATTGTTGAGAAGCCACAAAACTTAATATACCTACCGTTAAACACCAGTTTCATTTCAGACATCGTACTGAACATATTGGATCAAGACGGTGTTAGTGTTGACTTTAGAGGAGAAACGATAACTATACGGATACACATCAGAGCGGCAACATAAAGGTCAACATGGGATTATCATTTAAACCGCAACGGAAGAGTCGGGAGCTCAGTAGCTCCTCGACATTGGAAGAGTTAACATCGGACAACATTCGTTTTCTACAGAAGATTGGATTGAAACTTAACAACGATGGATATCCTGGATATATCTCAAGGACCGAAATTCGACGAAACACTATGGGAGAAGGAATATCACACGCACAACCCTTACACTTCATCAAAATTAAACAATAACGATGAAATAAGGATTCCCATTCAACAACAAGATATTTACACATTCATAAAGTGTGAAAGTTATTTGTACATTGAAGGACGGGTATTAAAATTGGATGGAAAAACTGCTTCAACAGTTCCTTTTATAAATAACCCGATGGCATATCTTTTTGATGAAATAAGATATGAAATATCAGGGGTGACAGTTGATTCGACAAAAAAGGTTGGTATAACAACGACATTGAAAGGATTAACATTATTAACACCGCATGAGAAGAATTCAATAGTCACCGCCGGATGGGTTGCCCCTGATAAAGACACTATAACACCGGATTCCAACGGTCACTTTGATTTTCATGTACCCTTACGATTGCTTTTGGGATTCGCTGAAGATTACAAACGAATAATAATAAATGTCAAACAAGAATTGGTATTACTCAGATCTTCAACCAACAAGGACTTGATACTTGCAGACCCTGCAACTACGGAAGATAAACTGGAATGGCAACTACAATTGGATAAAGTTTTTTGGAGAGTACCTCATGTAAGATTGGCCGATGAACATAGAATTGTATTATTGAGAAAGTTAAAGTCTGACCGTGATATCGTGATGCCATTCCGAAGTTGGGAATTCCATGAATATCCTACACTACCTCAGACAGAACGACAAACATGGACCGTCAAGACATCAACTTACTTGGAACGGGCAAGGTACATAATACTCGGTTTTCAAACTAAGCGAAAAGATGTTATCACTGCAAATGCCGGTCAATTTGATCACTGTAAAATAAAGAATTGTAAAGTGTTCTTAAACTCTCAATTCTTTCCATATGACAATTTGAATGTCATGTTCAGCAAAAAACGTTTTTCCATTTTATACGATATGTATGCAAGATTTCAATCGTCATATTATGGAAAGACTAATACACCACTATTATCGCCTGACCAGTATTATTCCAAGGCTCCGATAATTGTAATCGATTGTTCAAAACAAAATGAATCGGTAAAATCAAGTGTGGATATAAAAATTGAAATGGAATTTGAACAACCAGTAGCGGATGGAACTTCAGCATACTGTCTAATTCTACATGATAAAATAGTTACTTACACACCGCTGACCGGAATTGTGAAGAATGTACTTTAAAAAGAATTAGTACAACGACTGCAGATTTTTGAGGTTAGAATTATCTGCTTCACTTTTTGAGGTTAGAATTTCGTTTGTGAAAAACAAGTTGAAAACAAACATTTATGTGATTGTATAAATTTCAAGGATTTCACGAAAAACATAAAAGCGAGAAAATCATCAGTGGAAAGTTCATTTTATATTCGACCGTCGTATGGGAAACATCGTTCGCAAGATGAGTTCTACTAACGGAGAAGAAAATACACCTCTAATGGATGAGAATAGTTCAGATATAGAAAAACAAGTTGAACGAGAAATGGACGAGTTCCTCAAGTTTAACAAACATAAGAAGAGAGAAGAAGAAAAAGAAGAAGGAGAAGCTGAAAAAGAAGTAAAAAGAAAAAAGGTTGAAGTTAACATTACAACTAATATTTTAACAGAAGTATTTCTTCGGATTTTCTACCCCATTTCTTCATGCATGACGAAAAGTATTTCAGTTGGAATTTTAAAATCATTGGATTATTCACCGATTGTTATTTTAAATCATTGAAATAAAATGGTTACATTCACTGAAACTTCTTGGGAATCATTTATGAAACATTTACATCTTTTGGAATGCTATTTGAGTAACAACACATTTGGAAGAAGAACAAGATTAAGTTTATTGGAATCAAATATTGAAGTTGATATAGTGAAACATCGTGGAGGACAAATGGTTCGCTTCAGAGATTTAACTAGACATGATGTAAAATTACATTTGACTAAAGAAGAATTTTACACTTTAAGTTGTACTACCGGTCCCGTCACTAGATATTTGAAACAACTAATATTTTCAAGTGCAATAATCAAAGGCTATCTAATCGATACATTGGACAGACAACCTTTCGTTCCAATTTTATACGGTCCCGTGGATACTTCTATTTTTAATCGAATACCTCAAGAAGTGGATATGTGGAGACAATTGAACAACTATCACACCAACTTTAATATCGACGAAGTAGCGCAAGAAGTTAAAGAAGAACAATCGTGTTTGTAATACAAGTCAGTTGCTGACGAGACTTCATCATGAACAAACGGGTTTCGTTTTCTAATGCGCCACATATAATGGAAGTTAAAAGAGGTATAATTGAATTTCAAGCTTTTCGAGGAAATGATGGAAATTTTATTATAAAAGAATTAGTAATTTTGGATATGAACACATCTGTAGTTTATCATTACTTATTCAAACCTCCATTACCATTCAATAGACTAACAACTAAAGCGAAAGTTACAAACAAATGGTTGTACAAACATTTTCACAACTTAAGATGGGATGAAGGTTTTATTAATTATAACATGATGCCGCACATTATGAATCATTAATGCAAAGAGTTCAAAACTATCTACACAAGAGGATTGGAAAAAGCTAATTGGATACAATCATTTACAAGTAACGAAGTGATAAATGCAATAATAGATAGAGATTTCCAATGCTACTTCAATGAACTTTGTATTTCATCAAAGAGTTTTAAACATCGAAGGTCACAATGCGCTTTGAAGAATGCCTACCGCTTGAATAATTTTCTTCAACAGAATGGTGGGGGTAATGTCGGTAATAAAAGTGAGAGCGCTACCATGACCCAGCATGAGTATTACTCGAACCTCCGAAGAGACAACATCTCCGACGGACATTATTATTAACAAGAAGATTAACAATAACATCAAGATGGCATCGCAGAACTTTCTTCAAAATTTGGTTGATCAATTCAACGCTCATTCAAAATCAACAATCTTACCGACGAAGAGATGTTCTGAACTAAAAGAAGAAAAACATTACATCATACATACAATCAAGAAGATGGACACTTCAGTTGGTGATGCTATTAATTGCACATTGAGCGAGGCGCCGTATACAGTTGGTGACGAACCGAAGTTTCAGATATTCCTACCGAAACGATTTGTACAACTTCTACAGAATGGAGATCTTAGTGTTATTCAACCCGGCGCACTCTATTTGGTTTCACACGGGCCGAGTGGAAACAACTCAACTGAACTAACTATTCATGTACCACCTTCTACTAACTAGTTTGTACATAGCATTGTAAATATATGTGTTTGTAATGGTTTCTCAATAAAGATGATATAAAACAAAAACAAAAGATAAAAGAAGCAACATATTGTTATGTCTTTATACATAGCAATATGTTGCTTTTTTTTAAAAAATTCCACGGGATGACCTTGACCCAATTTTGTGTGATAATAAAAGTGAAAATCAACTTGTGAAATTCATCAGTCTACGACTACCTTTCGTACCGTACACATCTCGCTCTCTATCACTAAATACAAAACTTCAACATGTCCCTAAAGGTTAAGTGTGCTTCTTACGATACCAACACCATTACAAGTTTTGAACAACTTGAAGATTTAACAAACGAAATGCGAGTTTTACTTACCGGTGGTTATCACTTAACTGTTGATGTTAGTGCTACTAATGTAAGGATGTTTACTAAAGCAAAATATTGCGATGATGAAGTATTTCTTTCTACACAACCTACAACATCTTCATCGCCGACTGGTCAACATAACATCAAGTTCCACAAGTATTACCAATGTTAAATAACTTTCAACAAATAAAACTAAGGAATCACGTGATCAATGTCAAGTTGATAAAAAAAAGGGAATGATACTTGTATAACTAATCATTCGCTTCCCGACTTTCGCTGCGTCAACACCTAATTTTAAAGATGTTATACAGAATGATGATTGAACTTGATGGAAAAATCTATGGAAAAGATTACAACACCGTTGAACAAATGACTGAAGATTTAGATATATTAACTAAAGAAGGATATCAAGCTAAATTAATTTTAAAATTTCCTGAAGTACATCCACTATCGACTGAAGAACTTATCGCTATGGCTAAAGCGGAGAGAGAGAAAAAGGCTGAAGAAGACAAACAGAAACAAACAAAGTCTGAAGAAAATAAACAGAAATAAACTTCTTAAGTATAAATATTCCTTACATTAGTAAGGTATAATTTTTTAAAACTTCGTTTGGATGACCTTGAAATTACCCCCACAACTTTTTGTAGTACATAAAACTGACTATTCAACACTATACACTCTTATTCTTTCACTGGACTCAGCAGCGTCAACATGGAAGAACAAAAGTACAAGTACGAACCTCGTTACTGTTGTGAACAACAGTGTACAGATTTAGGACCAATGATGGTGGACGTTTTAGCTTGCACTAAATGTGAATTTTTTGGATCTTGTTACTGCAAGTGCAAAACAAAACCACTACCACCACCGGAATTGCGAACTTTCAAATTTTACAAATCAAGATATTTTCATACATGCTGTCCTCAAAGATGTTTCAAATTTCATCCTCTCGATCTAGCTCATTGTCAACGCACCAAGTCTCATCAAGATGATTTTTGTACACATATGATAAAAAGATGTAAATACAGGTCAGATTGGTATTCCGATCCTGTAGAACCATCGAATGTGTAATTTCAGTTTTACACTCTTTTTTAAAACTTCAATTGGATGACCTTGAGATTTCCCCCACCATTGGTTTCTTAGACTTCCCCCCACCATAAGTCTTTTAGATTTCCCCCACCATTAGTTTAAGTTTTGTATCTTATTGAATCCACCTTTGAATTATTTCACTTCCAACACTCTAACTAACAACATGGGATCGCCTTTCGTCAAGTTTCAACATATAATAACTGACAGAGAAGAATTGGAGGAAATATTTCAAAATTTGCTTTCTGTCATGGATAGATATCCTATGAGATGGATCAGACTTGATGTTCACTATTTTCGTCCTCGTGATTCTTCATCATCGAGTGAAGACGAAACAACGACTACTACTTCAGCTAGGATATTTCAATTTTCTTCATCATCGAGTGAAGACGAAACAACGCCTACTACTTCAGCTAAGATATTTGAATTGAAAGACGAAGAAGAGGAACTTAGCTATTTACTTGGTCACAAGCTCATGCTCACCGACAAATAAGCGTCCTTCCTAAGCGCCGATCTTCATTCAATCACCGACTCTCGCACGATGAACAACTCTCCGTTGGCACGAATGAATTCTAGTTTCGAAGTAAATTCCAAAGAAGATTTGCAAGAAATATTTAATACTTTACACGAAATTGTTAGTAAATTTAACACTGTTAAAATGAATCTGGAAATAACTTACGCCTGTCCTATTTGTGATAAGGTTGAAAGTTCTGATGAAGATAGTTTGCTGAATCTTACTCCACTTACACCTCTACAATCAGACACGACAACAACAAGTACGGAAGCAAATGGTGAGCAACCTCCTTCCCCCACCACTTCATTGTGATTCAACTTCCCCCACCACTTCTTTGTAATTCAACTTCCCCCCACCACTTCTTCGTTTAACTAACGTTCCTCGCTTTCACTTCTCATTCCGTCTCCAACATTTGAACTATCAACATCACTTGTTTCAAAATTTCAAACACCAAAAAACAACACTAATGATGGATATGATGGATGAAGTTTCCTTCGTCACAAGGATGGAAGAGGAAAAAATGAAAGAAGAAAAATTGAAATTAGAAATTAAACGATTGGAATTGGAACGGGAAAACCAACTCGAGATATTACGTTTCTTCAAACTTGTCAAGTATGTCATCTGGGGACTCTGCCTGTACCTTATCCTCGTCGTCGGCGTTTGCTTCTACAACTCCGTGTTTCATCACAAGAATTCAACCTGTATTGCACGTTGATTGTATTTGTTTTTCCACATTGATTGTATCTGTTTTTACAAATAAAGTTCAAAAGTTAAATCTGCCTATCCCGCTATCACCGGGTAGTTCAACTCTCAGAACTATTTCCTGTGGTAGCGGGATAGGCTTTTTTAAAACTTACTCGGGATGACCTTGACATACTTTCCGTAACCCAATTATCAAGTTGAATTTCAGTTTTGAACTAACTTTTAATTTATGCATACCTCCCCCTCATTTAATATACGACCGGAAGCTATGTGCCCCGGCACGTGGCTTCCGGGGCAGCTGACCTGTCCCAGAAGTGACCAAATCTAACTACTCTGACTTTTATGTCAAATTACCTGAGAAAAACTATGTCAAAAAGTCTACCACTCACTGAAGCTGTGTTTGCCTGCTATGGCCGATTTTTCTAAATAGCGGATGTACTTCAACTTGTAACAACTTTTTTTGTTAAGTTATTGATGAATATCTTTTGAACGATTAAAGAAAGCTGATAGTAAAATTTAGAAAATTAAATTTTGCACATTTTGATAAATAATATGTATTAGTTGTTATATGTAATAAGAGGAATATTGCTCTTTAAAACTACTTTCAATTGAGACATTTTAAGTGAATTTCTTTTGTTGGGAGAACCATATTACGGTGATGCCGAGTGTTAGATATATAAGCCTTTAACTATGTTAACTTTTTACCACGGTGTCCCCAGATGCCAAAAATCATTAAAATTTGTATACATGCATCTTTTATTAAGATATATTTATTATTTTCGCCTCAGCCAATTACGGGCCGGAAGGAGTAATTTAATATGATAATTATTCCTGTGTCTCTTCTGGCAGTCTAACGCACTCTGAAAAGTACTCCACAGAGAGAGGAGGGAGGGGTATGCAGACATGTCCGTCAGGTGCTAATAGGAAAACTAGGAAACTTTGGTCTTAGCCAGCTAAAGCTTATGCGTATTGTTATATGCCCAGCTCATGTTGTCTAGCAGGTTGTTCAGGCCTGCATGCCAAACAAAATAAATTCCACCCATTTGCTGTTCTTAATTAAATATCTACTATTCAGTTTTTCCCTTACGGTTAGTTTTTTTTTTTTTTTTTTTTTTTTTTCATAAAATAAAACCGTTATGTTATTTATAAAAAGTTACTTTTAGGCTCGTAAAATCTAGATAAGTATTTGATTTCTGTATAAGTAAAACGTTCGTTTACTATTTAGGTTCCACTGTTAATTTTTTCACTTGATTATAGATAAATACAACACCATAGTGTGTATGGCGTTACTTGCTTGATTAACTAATTGAATTATTGTTTCTATCAACTTATTCTTTTGTAAGTTTCACAAGTTTGATATTTAAAACTTGCCGCTCTAAAGCAGCAATTTTCTTTACCGCACGATTTCTTTACTATGCGCTTTGTTTGGCCGCACTCATCTGACGCTTCGTGCGTCCACCTACAATTAATTCTCGAGTGGCAATGAAATACTTTACGCTTTTAATACACAAATAGCTACTTCCTGTCACTGCATAAAAATAATCACATTGCCGCGCCTGTAAATAGTACACAAAGCATTTGATTTCAGCATTAATTTCATTCCCACTATAGAGCGGCAATTAAATTTCACGCTCACTAAATCAAAGAACTATTTTTAGGTATATCAATCAATCAAAGATTACACTCCACTGACTATCCATCAAAGACTATCCACACTCATCCCTCATTCATACTTGGCTTAAACTACTTAATTAGTTAGGTGGCCATTTTAGTAAAAGTATTAAAAGGTATTAGGTTTAGCTGTTGTTACAAACCACCTGTTCTTAGTTGTTGGTTATTGTTGTAGTTAGGTAATAATTGCTTTTTTTTATTTAAGGTATTTTTTATACTTGTGATTGTGTCCCAACAGAAAAATCAAACATGAAATAAATGGTATTTTGTAGACAATAAACATTTCAACCTGTTGTAGTTATGGTGGTAGGAAAAATCTTGTAATTATAATGAGCACAAATAGTCATTGCCGCTCTCGAAATGTTAGGCCGCACTCAGCTGACGCTTCGAGCGGGCATCCACATTCTCGAGCAGCAATGACTACTTTAAGCCCTAGATACGTCACAAGTAGCTATTATTTATTAAAACCTCTCTAAATAATGGCTTTTTTAAGACTTTGACAAAAAAAATTTCCTTCAAACAATCATCCAGAAATGTCCACTGTAGCTTTTGTGGTTAGTAGGTAAAAACTCTCCTATCAAGGAGAACTCTTCTGTCTTTCAAACATTCAACTATCGAGAATGTTTTATCATTTTTATATTTGCATGAACAGGCTTACAACAATATTAAATGAATCCATAAAATATCTCTCAGGCACTACCTATAATCGTAAATTTGACTTATTGAAGATGAATAAGATAATAATAAATTTGTTCTTAAAAAATGTAATGAAAATTTTTTCGGATGTCCGTGGGTTGGAGTAGCCAGAGCAGCGAGACGCGACGCGAGGAGATTTATCAGCATCGACCCGCAAAGGCCATTTGTTATCAGTGGCTCGTGGTCAGCCAATTGCTGTGACGAGCTGTTGTTACTTAACACGCCACCGCGGAGAGTGTTACCGTAACACTTGTGGGGCCGCCTGGCTGAAAAAACTGAATATTGAACTGAGTATGAATATGAGAATTTCAAAGGTTTTATCATCTTAAAAAGAAAACTTTTTTCCTATCGGTTTCCACAGGAAGCCAGTAGTTCTCTTCATCATTCAATTTTGAAATGATGGTGTTGGCTTGTTAAAAACCTTATGGTATAGATTATATTTAAATATAGATGTAAATCAATTAATTTAAATATATTAAAAAACAGACTGGGGGTTTTTTATAACATCTATCTGAAATGTATTAAACTTTTAAATAAATTGCATATCCTGAGTAAGATGACCGTAGTCGCTAGGCAGGTGAACTAGATCACATAAGAACAATGATGGCAATTTCTGTCGCCACCGAATATGTAATGGCTAAAAAAGTGTAAAAAAATCTGCATTTCCTTTTTTTGTCCAATAATTGTTCAATTAATTTATTAATTGTCCAATAATTGTTCTTGTTATCGTTGGAGCTCGTATTTTTTAACGTTACTACAGGAAGGAATTTAAAAGTACACGAGAGTAGAATTTATAGTTGCATATTTTCCTTGATTGATAATTGTTAATTTGATGATTATCTTAATGGTTTGTTATTAATTTTAATCTAAATGTTAAATAGAGTAACGTGGTGTCGTTACTATAATATTGTACGCATAGCAAACATTACTTCCGTTTTAGTTCAAACACTTCATATCCGGAACACAAAAAATTTTATAGCAGACCTTTAGAACGCGTTTATGCTTTTTTGTACAGATCTTGTAAGCTGAAGGCTTTGATTTAAATTAGTTTAACTACTTGTGTAGGAGAACTGAAGTCACATAGTTGTCTTCAAGGAGAGGTTACACCAATCTGAAACATTGTGTGAAGGGGAAAATTTATTGAATATTTTACCCAAAACGATATAATGTAAGTATGATATAAACATAACAAAATACAATAGGCCTACAACTATCACTGTTAACTCAATATAAATCAACAATGTTAACCATAGATTTTTCTATTTTCGTCTACTCTTAAATAGGTAAAATGATGTTTTGTTATCTACAGTACTGAATTCTAATGAGTACAATAATTATTATAATACTAAAGGTTAAAGACGAATCTTGAGACTCTCTGAAGACACGTTATGTGCCGAGTACCTGATTCCATAAAACTGCGTATTCAGCCACAGTCGTAGCAGTAATCTCAGATCCTGTCTACCATCTTAAGCGGTGATAAAATCCAGCCTTTACTACTTGTCTCCTCCTTATATCATAACATTAGTACTCTTCTTTATTAACTTCTGTTTCTTAAAATGTGTGATCGGTTTTAACATGGAGCAAATTTTCATATCCCAATCAACACTTTGATCTTTAACATAACTGTCCAAGCATAAAAATATCTTATAACCTCATTTTAGATAAAAGTTCATCATAAAATACCAATTTTCACGTGATTAATTTTAGTTTTCTACACATTAAAAATAATTTCCGCCATATTGAATAATTTATGACTAAACTAATGATTCATGATGCTAAAGTGTTTAAAAGAAGAAGCTAAGGCATTTTTATGATAGGCCTTTTTTACTCTAACGTGAAATTTACATAGATAATGGAGGATAAATTTAGTCACATGTTATTCTAATGGAAAAAATCAAATTTCTACCTCCGTTCTCCCAAACCGTTAGGATTATAAATACACATTTAATTGTAAATTAGTGTTTAAATTATGTCTAGAATCCAAAAATAGAAAAATTAAGGGCTCGTGTTTAAAATTTATGACTTTCGGTCTTGGTAGGTTACTTCTGGTACACCCTGTACATTGAAATTATCATCAGTCGATAGAGCGCAACCGGTTTACCTATAATGGCACAATTAGTTTTTGTGAAAAATTAATTGTGTAGGTTTTAAAAGAGGTGTACGGGTGGTCTGGGACACCCGGTATATGAAAATATCTCTCTTGATTACAACTCTTCAAAAAGAACATTTTTACATACACAGTTTTATCACATTTTGTGTTTATTTTATATTTACAAAATATTAAACACTAACTTAGTCGTCATGTTTAAATTGTTTTATACATAAAACAACTTATTGAATTTTTAGTATGGATTGTACTATGTTAATTAATTAAAGTCATTAAAAGAAAACGAGAGGAATAAAGGATTGTTACAGAATGGCCCAAGGCTAAAATGTCACCAGAGAAATGTCAGCGGAAAGCGGATATGAGACGTTCCATGTCGTTTCACTGGAAATTAATTACAGTTAAAGTGATATAAAAGTGAAAGTTATAGGAGAAAAAAATAACGTTCCTTATGTTTCATAGATCATGTTCACTATATGAGTGTCATTCTTTAAGCTAAACTAAAATAATAGATATTTATCAGACAAGTGATCCACTACAAACAAATTTGTATTTATAAAAAAAAATCTTAAAATAAAATGAAAGAACCTCAATGGTAGGTAAGACATAGACATCATTTATTTATGTACATACTCGTTAAGATTAGAACAATTGTCATTTTAGTGTTTCATGTTACAAGCTGTGTGTAGTGGTGTGTATGTTGGGCTTCGAGAGTCTAATGAGGGGGGTAGTCTTCTTTCCACTGCATAAACTCCTCCACCGTGTAGAAGGGACGGTCCAGCAGCCAGTTCGTCAGTCCTCTTCGGAATAGCTTCGAGTCTAGTTGGGCAATATGCGTCGGGAGTAGATTGTGGAACTTCGCTCCGGCGTAGGTGGGTTTCTTTTCGAAGAGTCTGAGTCGGTGGGCTGGGAGCTCGTAGTTGGGGGCCTTCCTTGTCGCATAGGGATGTACACTGGCTCTTGTTTCCAGGCTCCTCGACCTTGCATGGAGGGTGACTTCGAGGATGTACAGGGACACAACTGTGAGGATATGAAGGTCCTTAAAGGCGTTTCTTACAAGAGTCCCTATGTCCTAATTTTGCCATCACCCTTATGGCCTTTTTTGGTGTATAAGGACTCTCTGAAGGTTTCCTATGGATGATTGTCTCCAGACTGCAAGACCATATCTTAGGTTGGACTCAAAGAGTGCAAAGTATGCTGTCCTCACAGTTGAGTTATCACTGATTTGGCTCGGCTCATTATCTTGAGGATATATAGTCCTGAGCTGAGTTTTCCACATACGTTGTTGATGTGTTTGTTCCAGTTTAGGTCTTCGTCCTAGGTGCTTTATTTATTTGGAATTGTCTAATTCTGGTATTTCATTGACCTCGTCCTTCTTTGTGCCAATTATAATCTGCTGTGTCTTCCCTTCATTGACGACTAGATGGTTCTGTTGACAATATTGCACGGCCATATTGTATGCTATGAATGACTGGATATCTAAGCTGTCAGAGGTTTTTGATTTCAGCGTAAGTGCGGTGTCATCAGCATACATGTGTACATCACTGAATTCTGCAAGTTCAGAGGGCATATCGTTAACGAACAGAGTGAATAGAACTGGGCCCAACACAGAGCCTTGAGACACGCCATTCTTGATGGGTAGAGGCTTTGACCTAACTGAGGTTACCTTGTTGTTTACTTTGTGTTGGACCTCTACCATTTGGGACCTTCCATTGAGGTAGCTGGTAAACCAGTCAGCACTAATTCCTCTGACACCAATCGAGCTCAGTTTTTGGATGAGCAGGATGTGGTTTAGGCAGTCGAACGCCTTGCTTAGGTCAAGGAAGATTCCTGTCGTGATATTGCCATCTTCGATGTGGTCAATTATAGTTTCCACGAGATCAATAATTGCTGTGTTAGTGGATCGGCCTTTAGTGAATCCGTGCTGTTCTGTTGTTTGTATTCGATTTCTCTCCAGATATTCTCGTAGTCTGTTCAGGGCAGCTTTTTCCAGAACATTGGAAAATGTGGGTACGAGTGAGATTGGCCGATAGCTGTTTAGTTGTGTGGCATCGCCCTTCTTAAATTTAGGGTAGGCCTTGTTGAGTTTTAAACTTTCTGGTAATACTCCTTCCTCAAACGACTTATTTACAATATGTACAAGGGGTGGAACAAGTTCCTCCATGCAGTGGCGCAGTAGTTTCGATGGTATCTCGTCATAACCGTAAGAGTTCTTTGGCTTCATTGATAAAATAATATTTGTAATTTCTTCTGCAGTTGTTGGGTAGAGCATCAGATTGGTAACGTCATGTTGATGCCTAACATCTCTCCCCTCAACATTGTCCTGTCCAGCCTTAGCTAAGGTTGTAGCAGCCACATTCACGAAGAAAGTGTTGAACTATTGAGCAATGACTTCAGGGTCATGGATTATGATCCAGTCGATATTCATTGCTGGAATGGTTAAAGTTCTATCATTTCCGCAGCATCTCTCACTGTTGACTATCTTCCGTAATTATTTACTCTTATTTTCTGCGTTTTCTACTCTGTGGGCTGTTAATTCTTTTTTAAGTTGTTTTATTTTCTGGTCATATTCCTTTTTCCGTTCACTCATTCTTCTTTTGTGAATTTCAAGGCCTGATGTTAGGTAGTCTTCCTGTGTGGATATGAAGATTCTTTTCAAGTTATTCACTTCTTCATTCGTAAAGTATATTAATTAAATGTTAATGGTTGACAGATAGCTATACTATAAAACTAGTAAGAAAGATTTATTTTTATATTACATCGGGTAAAATAAATCCTTTACCCTTAAGTATATTAATAAAATATATATCTCTCACAAAAAATTATTTATTTTTATTTATGGTGAAAACAGAAAATGTGGCTAGAGGAAAGTCCGGATTGGAAATTAGATTTCGCACGTGGCAAGATGACAATCTGATGTGACCTGATGCAGCAAAACTTAGTTTGTGGTTACTGCCAACTCTAACGACAAAAATACGTGATTGGCGGAGTGTTGAAAAACTAATTTGCCCCGAAGTCTAGTTTTTGTAACATTTGTGCAAAGGATCTAGGTTTTGATATTCTTAAACAAATGGTATTTTTTTATTTACTTTTTTTAATTTTTCATTTTGTATTAATTTTAAAAATGGAGCGGGACAATTTCATTAGCTGTATTTATTATTATTATCTTTTTCTAGATTTTTTATGTATTAAAGTATTATATAATTTTAATATAACAATATTATTGTAATTATAACACAAATATACATAAGTACCGGTACTGAAAAAATATTAAAGATAATATATTAATATACTATATATAATAGATTATATATTATATTAAAGATTTTTTTATTTTTATAATTTATAAAACCCCATAAACATATCTATTTTTCAATCAGTTTCTTAGTGTAAAATTTTGAAATGGTGTTAGTATTCCACAAATATAGATTGGTTTTATTGAAGTAACATAACCCCTTTTTTAGTCAATGAAAAGAATCAATCACCTTTTATAAAAATATATATTTGTTTAAGTAAGATTTTTTGAACACGTATTTGAACAACGTTTGAATAAAGTTTTTAAGTTACACGTATTTACAACAGTAAGTGAAAGAAAACCATACATGAAATACGTTAATTAAGTAAAACAAACAAGTAAACAAATAATGTAAACAAAAGTTGCTATGCAACCTTACATATATATAAACATTATTAAAGATATTGTTATATGTCATGACATAGACCGTGATGCGGCATTTTTTTTTTTTTTTTTTTTTTTTTTTTTTTACTTCATGTTGAGTCATCCCGTAAATGAGATTTCCATGTTATTTACATTTATATTACACATGAAATATACAACAAAGAATTAAACCTACCGATCGTAACACATCATTGATTTGCAAAACGTTTAGACGTTAATGTAAAATTATTGTTACAGTAGTAAAATTTACCATAAACGTAATGAATGATGTCTTCAGAAACTCTATTAGGTTAAATTATTGCACCTTATGAAAACAATTGAAGACACTACAGTAGTAGTATTGAATTAATTCAAGTTAACATTTATACTCTAGTAAATTTGAATATTGCAAGAATCTTAAGTTATACAAAGTTTTTTTTTATAAGCTATAAGTTATAATAACATTATTATAAGTTATAAGATCAGTACTGTAAGATGAAAGCGAACCTTAGGAAACATTCTAGAGGTATGCAAATATCCGTCTATTAAGCTGTGAAGGAACATTGTCGATAAATTTGCCTTGAGTCCATCCATTGTTCCACCGTAACTAACATTCCGTCTAATTTCAAAATTTGCATTTATATTACCTACTTTTAATCTTCGGTTACGTATGTTCTATATTTGTTGCTATTTTTCCACAATGGCTGGTAATAATAAAATACATTAGAATAAATTTAAATTTTATAGGAATAACCGATGCTCAAGTGTGAAAAAGAATTTGAGGTTTTTGCCTGTGACTTAATTATGACTTTATCAAGAGTATCATGAATAGCATAACTAGCAGGGCTGTCTTAGTTGATGGTATATCCATTGTAATAATTAGGTAGTTAAGTTCCTACTGCCTCTCTGCAATTTGCCATCCTGTAAATTGGTTCTTAACTACTGGAGATTTCCCGAGTGCTTGAAAACAAAGCATGATATTACCTTTGCCAAAAAATTCCACTCCCATATGTGTATACCATTTTAGACCAATTTCTATTCTCCCAGTAATGTTAAAATAATGAAAAAGGTTGTTGGAGAACAGTTGGTGATATTTTTAGAGTCAGAGGCTGTACTGCCTGAAACCCAATCTGGCTTCCGAAGGGATTACGGTACTAGCTCGGTTCTCTTGAACTATCTGCTCTGTGCTAATGCCGGCAGTACACTATGGCCGAATCAAGGCGAGCAAGGACGAGGACAAAAGTGTACTTGGTGTCGAGCACCGAGCACGAATCCTCCCAGTACATACTCGCTTGAGTTCGCCTCTGTTCTTTCGCCGTGTATGTGTATTTTTCCGTTGTTAATTTCTTGTTCTCACTTTGTTAGCTGTAATAGATATTCAAAATCCGTTAAGGATATTCATGAAAAGTTTTCGTACTCTGCACTTGGATCAACCAATAATTCCGTAAAGGTTTTTTCATTGTTTGCCAGTAAGAAAATTGTTAAATTCCGATCAAAATCAATATTGGGACTCCGATACGAATAAATAGAATAATTATTGGTAATCATTTAATAATTGGTAAATACTAATTTGGTCACATTAAAATTCATTGAAAAGTACTGGGAAAACCGGATCCAGTGAATACTCACTGGATCCGGTTTTCAAAAGACAGTGCTGCTGCTAAGATAACGATGGCCATTTATTTATAGTGTTAATTTTTTCTGCTACAAAGAGACATATTTTTCTCCCTATTATTTTATGATGCATATTTGTTTAAATTATCCTGGTTACATTATTACGAATCTGGATTTTAATTATGAAAATAATCTCAAATGTGGGTGCGATCTTACCCTCAAAATTATTTCTTTTCATTTTGAAATAATTAAAAATTATTTAATATGAGCACAAATTGAAAAAAAACCCATATGCATTATATACCAAACAGTTTCATTTATTATTCAACCAATCTTGAGTGGGGTCTGGATGCCAAGTAATAATAATGGGAAGGCCTACTTTGTGCTGTTCCCATGTACATGGCCTTCGTCCACCATCCTCTCTTCAACCATGGCTTCACGGTTGTTTGTGGTACTTGGAGTAAGGGTGCACCATCTCAGTGCACACGTAAAAAGTATTTAATGTAGGTGTAAGCACAAACAAAAGCCAACGCAGCTACTTCCACATCCGCACGTTGACCTCCATCTATTCTTATAATAATTCAGTTTTGAAAATCTTGGCAGAATCAAACCTGGAGTTCCACTGGACCGATTTTAATTTTGAAGATGTCGTTGGAAAGCTCTCATCCTGTAGATTTGCCAAAAAATATGAAAGTTTGATGTTTTTTAGTATTTATAGTGAAAAAATAAAAAAACATGTTTTCCATAGGAAATACATTAGAAACCATCGAAGTATATAATAAATAAATATACTGATTTATTTATGGACGGTTGTTATGGTGACCGTTGCTATGGTGACTGTTGCTGTAGTGACGGTTTCTATGGTAACTGTTGCTATGGTTGTGGTTGCTATGGTAAACAAGTCCTGACAGCCTAAAAGTAGCTAAGACTGTGCCTATTTACAAGAAGGGTGACTCATCACTTGTATCGAATTTTCGGACTATCTCCTTCCTGCTTACCTTCTCGAAGGTGATAGAGGCCGTCATGAAGAGACAACTAGTCAGGTATTTTGCAGCCAACGACCTTTTCTTAGAGGCTCAGCACGGATTTAGAAGTGGACGATCCACGACCACAACTCTCATGAGCCTTGTAGACTTTATCACCAACGCATTTGAAAATAACGAGTCTGTTCATCTAAGTTTGTATGACTTCAGTAAGGCATTTGACGTTGTCTCTCATGAAATCCTTTTGGACAAACTTAAGAAGTACGGTATAAGCGGTGTTGTACTGAAAACTCTCTCCAGCTATCTTGCTAGCAGGTCACAACTTGTCAATCTTGATGGAGCCTCTTCTGACGTTAAAAAAACTCTCCCATGGAGTCCCGCAGGGCTCTGTTCTAGGTCCTCTATTGTTCACAATCATGGTGAATGACCTGTCACTAAACAATAGTACTCTGCTTTTTGCTGATGATACAACTTTACTATCTTGAAACCTAGACATTGCTCAACTGCGGACTGATGCTTGCAACTTGCTGGGCTATGCTAGGACTTGGTTTATTGCAAACAGGTTTAAAATTAATGAAGATAAAACACAGTCCCTCATATGTACCCTCAAACAATGTGAAGATGTTGGAGAACCAGTAAAATTACTAGGCTTTTGGGTGGACAGTAGGCTGAGCTGGAGACACCACATCGGGCAGGTCCGTACAAGGCTATCGAGGGTCTTGTACCTTTTGAGAAAACTGCGCGACTTGATCACGACAGATTATCTTAAAACTGTCTACCATGCTCTTTTTCACAGTCACCTCATGTATGGTCTGGTTTTCTGGGGGCATTCGTTGGCGGTCCACGATATATTGCTGTTGCAGAAAAAGGCAGTGAGAATAATAACGTACTCTAGACACAATGAGCACTGTAGGCCCCTTTTTAAGGAACTGAGTATACTCACTGTCCATAGCCAGTATGTCCGAAATATCCTAGTCCTCCTCAAGGATAACGAGTCCAGCTTTATTAGGAGAGAAGAACGACATACATACGGAACTCGCCATGCGCAAAACCTTGACATGCCCAGCTGCCGTCTGTCTAGCTCACTGAAAAGCTATCCTCGTTATGCTATTAGGCTCTTCAACACCCTGCCGGCAAATGTGCGTGAGCTGAACTCCGAGGCATTCAGTACAGTCTTGCGGGATAGGCTGCTTAACAGACCTCTATATACCCTTGAAGAGCTGAGGGACGAACCCCTTTTTTGAATAAACCCGTCCGCCAATATAGCCACAAGTGTTAGTGTAAAGTAAATGTATGTTGTATATAGTATGTTATATGTGAATATATTTTTTGACACAATCCATCCGACAGTCGTCGGTCAAAGATGAAGAAAACAAGTATACATACAAGTAAGTAAGGTAACTGTTGCTATGGTGACGGTTGCTATGGTAACCATCGCTAAGGTGACAGTTGCTATTGTAACAGTTGTTATGGTGACGGTTGCTATTTATTTATTTATTTATTTACTATTATACTTGACTTGTTGCTCGAAATCAAGCAATTTATTATAATACAATATAAATTTTACTTTTAGCTGTAAATCAATGATATCCGACCAATCCAATATTGTGAATATCTTTAATCACCAAAATCTTCACGTATTTACAGCTGATTATTAACAGATGTTTAAAATGCTTTCCCAATGTTATTTAAATGGGAAATTTTGAGATTTCAATGGTGGATAGCGCCTTTATTTTGAGTCCAATTCTCATCAGTTTTTGGGGGAAACAACTTAAGACCAAGCCCTATTCAACGACACCAAAAACTTGAAAATCGGCTGAAAATTGTAGGAGGAGTTCCCAAGACAAAAAAGTATAGATTTATTTCAACGGGAAGAACCCAATACATCACATAGTACAAAAAATAATTAATGGCTAATGGCTACTAGCTAGAAGGCTACTAATAAGTTACATGGTTTCTGTAATTTTTTTCTCCAACCTACCAAATTTTTTTGTACATATAATAGTAATGTTATATTTATTCATTTATTTATTTATTATTATTACTTCTTGTTTTTTATTCATTTTAACACATATTAATATTTTTTATGTTTTAATTAATACTTCATCATTTTTTTATATTTTTTTAGGGTAGGGATGGGTTTACAGTGCATAATTTTTGCAATGAAAGAAAAAGAAACTAACACAATACTAAACAACTAACAACTATGTAACAAAAGAAAGAAATCTTGAAACTTAACAAGTTGAAACATGAAAAAACCTTAACAAAAATAATACTAACAGTAATATCAACAATACATAAACTATATAAATATCAACATAAATATGTGCATAAATAATGAGGCTAACATAAAAATATAATCCATCCTACTACATTTACTACATGAATATATTGAAAATGAAACAAATAGAAAAATCAAAATAATTACCACTTTTATTTACTGAGTTATTAAAATACTAATCTTATTCCTAAACACAGCTGGCCTATCCATAAAGAAGTCAACGTGGGACGAGACAGAGTTTCCAACACGTTGCAGATGTACCAGCGTGCTGTTAGCTTCGTTGGAAGTCCCGACGTGGCGCCTTCCAAAAAGATCACATGACCTCGTTCCGGTAGGGCAACGGAAGTGAATACATTGCAGAATTTCAGGACAGTCAATGGTACCGGTTACGAGCTTGTAGAGAAATAACGCTATGATGATCGTTACCGTGAAAAATCAGCCTTAGCAGGCAAACGTAGCTTCGGAGAGTATTAGTCTTTTCAAAATCGTTTTTCTCAAGTAATTTTACATAAGAGTCGTTCAAAATGAATTTGTTTGAAATAACTTCCAAATTCACACCAAACAACAATCGGTAAATGGCGTGTTATTATCTATATTCTTATTTCTATAAGGGTTTCGTCTGTTACGTCCCTTTTTCTCTCGACCTACTGAACCGATTTTTAAGATTAAGGTGTCATTTTAAAGCGTAGGTTATAGCGCAGTGACGAATCTTAATTAAAAAGGTCATATCGTTTCGGGCTTTATCCCCCTCGCCATTGTTTTATTTCCAGAGGGCGCTTTAAAATGTTGACCAACTTTTATTGTAAGTTCTTCAATGTGAATTGTAATTTAACAGCTGATTACCTTTAGGTGAGTTTTAAAAGCCAGATAGTAAACAAAAATCGATCTATGTCGCTTCATAATCAACATTCACGTACTGTAGGTGAGTTACACTCATGCAGAATCATAAAATGCGCAATTTGCTCACGGGCCAACTCGTTTATATATTTATAATATAATGATAATGATAAACTGTGAAAAATATTTTTCCAACAAAATTGATTCAACCTGACTGGGATTTAAATCGTTAAATAGTTACGAATTAAAGTTAAACCCAAACCAATGCCAATACAATATTGCTAGGCCTACAAGATTACAAAATAAAAAAAAATCCAATATATGAAGATATTGTGAGCAAATTAAATCGAGTCAATATAATTTATATGAGGTCTACAACTTGACATAGTTATCAATTCGTTTACCTGTTTGACGGCGCGGCGCGGGGTGGCGGACAGAATAGAGCCTGGCCCATGTTGACACAGCCAACATGCTTCACATTATCTTCCATCTCTGTAACGGCTCGGCAAACATTAACATATTATTCATTTTGCAATGCTTCCTGAACTGTTCTTACGAGAGGTATGCAACCTAGTAAAATTTCTAAACATTAACATCTACATCGCTCCACTGTAGTAAAATGTTAAGTTACGAATGAATACTAAAGGAAAAGTTTATAACACATAAGTTTAAAATAACAAACATTATTACGGTTTAAAAATTCACCTTCTATGTCATGAAAGCTAAACCTATAAACTTATGTAATTTATTCTGATAATATCAGTAATTTCAAGTGATGGAGAGATTTTCTGGAGAAATGAATCACTTATTTAGTATTGATTGTCATTGATTAACAGGTGAAAGACATAATTGTTTTCCTCACTGCAGAATCCTAAACTGAATGTTTCGTAAGCTATAATCAAAAACATTTAGTTATTTAAAAGAATCTTTAGCAGATCTCCTTACATAAAACAACAATAGTATTAAACATTTATTTATAAATAGAACTTTATGATTTTTTCTTCAATTTGATATATTATTTTTGTTGAATGTATTTCAAATTGAACTGCTATAATAAGTAATTGAGTTTTTTACAGACCCCCTTATGACTTCAATATATATTCCAAATATATCTTACTTTTTACTCATAAGTTGTAAAATAATCCATTTCGTAAAATATTAACATCAAATTAGTTACTAAAATTGTACGTCAAAGGTACAGTTTTATTATTGTTTATTTTAATCTGTTGACTCTAGCGTTGATATGTTGAGTATTGTTTCTATACTTCAAAGTACCTTTCAAAAATATTTCTCACCCTCCATATACTTTCCATAGTTGGTTCCATATATTGTGTAGTGTAAACAAATAGACTTTACCCGAATAGGGCCTTGGGTGATTGGACTTGGGGTCCAAGCAAATAAGATGACATGGTATGAAACTTACCATTTAAACATGTAAATGAGTAGTACATATGCTTATAATTTAACTGTACCGATCGTATAGAATTAGAACAAATAAATGTCCTACGAGGTTTTTAAAACAGTTTTTAGACTCAAAAACGAATAAGTACTTAAAAAATTTTAAGTTAGTTTTAGGTATATATATTGTCAAAACTTATTACCTCAAAAATTAAATTGTGCTTTTACAAATTAAAAATTTTAACTATACCTCAAATAAGTATAAAACATAATATTAATGCCATTTTAAATCAGGTTTAATTAAGTTCAGCCCTTTAAAGATCACACAAAATATTATAATCTGTTTAATTTGATGATGTGGGAATAAATATTATGTCTTGTAACAATATTAAATCGATAAATAGTATATGGTAACAATATCAAAAATATATTTTCCCATCAACAAGATTACAACTATTTATTGAAGAACGGCCCAATTCATAAGAAAAGAACAAGAATTGTATTACATCACTAATAAAATTATTTTGCTTCTTTTACTTTAAGCACCCATTAATTTTTTTTTAAACTCCTTCGTGGCTAATCTTTTTTATTGTAAAAAGTTTTTATTTTACTTTTTTATGTCTGAAGATCAATAAAAAAAAAATATTGGGGCAAAATGCAACTGGTGTTTTTATTTCTACTTCAATTTTATAGCATATTTTTTAGTTTCAAATCTTTAAATTTACTATACTTTATTTAAAAATTATTATGATTATAAATAAGTATTCTTTATTATTACAATATTATATATTAATAAAAATATATATTAAAAATAAGAATTAATATATTACTCTTAAAAATATTATATTTATTCAATGCGCTAAGGTTTTTTTTGTTTAAAAAACTCCGCTGAAAATTTTCAACCGATTTTAAAGGTTTTAATGTAGTTGGATAGTGCTTGGTGTGTACCGGTGCCTGCCAAAAATTGGTGAAAATCGGACTTAAAAAAATGCTTTTCATCATTGAAATTTGCAATTTTCCCTTTAGAATATTTTTGAGACTAAATTGAGAAATTAAAAATCTGTTAATGTACATCCATAAATAAGTGTAGTTTTGTGTGCTGATAATCACAATATTGGATTGGGCGGGAGTATTTGAGTTAGGAATAAAAGTAAAATTTTAAAGAAAGATTCTAAATTAAACTCCTCGATTTCGAGAAACAAGTATAAGCCTATGTATAATTAAAATGACTTTAACATTTAAACTAAAAATTGCATCATGCCTTTAACCAACAACGCCGCGATTGAGATCATTTTGAAGTTTTACCACTATTCCCCCGCTAATCCATTAGTTTGACAACATACTCAGATTAAATGGAGCCGTAGCCGATGTTGACACATTCAATACGCTCAACGTTATCCGCAATCTCGCAAGGCTTGGCGGGTATATTCTACTTCTCCATTAAAAAGCTTATCGGTTTAGTGAAATATTTTCTTGTTTCAAAAACTGTTATTCTCATCGAATCATGTTATTAATTAAACTAGACAGTTTATTTTTAACTCACTATGTACATATGGACAGTAACAAAATATGTTAAATACGTCAATATTTCTAATAAATGTCCATGACCGAATTCTAAAATTCGTTTTAAAGCTAAGTCACGTGTTTAAGACTTTTAAACTAAAATCACATTTTTATCACAGGACAAACTTACTATATAAGTTAGTAAAAATTAAATCAGATGTTATGTATTTTCTTTCTTCAGTTAGCATGGATGGTTATTTAAAATTGTTTATAGTAGTTTTTTTATAGATATTTGTAAATAGATGTATTAAAAAATATATAATTCACTACATTACAATATAAGTATTTATTACTCACGTCCTTGTGAAAAGAAATGAAGCCCTCTTTAAATGCTGAAAATGATGACATATTAATGTTATAACTATGCATATTAACAATTATTTTAAAATCATATCGTAAACTAAAACCGTACTTCAGGGAACGTCAGTTAAATGTGTAGGTTTTTAAATAATATAGTCTATGTGTGAGAAGAAAGGGACTTCTTAAACTGTAGATATATCATCCTATGCATCGCTCACAAAGACTCGATTCTCCGAAGTAGACATAGCGCTCTGCATGTATAAATAAAAAAAACTCTGAAATGCACTCGACAACAAATTTTTAATTTAAAGATTTAAATTCAATTCAATAACTATAACTTTGTGTCTGGAAGTTTTTCCTGACCAACAAATAAAAAGTTTACTTTTCTAGTAAATTTTTCATGTTCATGCTGCGTATTGACATACATTTGAATATAGGTTTTTAACTTAGCAGCCGTAGCTTGGTGGCAGAGCTCTGGGTCCATATTCCCAGTGGGCCTAGTTCAAATCCCGGATCAGGGACAAAAAGATCGTTCTGCCCCTCCCGTAGTTCTGAAGTCACGTGTACCTGCATAGAAAACAAAAAAGTGCTGGCCTTTCAAGCGAGGAGAAATCTCAGTTGATTGCCGACCTCCCTCCACTAAAATCCATACGATTATAATTTTTTATTTTTTATATCATAGGGTTTTCTATTTCAAAATAATAACTACGGTATATTACCATAAACTGTTTAGGTTTAAAAAATATATTTTTAAATGGCAATATATTTATAACATAGCGTCTTTTACGAGTGTTCTCAGCAACCGGTAGAGAAGCGGAAGTGAGAGTGATCACCAAAGCTTTAGCCGCTCAGTTTGCGCTTTTGCCTGCCCTTCAGAACACGTTTTGCGGTTTTGGTATAATTCATGCTTTGTATGAGAGTTCCAGATAGAGATTGACAATGTAATAAATATGGATATTGCATGTCCAAAGCAGTTCTAATTTTGCATCTGAAATATTGAAGCTGATAACTTGCAACTATGCCGTAAAACATAGTGAGCCACCAGATAAGTAAAATCACATGTCACAGAGCTATCACTACAGTAGGGTTCCTAATTAACATTCAATTATGAAACGTATCTAAGTTTATCGTTGAGGTTAAACTGGTCCTATTAGTTTCTAGTTGCTGATGAATATAATTCTATAATTTCATTGATTATTTTTGAAGAAATTCCTTTCCATAAATAGTTCTACCATCCATAACTAAATTCTGAAGGTTGTGTTTTATAAAATGTTACCAGGTTGATAACTGAATACTTTTTTCCAGTAAAAATGCTTTTAATATATTTTCGATTGTTTGGAACTGTAAACAAATTTTGGAAATTGATAAATTTGATCAAAGAGGTTTTAAGCGGTTTGTAATTGTACTCAAATTTGTTCTATTTCGGATGAAAAGTTTACGGATGTTAAATGAAACTTATTAGAGAGTTTTTACAAGTACGGTAAATGAATACGGTAAACGCTAAACGCCATTCGAATAGTTGCGCCTTCAACTAATTTTACTGTTTGAAATAAAAAAAAATCTTTGAAGAATAATCAATAGGGAGCGTTACACCTTTATCACACAATTTAATCATAACGCATACATAAATTTGCAATAGGTATATAAATAACGGTTAGTGTTTACTTGTAAGATTTATCGTAGGTTGCAAAAAACATATATGAAGTTCATTTTAACATACGTACCCATTCCTATGGTGTTTATTGGGAAAATACGATATCTCAAGATCGTATGGAAATTCGCTGAGTACGCAGGTGTGCTGCGACGGGGGTATTATATTGTCATATTAGAATGCCGAAAAAGGTTTTGATAGTACTAACTGGCTTTTTTACTTCATACTAAAAAAAAAAAACTTGCCAACAAATTAATAACGATTGTAGCAATATTTCATTATAGAATATTAGATCATAAAATCTTCAATTAGAGTTAATTATATCGGTTGGTTCTAATTTTTAACAATAACCACTTTCCTAATTTTTTAATCAATACAAGTTTTGGTTTCTTAAAAATGTCTTTGGGGATAGATATAAACGCTAGATAGCAACTAAATATAAACAAAATAATAATTATTGTTGATCTACTTTATAAACAAACCATTTTATACTGTAAAATTTTCTTTGATGTGTTTTTACTGATCCAGACAAATGAATCAGTTTCAAATGATCATGATATGTTTGTCTTTATGAGGAACACATTTACGCCTGATCGGATCTACCAAAATAATGTTTTAATGATATTCAACTAAGATACGTACCATTAGCGTAGGTGTCTCAATATGAAAGTATCAAAGAGGTAAATTGCTGCTTTATGATTCTGTGGTCTGAGCAATAGCACCTCAAACTAAACTTTATCATTTATTCAAACCTCCAATATTGAATTGAAAAAATATCTTCTTTCCATTGCAAAGGTTATAAACATTTTCATCATTCTGCAACAGATAAGCCTGTTTTTGTTCTCTCAATATTACCAAAAACGTTTATCTTTCAGGTCCTAGGACTGAAATTTTCTATGCAGGATAGGGAAATTCAAACATTTCCTTTAAGCATTGTTTGTAAATAACAGAAATGTAAACACTGTTATTACCTAGAAAACCCAACTTTACAGTAGATATTTTCAACGATTAAAAAGTGTAATTCTGCATTATGATAAAAAAAAATATTGTTCAACACTCGGAGCAAAAGTGTCTTTTTAGTGCTTAGTCGTTTTTAAAAAGTTTGCTGCGCCTCGTTTTTAAAACAGAATTGCGCACTTAAAAGAGCCACTTTTGCTCCTAGTTATGAAAACTACTAATGTTGCTCATAACAGTAAAGGCGGGTTCACACCGGGCATCCATCCAACCTGGACGTACAACCACGTATGATTTTACACCAAAAACAAAGGAACCAAATGGATCCGGTATACGTTATTTTTATTTTCGTCTTCTCCATCCTCAGTTTGCTCTAGTTCTCCGAGAAGGCAATATCCCGTCAGCATGTACTCTGGTGTTAAAGTTGTTTTTTTATCGAATGTGTTCTATGTAGTTATTTCACCATTTTCAGAAAGCTTTTGAATTTCTCAGACACCCCTGGAATCTTTTGGGTATTACTTTGGGGAACATATACAAAAAATGGGTTTCGTACGTGAACTTATAAAATATAATGCCGCAAACAGCATGGCTCAGTAGGAATTTAAAGTTAATCAAACTTTAAATTCAAATCACACTAACCTTCCATACTCTGCTACGTGCTAATTTCAATAATAAAAAAATATTACTTACAACCTATATATTCTATTCATTTCGGTTGGTCACTTTTCTTCTTTAAAGATCCTATCACTGTAAAAGTAAAAACTGAAAAAGCTATCTGAATAGTAAGAAATCTATTTAATAAAAAAAACTTTAAAATTGCAAAAATGTTAAAGTAATGAAAATTTTAAATATGATTAATTTAAATTTCACACCGTGTAAAACTATGTGTGTGGAATCAAATTATTTTATATTTGTTGTATAACGTGATCACAATTAACTGACGTATAGAAAGCGTAGATTTTTCCTGGATATAATTGTATGAATATTCATATCCAGATGTGGTGAACGTGTATGTTAAAAGCAAATTATTTTCAAGAGCGTTGGCTTCAAAAAATAGTGCTCAAACAATTACTAACCTTGCATCAGCTGGTTGGGTGAAAGAAGGTTTAAACCCAAACAGTTTTTTGCCACTGTCGGAGTCGCGGGGTTACACGATAGCTGCGATAGCAGCGCCAATATATACACTAGCGGCCGCCTGAGGAGTCACTGTTCACCATGAAGGTTACAGCCCTGCTTCTGTGTGGACTGGCACTCACCTACGCTGGCCCTAGCGGCCAACAGGGTAATGCAATGTTGATTTAGTTAAATTAAAATCTTTTAGTTGTTAGAACGGGTATGAACAATGTTGATAGCTTCGTGTTACAATATGTGTTTAAATAATTCTATTGTTCAATATAGTTTAATGAAAAAGTTTACACTATAATAAGTATTTAATTTTAAAGTAATAAGATTAGAAGTGAATGGCTTTTTTATACATCAATGGATTTATGGGTTAATTTAATTTACATACCGTTTAAATCGCGTCTTAACTTAGACTTTAATATTCACTAATAAAGTGGCAGGGTTCACATGCTCAACTTTTCTTATACAATTATTGGAAAAAGTTGTTTTATGCCATATGGAATCATAAGCTATATGTTTATCAATTGGATGAGGGAAACCGATGGATGTTAATAATTTAAAACATCTCGGTTGGAGATTCGTTAGATAAACGCTGTAAAATTAAAAGTAAAAAACCGTTAAATATTGGTTTAAAAAATTTGAAATTTTTATTTAAATTAAATTAACATATCAAATACTAGAAACTGGGTCTATTTAAATGCCAATTATAAATATAAATACATTTTTTATTATTGTATTATTAGTTTGTTGATACTTTTGAGAGCTAATATTAACTTGTTTGACGTTTGTTGAGTCTTCTTTGGTACAGTTTTAAATTACTAAGCAGCAAAAGCTTTGTTGTGTTTATTTTGGTTAACAACTGTTATGCTTACGAACATTATATTTTCAGGAAACCAAAGCTTCGGTGAAAAGCAACAGAACTTGCTGAAGTTGTTTGTGAATGTCCAGCAACCCAACTACAACCAGGACCAAAAGCAGATAGGAAACAACTTCAACTTCAAACCTGAAAACTTCAACGTTAGTCAAATTAAAACTAAAATAATATTTTGAAATGTTAAGGATAAATATTGGGGTTGGTTGAGCTAATTCTGTTAATGTAGATAGACAGTCATCTCTAAAACTTGTATAACGTTAAATGATAATACAAATAAAATAATTTTTTTGTAAGATACATTATTTCATTATCTTTTTGATTGATTTTAATATTTATCTAAACCTGAATACCTATATAAACTATACATTATTTGAATGTTGCAGCAAAATACGAGTAAATGTAATAATTTTGCAACGTGGTTTTTAAACTGACACAGTATTAACAAGTTTGTACATGGAAGAATTATATTAGTCTAAATGTTAAAAATAACTGTTTTGCAGAACGCCTATGCCGTGAAGCAGTTCCAGAACGCCTACAAGCAGGGTCTGCTGCCCCGTGGACAAGTGTTCAACTACAACAACCCCAACCAGCTCCAACAGGCCATCCAGCTGTTCGATGTCTTCTACTTCGCCAAGGACTTCGACACCTTCTACCAGGCCGCTAGCTGGGCCCGTGACTGCGTCAACGAGGGACAGTTCGTCTACGCTCTGAGCGTCGCTATCGTCAAGCGTCAAGACACCCAGGGCATCGTGCTGCCTCCTCAGTCAGAGGTCTACCCCAACCTGTTCGTCAACGCTCAGGCCATCCAGCAGGCCCAGAACAACAAGCAGCAAGGCCAAAAGCAAACCGTCGTCCAGTCCAACATTACCAACAACTACCTCTACAACCAGCAGCAGAAGCAACAGCAGCAGCAACAACAGCAACAAAAGCAGCAGCAGGGTAACCAAAACCAATACCAGCAGCTGTTCAACAACCAGTACCAGAACAACCAGAACTACGACAACGAGAACCAGGCTAACCAGTACCAGAACCAGCAGCAGAACAACCAGGATGCTCGCGTCGCTTACTTCAGGGAGGACATCAACCTGAACCAGCAGTTCGTCTACCAGCAGATCTACAACCCTAACTGGTTCAACCAGCGGAAATACAACCAGAAGAACCAGAACCAGAACGGCGAGAGCTTCTATTACTACCTGCAACAGGTCCTGGCTCGCTACAACCTGGAGAGGTACGCCAACAACCTCCCCAACGTTCAGCCGTTCCAGTTCAACAAGAACGTCCAACCCGGCTACAACCCCCAGCTCCAGTACCACAACGGCCAGGCCGTCCCCGCCCGCCCCGACAACGTCAACATCAACAACGCCAACAACCACTACCTGCAGCAGCTCCAGAACCTGGACAGGCGCATCGCCGACGCCGTCGACAGCCAGCAGTACCAGACCGTGAGCATTTATTTGTTAATATAAATGATTATCTAGTTTTACTATTTAAAAACTCTAATTAAATCAGTTTTCGCTCTAAACTGTAACATTGATAAAATTTAAGCAAATGCCGAAACAAATAACAAAAAATGGAAAAATAATAAAACATTTTTATTGTCTCATTTTACTTGGACTCTATATAACGGAAACCATGGCTACTACCGTAAAACATTTCTCATACTTATAATACCCTTAGCCTGTAATTATGAAAAACAAGTTACTATCGGCCGATTGAAATGTTACCTTTTCATTTATTTCTTTTCGTTTTAATAGGCCCATAAAATGTTTTCTGGAAATGCTTTACCCAGGCAGTGTTGAACGGTTTTGTACAAACATTATAATTTTAATAATACCATAACTATAAGCTACTATACAATAAACACTAGTAGCTTATATTAAATTCTGTCTATATTTATTTTTAACTTGATCCTCTTCATGAATATTGGGGTGGGGGAGAGATTTAAACTGTAACCAAAAAAACTAAACTTATGACAAACATGTTTAATTTTGAATGACATTTTTTCTAGTAGGTGAGGTGAATACTATTTATCTCCTTCCTATTCATGGGCATCACTCACCTTTTTTTGTTTTGTAGTGCGAGACGACAAGTCCAATGATCCGTTGGGAATCCAACTTCGTTACTTGAATGTACATAAACACATACTGACACACACACACACACACACATACACTGTCTCTACGCACTCCCGATATTTCGCGGAACCAAACAACGTTCCACGTCTTCAGGGGGGGAATTCCCTAGTTCGCCGGTTGCGTAATCGGTCCGAGCGCCTGACCACGACTGACCCTTCCTGCTGCGGCGGGGGGAGGGCTTTGTTTATCTTCCTTGATAAGACTGGGCTTTTGTTACCTGATCTAGTTGATGCCACAGTTATTTCATTCCTCACCACCTCCAAATACATCGCACTTACTTCTACCGATGGTCTTGATATCGGATCTTTTTCTATGGCCATGAATAACGATTCCGCTATATTTCTTTTTTTCCAGTCAGCTTCTTTATGAAGAATGCGACTGTCATCCCACATTACATCATGACCAGTGTCTAGTACGTGTTCACTTAACTTTGATCCATAAGACTCTTTATTTATGACTTTTTTGTGATGTTCCTCTATCCTAACCTCAGCTGGTCTTGATGTTTGGCCAATGTAATTTTTTCCACACGAACACGGGATTTTATACACCACATTTTTGTTTTTATAGCCACAGTTAGAAGGTTTAACCTTTGTTAACTGATCTCTTAATGAAGGACCCGACCTAAAAACAGTTCTTATATTATGTTTACTATTGATACGCCTTATTTTCTCTGACAAATTCTTGTGGTAAGGTATACACACAGTATAGATTGGTTTTTCATTCTCCTGGCTACTATCAATTAGTGTCCTATTCGATCTTGTTATAGCCTTTTTAATAATTTTGTCATCATAGCCACTATTTTTAAGGTAAACTCTAATGTTCTCAATCTCGCTGTTAAGGGTCTCTTCATCACTACAAATTTTTCTCGCCCTTTTAACCAATCCTATGGCTATGCCCTGTTTGACATGTTCTGGGTGGTTTGACTTATAGTTAAGATACACACCTGCGGCAGTAGGTTTTTTATATACACTCGTCTTCCATACGTTCGATGATTTCTCAACCATAACGTCTAAAAAGGGTAATTTATCGTCATTTTCAAATTCAAGAGTGAACTTAATTGAGTCATATTGCTTATTTAATAGGTCCCTAAATTCCAAAAGCTCAGCCATAGATTTTTCCCAAAGACAAAAAACGTCATCCACATATCTCAACCATAAACGGGGTTTCACCTCAGCCAGCCTAGCCACATCTTCCTCCAACTTGTCCATAAACAAATTACTTAATATAGGACTCAATACCCCTCCCATTGGGACCCCACTAGTTTGTTCAAAAAATGTGTCATGTACTTGAAAGTAGCTAGAATGAGTACATACCGTTAGTAACTCCATGATTGAGTTAACTGAAAGATTTGTTCTTTCACTAAGTGAGAGGTCATTTTCAAGTTTGCTTTTAACAATATGTAAACATGGTGCCAGAGGTACGTTCGGAAATAAATTAACGACATCAAAACTAACCATTAAAGTATTTTCGGATGGAGGGAAATCGGCAAGTCTCTGTACAAATTCCTCAGAATTAGACAAAAAACTTTTTGATGTACCAAAAAGTGGGTTCAGAATTGGTAATATAAATTTGGATAGTTCATAACATGGCGAGCCAATTGAACTAACTATTGGTCTCAGGGGCACTCCTTCCTTATGAATCTTAGGGAGGCCATAAAGGTGTGGTGCTTTACAAAACTGAGGACTGAGTTTAAAAAATACTCTCTCAGGTAATTTGGTTTTAATCGATCTCAAAGCGGCTTTAACTTTATTTTGTATCACAGTTGTTGGATCCTTGTTCAGTTTTTTATATTGACCACCATTTATTATATCATCAATTTTTTTATATTATACTCAGTCTTATCAATGACAACAACCGCCCCTCCTTTGTCCGAAGGTAAGATTGCGATGGACCCATCCTGTTTAAGCTCATTAAGAGCATGTCTCTCTTTACTTGTCAAATTTGACTTAAAAGTAATGTTAGTTTTAAGCGTTTTCACAATTTCGCATCTATAGCTTTCCCTTACTTCAACGTTTAATACAGATGCGGCCGTTTCAAGAGATGTGACCATATCAACATTTGATACCTTGTTCGGGGCAATGCAGTAGTTTAAACCCTTGGCCAGCAGCTGACACTCGGCCGCCTCTAGTCTCCTCTTAGACAAGTTGACAACAAGCTTATCAGTTTGTGTGCCTGAGACCGGCTTGCTGGGACATGACGCTGCGTTATCGTGCTTCACTGTCTGAACCTCCTTTAATCTCCAGAACTTAGCCTTCTGACTCTCTGTTTTTGCACGTACAATTCTCTTAAATTTACTATTGAGGAAAGACATTATTGGGTCAAAATCACTAACATGAACTAAGGTTTTTAGTTTCTCCGTCAATAGATCAACACGGTCACCATTAATATACTTGGCTAGTCTAACTTGATGTATTCTATTCTTTACTAGTTTAATGCTGGTGTCCTTTAAAATCTGTTTAGACCGTTTATCACCCAGGGGGGATTTTAATTCCAATCCTTTCGGTATTATATTGCATTCCTTGCATTTCATCAAAAAAGTCAAATGGCAGGTGTTTAAGGCTAATTTTACTAGGGATTTTTCCAGATGTTTGATAATGTCAAGAGCACCGGGCCCATACCGGGTGATAATTTTAGTTTTGAATGACATTTTTTCTAGTAGGTGAGGTGAATACTATTTATCTCCTTCCTATTCATGGGCATCACTCACCTTTTTTTGTTTTGTAGTGCGAGACGACAAGTCCAATGATCCGTTGGGAATCCAACTTCGTTACTTGAATGTACATAAACACATACTGACACACACACACACACACATACACTGTCTCTACGCACTCCCGATATTTCGCGGAACCAAACAACGTTCCACGTCTTCAGGGGGGGAATTCCCTAGTTCGCCGGTTGCGTAATCGGTCCGAGCGCCTGACCACGACTGACCCTTCCTGCTGCGGCGGGGGGAGGGGTTTGTTTATCTTCCTTGATAAGACTGGGCTTTTGTTACCTGATCTAGTTGATGCCACAGTTATTTCATTCCTCACCACCTCCAAATACATCGCACTTACTTCTACCGATGGTCTTGATATCGGATCTTTTTCTATGGCCATGAATAACGATTCCGCTATATTTCTTTTTTTCCAGTCAGCTTCTTTATGAAGAATGCGACTGTCATCCCACATTACATCATGACCAGTGTCTAGTACGTGTTCACTTAACTTTGATCCATAAGACTCTTTATTTATGACTTTTTTGTGATGTTCCTCTATCCTAACCTCAGCTGGTCTTGATGTTTGGCCAATGTAATTTTTTCCACACGAACACGGGATTTTATACACCACATTTTTGTTTTTATAGCCACAGTTAGAAGGTTTAACCTTTGTTAACTGATCTCTTAATGAAGGACCCGACCTAAAAACAGTTCTTATATTATGTTTACTATTGATACGCCTTATTTTCTCTGACAAATTCTTGTGGTAAGGTATACACACAGTATAGATTGGTTTTTCATTCTCCTGGCTACTATCAATTAGTGTCCTATTCGATCTTGTTATAGCCTTTTTAATAATTTTGTCATCATAGCCACTATTTTTAAGGTAAACTCTAATGTTCTCAATCTCGCTGTTAAGGGTCTCTTCATCACTACAAATTTTTCTCGCCCTTTTAACCAATCCTATGGCTATGCCCTGTTTGACATGTTCTGGGTGGTTTGACTTATAGTTAAGATACACACCTGCGGCAGTAGGTTTTTTATATACACTCGTCTTCCATACGTTCGATGATTTCTCAACCATAACGTCTAAAAAGGGTAATTTATCGTCATTTTCAAATTCAAGAGTGAACTTAATTGAGTCATATTGCTTATTTAATAGGTCCCTAAATTCCAAAAGCTCAGCCATAGATTTTTCCCAAAGACAAAAAACGTCATCCACATATCTCAACCATAAACGGGGTTTCACCTCAGCCAGCCTAGCCACATCTTCCTCCAACTTGTCCATAAACAAATTACTTAATATAGGACTCAATACCCCTCCCATTGGGACCCCACTAGTTTGTTCAAAAAATGTGTCATGTACTTGAAAGTAGCTAGAATGAGTACATACCGTTAGTAACTCCATGATTGAGTTAACTGAAAGATTACTCTTTCAAAAAAGAAAAAAAGAAGAAAAAAAGAAATATAGCGGAATCGTTATTCATGGCCATAGAAAAAGATCCGATATCAAGACCATCGGTAGAAGTAAGTGCAATGTATTTGGAGGTGGTGAGGAATGAAATAACTGTGGCATCAACTAGATCAGGTAACAAAAGCCCAGTCTTATCAAGGAAGATAAACAAACCCCTCCCCCCGCCGCAGCAGGAAGGGTCAGTCGTGGTCAGGCGCTCGGACCGATTACGCAACCGGCGAACTAGGGAATTCCCCCCCTGAAGACGTGGAACGTTGTTTGGTTCCGCGAAATATCGGGAGTGCGTAGAGACAGTGTATGTGTGTGTGTGTGTGTGTGTGTCAGTATGTGTTTATGTACATTCAAGTAACGAAGTTGGATTCCCAACGGATCATTGGACTTGTCGTCTCGCACTACAAAACAAAAAAAGGTGAGTGATGCCCATGAATAGGAAGGAGATAAAAAAAACATGTTTAAGCAGAAGATGAACTCAAATAATGTTTTTAATAACTTATATCTTTCGGTGACTCCTAGTTAGCTGTTATATTTATTTCTTTTTTTATTATCAGTTCTTAAGAAAATTAATTAAAAAAAAAAACTGTTACAAATAATACAAAAAACTGATACACAATATGTTGTGATGTAAAATTACCAGCAGTGAAATAAAACTAAAAAAAACCAAAGAGCTTGCCAATGGAATATGAGCTAGGATTAAAAAAAACTCTTCCCACCACTATTTCAAGCCACTACCACGAAGGATCAAGTTTTAAAAACAGGCTATATAGCCCGATTTTTTAAACTTGATCCTTTGTGGGATTGGCCAGAAATAGTGGTGGGAAGGGTTTGTTGGTCCTTCATAGGCTGAAGATTTTCGGGTTTTTGTTGGTTTTTTTGTTTTTTAGTTTTACTAAATGTTGCATACAATGTGTTAATTTTACATCCCAAAGTATTGTTTATCAATGTTGTTATATTAATTGTAACAGTGTTTTAATCAGTTTATTTCAGAACTGTTACGTTTTAAAACAAGACAGGCTTTAAAACAAACGATAAATAGAAGTTAATGAAAGACCAAATAAGTTTTAAAAAAAATGTTATTTAAGGAAATGTGCTACTCGAATATGTTTTGTCGAAAGTTTAAATTTTTTGTTTACGGTTTCAATCTCTTCGCCGCCTCAGTATTCAAGAGGAAGACCTAGTAAAAAAAACTGCTTATAAGTGATATTCCTATTTAAAATCCGTAATGCAAACCAGGTTTTTAATGCAATTAATTAAATACATATTTTTAACTCGTTTTAAGGGTACGCAAACGTAAAAAAGTCTCGTATATATATATTTTCCTTTTCATACAAAACATACGTGTTCATAACCAAAAGAGATGTTAATGAAATAGGTTAGCATATGATTGTAAAATTAAATTTCAAGATACTCTGCCTTATTTTGAAGAAATACTGGCCAATAGTGTTTATAATTTAAAATAAAAATACTGTACCAAACTAAGCAAACTTTATTATTTTGGGATTTAATTATTTTTATATATCTTACTTTAATAGCTTTAATACATCCACAATACGTGTTTTATCCCATCTTTTATCCAACAGAATGATGGAAAGAGCCAGGCTCTGAACGCTGAGAATGGAGTCGCTGTTCTGAGCAACCTGGTTCAGGCCAACGAAAACTTTGCCAACAACCAGTACTACGCTGCCAGCAACGGGTTCTACGGTTACTTCGACGTCTTCAGGAAGGTGATTGGAAGCATTGTTGACCCCAACTACAAGTACCAGGTAAAAAAAGTCATCAACTTTACATAATTTAAAGGTTTAAACCAAGCGATATTAATTATGTTGCCAAACTTTAGAGGTCAGTCGATTTAAAACTGAATACCTGTATACTTTATGGTACTCAGGCTGCCCCCGGAGCCATCGAGACCAACTCGGCTGCCCTGAGGGACCCCGTCTTCTACCAGGTCATCGCCCGCGTCATCAACTACTTCCAGAACTTCAAGAACCAACTGAAGCCCTACAACAAGGACCAGCTGACCTTCGACGGTGTTGAAGTTCAGTCCGTGAACGTGGACAAGCTGGTCACCTACTTCGACAACAACGAGGTGGACCTGTACAACGCCATCAACTACCAGCAGGGAGAGCAGGCCGAGAACTACCAGTACAAGGCCCAGCAGCAACAGCTCAACAACAAGCCCTTCAACTACCAGATCCGAGCCAACAGCCAGCAGGAGACTGACGCCGTCGTGCGTGTCTTCATCGGACCCCAGTACGACGCTCAGGGCAACCAGTACTCTCTGGAGCAGGCCAGGCAGAACTTCGTTGAGATCGACCGTTTCGTCACCAAGTGTAAGTAGACATACAGCTTAAGTCCCATTTAACAAATAGACAGCAGTCTCTTCTTGCAGGAGAGGTAATCTATATATTTTGCATACAGATCAAAATCAAAAGTTGTTAAAATAGTTTCCGAACACTACTTAAAATATTTAAAAAGTTTTCAAAACTAAAAAGTTTTGTATCATACTTCACGCAAGCAGCATGCTACGTCCTTTTGTTGGTTCGGAAAAGTTAGTGTTTATCATAATCTTAAAAAAGTTCACTTTATAAACATTTGTTAATTTTTACCCTGGGCTTACCTCAAATGTTGTGTTTGTCTTCAACGAAAAACTGTATTAATCCAAAACCAAATAAGACTAAAGTGCTTATCGACTACACTTTGAACGCAAGAATTCTACGTAATTATCTTGAGTTATATATCTCGAGCTATACAACTGTCTTTAGAATGGTTAAACTAAGATGTGAGTCAACTATAAAGTGTAAATAGATAATTCAACTTGAATTGATTAATTTTAAAATTATTTATCATTTTGTTATGTAGCAATACGATGGAAAACATTGTTTATTACTCGGACCAAGAGTGATTTTCTTACTCTTCCTGACTTGGCTTCTCCTCGCTTGTAAAATGGGATGTAGTATAGCAAAAAAACTCTCGGTCCTATTGATTAAAATTACAATTCCAGTTGAAAAGCTTTAGCAAAATTATTATTGTCAAAAAATCAATAACAACGGTGTTTGTTTTGTGACAACAGTGCAGACTGGTCAGAACCAGATCCAGCGCAGCTCGCAGCAGTCCACCAGGTTCGTTCAGCAGCAGCCCAGCACTCGCGAGCTCTTCAGCCAGGCCCAGCAAGGCAACGTCTACTACAACCAGACCCAGCAGCTCTTCACGCTGCCCCAGAACCTGATCCTGCCCAAGGGGTCACAGGACGGCCAGCAGTACGTGTTTGTGGTGGCCGTCAACCAGTACCAGCCCGACAACAACCAGGACCAGAACAACAACCAGCCCAGAGACAACCGCCCCCAGGGCTTCCCCTTCGACCGCAAGGTCCAGCCCCAGAACTTCCAGCAGGCCAAGAACATCTTCTTCCAGACTGTCACCGTCTACAACAAAGACCAAAAGCAGGTCAACAACCAGAACTGAATACGAACCATTCACCAACATCATGACAATGTGATATTACTCATGTTATAAAAATAAAATTATTTTTTACCATTCGTAGCGTATATATTTTACCTTAATAATCTAAAATACTTTTTTTAAGGTAATCGAAATTAAGAAGCATAAAATCCCATATAATTTATCATTACTGTCCAATCATCGTTGTGACTTTTCTCTTTTCTTCCATCCTGAACTCAAGTCTTGTGTTCGGATTCCAATTTAAGCCTGTTATTTATTTATTTATTTCAACGGTACAACCATTTTCATGAAGTAACAGTAAAAGACAAGCAAAATTAATTAATACTAACAAAGTAGGATGAATATGCGAAAATTACACTTTATATAACAACAATAATAAATATAACAATTACGTAACAGGCAATAATTATTTATAACAATATGTACATGACAACAACAATTAAAAAAACAACCAATCAATAACAATGATACATTTGAAAAAAAGTAATAGCAATCAACATGAGTAACAATAATAATTTCGAGAGTTACACAATCTAAAACTTGCCATTGAAACACAGAAAAATATGAAACAATGCTACATTCTTTGTTCCATTGAGATCCTAAGAAATAATGTTGGAGATTGTCTTTCTAAATAGTGCTAAACTATCAGAGAAGAAGTCAACTTGGGGAGCTACTTGGTTTCCTCGTCTCTGGATTCGGGCCATGGTTCCATTTTGGAGATATGAAGTTCGATAATGAAGTCTGGCGAAGAGGTCTTCTGATCTTGTTCGATGTCCAGTCTTGAGATGAACTTGGGAAAGGAGTTCTTTACAATCGACAAGTCCGTTCAGAATCTTGTACAGAAATACAAGATCGGCGACACTACGGCGGGATGCCAAAGTCTGGAGATGCAGCATATCCGAAATTTCAGCCATTGGAACGTCTCTGTAGTTGAAGCCCACTCGGCATCCAACAACTCTGATGAATCTGTCTTGTATTCTTTGGAGAGTTTGAGCATGAGTCGGTAAGGGTTCCAGACTACAGAAGAATACTCAAGAATGCTTCTAACAAGGGTAAAATAAAGGTTTTTCAGTGCCAACATGTTAGTAAATCCCCGTGAGAACCTGATGATGAAGCCGAGGGCACGGCTAGCTTTGGAGCTTATGTTGGATATGTGCAACTCAGGACTTAGACTGGAAGTGAACCACACGCCAAGATCACTTGCTTCGAGTTTCCGGTCAATAGTTTCACACCCAAGTTTATATGCAAAATGTATGGGGTTTTGAGATCTAGTAAAAGAGACACAGAAACATTTCTTAAGGTTCAGAGACATTCTATTCTTGCTACACCATTGAAGAATAACACCAAGTGAATTCTGCAGAGAAATACAATCATCACGTGAAGAAATCTGTGCATATATCTTCAAGTCATCTGCAAACAATAAATAGTTCACTTTCAAATTTTTCCGATATCGTTGATATATATGATGAAAAGAAGAGGTCCCAAGTGTGAACCTTGAGGTACTCACTCACTTGTTCCACGATAAACAAAAATATGAATGAAACAATAAGCTTTATTTAGTTTTTATGAGCTCTCATGAAAAGGAATGTAAAAAAAATTAATAAATTCAAACCGTTATCTAGTACAGTTGACAAATCACTTTACGGCTCTTTTGAACCCTATTTTACTCTTATTTCTAGATTAAAAATTACTTTTAGCCTTTTGATTCTATCAAACTTTTCAAAGACAACGGTTTAAAACTCATTAGGTTTAAGAAAGTGGTCGGGAGTCCAGTCAATATTTGGACCTATATTATAATAGTATTAGACAATTTTTGGATGAACATGATAAAGCAACAGATGTTTCCTAATGTGTATAAATTATAAATGAAAGTACAATTTTATGTTCATAAGCCAATATTTTTAATAATCTTTAATAATCCAATAAAATTATTAAAAAAAATTATTAAAAATATTGGCTTATGAACATAAAATTGTACTTTCATTCATATATAATCCAATATTGAAGCTCTAATGTGCAAGTGTATAAATTACCTCCAAATAATTCGTTACGCTTCCTATGTATCTCCATTAATAATTATACGTATAATAACCTTCCTGTGAAACTGAGATATGTTTTAGATTGATTTTAAAAAAAGTGACCTTTTTAGATGCTTAAAGTATTAACCTTTTTACATTAAAAACTTGGATACGCTGCGAAATCAGATGCAAAACTTCACTGACCGACCACATTTCCCACACAAGATGGGATAGACATGTTGTTGAATAATTCACGACATCCAGTTCTAATATGATCTCCAGGCTACAGATCTTGTAACTTCTGTGCACTTGGAATCCACTTTACATATTACTTAGCTTCGGACATATTTTAGATTTTAATTTTCTGTATTAATTATTTACACTTTACTACGAGGTATAACAATAAAGTGGATTATTTTAACTTTACTTCGTATTAAAAAGATTATTACTAGAAATACAATAGATTTGTCTTTAAAATTCTTTAATTTATTCTCAATTTCAACTAAAAATGTAAATTTACATATGAATCGCCATTATTTTGGAATAGAAATATAAATAATTAAAATATTTAAGAAGTTTACTTACTGTATTATTAAACCGATTCAGGTATGAGAATCACTAAATTTTGTGAAAAGTTAAATATGTAAATTTAATATTTCTTCTTAAAGTTTCAAACCATTTTCAAACACAACCGTGTATAATTGTGTTTTATTTGCACTCATATTTTCCTCATTTACAGGCATGGTAATTTTACTTCGTGTGCCTCACCATATATACCGATAGTTTTCTTGAAAAGTCATCGTCATTTTTTTCATGATGTCAACTATTATAGATGTATGCAGACAATTGAATTTGCCTCCAGCTTTCTGTAAAACTTATTATTAACATAAGTTTAGTTTAATAAATAGATAAATTATTTGATTTTAATTTTAATTTAAATTGAAGGTAGAAAAATTCGAACAACAAGCCGCGGTGTGAGACATTATTTATTATTTATTTATTTATTTATTTATTTATTTATTTATTTATTTATTTATTTTTTTTTTTTAGCACTGAAGCAAGTACACTTATGGCATTAATGAAATATTTTAGAAGGTCCTTATTTGTTTTTTGTGTATTTATTTTCAAGTGACCCAAAATAAATTAATAATTTTCTTTTTCTAATTTCTTTACTTGATTCTAATTATAATTCTCCAATTTGAACAGTGTGCATTAAACATGTGTATTTAATGTTATTTTAATGAATGTCTACAGAATTTTTTTTAATGTGGGTTTTTTGACCTACTACAAAATACAAATTAGTATTTATATAAAACAAAATTATACCACACTAAATTATCTGTTTCATTGTATTTCATTTTTGAACCAATCAATTACGGCGGAAGGATCTCGGAGCCCACATCCGACACTCGCTGACATTTCTGGTGTCACGTGACATTTCAACGGTAGGTCATTCTACTACTGTCTTACTTCCAAATATTAAGGCTAAAACAATATATCCAGTTACTTCGATTTGAAAAAATACTAACACTTGCTTTTCTTATAATTTTTAATTGCCTATTTATTATGTTTAAATTATTTTTTAATGGGGATGGATATATAAAAAAATACCTTTTAATCGATAATAAACGCAACCATCAGCTCTAAAAACTCTTCTGAGCTTCGACAAACAGCTGATTAAGCTTGCTAATGATTCTTTTACTCAAAACCTCTCCCTCGTTAAGATTGTTTGACAGAGCGTTTGAAAAAACTCGGGTATGAAAAGTTAAGGGTCAAAATAATGAAAACATTTTCTAACTTTCAACTATAAAAACTGACATTAATTTTTTCTAACCCCATTTCCTTTAAAATAAATTGTATTTATTTTGGTTCAAATCACCTTTGTTCACAATGGATTTTACAGTCTTTGTGATTAATATCCAACATCTTAATCCATGAGAAGTAAACAATTAGGAAATATCATTATTATCTATCAATTTATTTATTCACAAGAAAAAATTTATTTTTCGTATTAATATTACATTTTTAATTTTCTTATCAATTACTGTTTTATCAGTGGGTGGCATGTTTAACTACAGCCTGTGTAACATTTTGCTGACAATTTTACGTTGACATAAACACTAACATCTGGGAACAGTATCAAGTTTTGTGTTTTCCACTTATTCAATCAGGTTATCAAATTATTGTGGATATTGAATCTAGTCTGAAATATATATTCATTAAAAATCATTTAAATTATTTTATATTGTTTTTCAAGGTTATTTTAACGCCTAAGCCAATATAATATTGATAATTTTAGAGTAGTGATATTTCAAACTATAGTTTTTTTTTAGTAAAAATGTGTTTGATACGGTACTTAAAAATAACATATAATGTAATAATAATAAAATAAAATAATTTTAAAATTAATATCCAGGCAAAAATGTAATATTAGCTAGGTGTTGCTGAATATAAATTCTGGTCTACCGATTTGCTCTGAAAATATCTATATTTTTTTGTATTTTTTATTCATTATCATAAAGTATTCTAAATAAATACAAATAACCATTGTATTTATCTATTTAGAATTTTAGGCTTAAAGCCAGTTAATTTTTTCACATATAAGTTTATATTACTAAAACTACATCTAAAGCTCAAATACTGTTACTAATTCTTTTTTATTTACCAAATTTAAGACAATTTTATAGATTGGTGATAGTTTGAGGAGGAAAGAGGAGTGGTAAAGGTCGTGTCACGTGTCACCTCCCTGGAGACCGGACAATTCAATCTTCACCAAATACCAAGAGCGCCGTTATCCCCTACATCCAACCCAGGCGTCATTTACTGAGTACAATACCGCTCCACAACTGAAATGGGAACAGCTAATAGGATTGCATAATAGCATAATAATTAATTAATAGGATTGCAATGCCTCCGTGATCTCGGAAAATGTTTCACCCCTTTGTCCTCTAACACGCCTATAAACATAATCCAAAACTTCTTAACTTTGTGAAGCACACAAAACAAAAAATAAATAGCAAATTCACTTTTACCATCCCTAATTATACAATAAAACATTTTTTTACCATAAAGGTGGGCTGTTAACGATTTCTTTATTAACAAATTATGTTAAAAATGGATTGTGGAGTAAGAAATCATCTACTTAATAACCCCCAAAAAGGTGACTTTGTAACTATATTTAAAGATCTTATATAGTCATGTTTCTAATGTTTAACTTCTGAAAAATGTTAATACTATGAATATAAGTTTTGCATTCTGTTAAAATATTCTTAAACCTCTATGACAATCAGTAAATCTATTTGCTCAAAGCCAAAATATTAGACACATTATTTTAAAAGAGCAATTTAATATTAAATTGCATATAACATTTTCTTATTGTTTTTATAAAAATATAATAGGTCTGAGGGAGGGTCAAACTAAAATGTAATAAGTTGGTCTGATTCCACCCGTTGATTTTCACGGAGGCCCACCTGGACGGGGATTCCACACTGGCTGGCGTGTAAGCTAACAACAACTCGTCAGTGTTAATGACTGACCACGAGCTTCTGATAACAAATGACCCCAGCGGGTCAATACTGATAAATTACCTCCATCGTACCGGTTACTGTGATCCCTGCGTTATTTAAACTGAAAATCCATATAAGGTGTATTCCTGATGAACCTAAAATAACGCTTAGACTCTTCCAACCTTGCAGAATTCAATTTTGAGACTCCTTTATGAATAGAGTAACTCATACGTACAATGTAATATAAAAGTTAGTTCATAAAGATAAAGTAATGATAGTTGTCAAAGAAGATTTTTTCGGTAATGTGTATTTTGACTTCTTTATTCAGTGACTCACAAGGAGTAATAAGTAAAAAATTTAATGTGACTATAAGTTTTAATGTAGTACATAATTTACAAGGAACTGAATAATTATCTATAATATTTCGAAAAACTGGCAAACCACTTATAAGTGAAGCTGATGCAGATTGGGCTAATAGTGAAAACAGAAAATCTTACACCGGATATTGTTTTAAATTCGGTGATGCTTTGCTCAGTTACAAAGAACAGTCGCACTTTTAACTTATGAATGTCTTAAGTTGTAGAATAATTTACGATGATTGTTTTTCGGACCTTATTGACGTGGAAGTCTTTTGGAGATATTACTTTTTGTTTGTGGTGTTGTCCTCTGCTTTATCTCATTAAAATTTAAATACATATCAACCTATTCCTAAGCTTAAGATTTACTTTTACTCATTGTGGGCCCTCCTTCTAAAGTGGGTGATATTCATCGCATAATTAATAAAGGTACTTCTATAGAAAAGATTATATATACAGTTTAGTTACCCAGGATATATCAGTGGCAGAATTAGTAAGCGATTACGAAACCTTTTTAACTTACTATCTAAAGTTGTTATGACTGTAGAAGTTTTTCACTATGCAGCGTGTTAAAAATTCCCGTAACGGCTTAATAGGTTTTTCACTAATTTAGTTTAATTAATGAAACTTTGTACACCTATATAAGTCATTATAATCCACTTTTTCGGCATTTATGGGATTTTATGTCTTAAGGAGGGTTGCCCATCGGGGCTACAAAGAAAGTCTTAAATGTAAATATAGGTCAAAATGGACATCAAATTAAATTTCTCTTTAAAATATAGAACATACCGTAAACCCGATCTTAAAATTAGGCCAGAGTGAATTATTAAAATAATATTGCCTGAAACAATAAATTAAATAACTCCCGATACGCTCGACATTTTGAGATAGTTTTTTGGTAAATCACTCAGAATGCAAAAGCCCTTTAAAATTAATTATGTACCTATGGACACTTGTTAAAAACAAAAATTTTACTATCCATGACAAAATTTATTTGCAGCATTCCACTTATATTTTGTATTTCTAGTACGTGCAACAAATCTTGCATGCAGTTTAGAGGGAGCGGAACACTAATGTAGGAGAAGGTATTATCACCACTTGAAGCAATCGCATTAGCGATATCTCTTAGTCCTGGTCGTTTGTTGAATGTATAAACCATTCACACAGAATACAATTTGTTTAATGCTCTATAATAGTTGGTTACTATACAACATTATTCACTAGCATTATTCATTTTCATTTTCTTGCACTACTGAAGAGCCAGTCTGCTTTTCGCTACACCTTAGTAATTCAGTAATTCAAACAAACCAATACATATGTTGCTTGAAACAGAGAAAATTAATTTGGACTATCACATGTCTTTGCTGAAAATATACGTTTAGTTCATTATTACACCGAGCCAATGCCATACTGTTTATACGCCTATCAGTAATCATCCGAAACATCTGAACGTTAACATAAGTTTAAAATGCTCCACTAAATTACAATGTTACTATTATAGGAAAATTAACCTTTTTAATGATGGATAGCTCAATTATTAAGTTAGGTTCTCATCCAGTTTTTGCAGAAATAACTAAAGACCGAGCCCTATCCAACGACATTAATAACTTCGGTTAATATTTGTAGGATAAATTCAAATTACAAAAACCTTAGTGTATTTGGTGCTCATATCTCAATTTTAGCATAAATCTAGTATTGTTAGCAATAAACATAATTTACAAGGAATTTACAAAAAAAATTTAATCTAAATATAGTTAAAAATATAATATTATATTTTACTTTATAGGGTCTCAAATCAGGAAAAGTCGAACGATAAGAATAAACTCTATTATACTTAAGATATTTATACGGTGTTTTTAGAGTTAATTATTGTACGGAGATGACTTGTTGGCCAGTGAGGGGGTTGCGGGGCGAGGGGGAAGGTGAAGCATGCCATTGGCCAAAACAATTTGCTTTTTGTTTTTGGTTTATTTTTATTCCGCCATATGTTAAGCTATCAACAAAACAAAAAACATACAGTTTCCTACGATGTTTTCTTTTATTTTGCAGTCAGCTGTCTTTCACTACATTGAATTAGGCTAGCTGGTTTGTCAACAAAGATAATTGTTTACTTTTTTTAGCAAACGTTTTTCAGGTAGAATAGTACAACCTAAGTTTATTTTTATTCCTTAGTTAACCAAATGACCGGTAGGTTTCGAATGTAAATATCCCCTCACCCCCCAACCACCTCAGTGGCCAACAAGTCATCTCCCGACATTAATACAAATTTAATTCATTGATAACTTTATAAACCCTATAAAAATAATAAAAATCTTATCTATTAAAATAGCTATAAAATCTTAAACTTAGCTCTAAAATAATAGTCTTATACATTATTTAATTTTTTTACGTTTTTGATGCTTCTAATAAAATTTTCATTTTCTATGGAAAAATTTACCATTTCACTAATCAACGTGGAAGTTAAAATGATTTAAAAATGTATTACATTATTAATTTTCATGATCAATTAAATTTTAATGTACTCAAAATCTAAGGCAATTAATATAAATTCATTTTAATTTAATCAAAAGTATATTTCACGTAATTTAATATAATAATGTAAAATTTAATGTATGTTTTTTACGAAAATAACTTTAATCTCAATGCAATTTCAATCTCAACCGGCCATATAACTTTCTGTTTATGAGGATTTACGTAACTTGATGGAGGTAAGCTATTAAGTTGCAAACGTCGTTATTACACTTGCTCAGCTATAATGGCTGCTCTAACTACACGACATAACACTTACATACCATGATACACAATTGTGCCTTGTAAATATCCTTTTATAAATACAGTTCAAATTGACCACAACATATTTTGGGCAATACAGTAATATGTTTGTATGTTCTCCTTCATCTAACCTAAATAAAAATTTTGCAAATAAATTTAAAATGTATGAAAGAGGAGACCGCAGATAACTGATTATACTTACTCAAAATAAAATCAAGAAATAAATATATTCTAGTTTTATTTCCTTAAAATAAGCCTTGAAGAAAATCCAACAGTTTGAAGACTAAGACCGAGGAGGGTTTTTTTTATTATTTCTAGACTGTTTATTGGCACCCTCTTCGTCCTTACAATAGGCATCAGACTTTATAACCCTCTGGTTACTTTTTTCAATGCATATGCAGGTTTTTATTTTTGACTAAGGTGTTTATAACATAATTTACATAAACAAATTAAAACTCTACGACTCAATAATAGTTAAAAGTAATTACCACACAACACAACAATATAATTGTTTTGTTTTCCCTCAAATGTAAACATAAAATAAAAATTTTAAAAAACTCAAATGTGATAAGACAAATTTATCTTTGGATTAATTTGATGTAGTTTAGTGATTTAATACTCGTACATAGTTGATTAAAGTTTTGTAAGTTTTTTTTTTCAAAAATACCATATAAATTATATTATACACATTATTTTTGTTTTTAGTTTCTATAAATATGCCATATAAAAAATATAATTTTATAAAACGATAGGTATTCTGATTATGTTATTATTGCATTATTGTTTAAGCGTTTTTTGAGAGACTAGCATTTAACTTCTTTAGGAGCGGTAACTCTTGTAGTTACTACTAAAATTACTACTAAAATGGAAGGTTTCCTGCTGTACTGGCCAAATAGTTTTCAATAGCATTATTTCACTTTGTTTACTTCTAAAAGTCCACATTTTTAGAAGTCATCTTCACCTTTGGGCTAGCTGCGCAGTCTGTTATATAGGCCTGCGTCTTTCATTATAGGCAAAATATGGTATTTCATTTACCTGTTTCGGAGCTGTTTTAAACCGATTTTCTTGAAAATAAGTAATCTTGTAGTTAAATAGTTACATAAGAATCGCATATATATTTAAAGCAAAACCAATATGAAAACACAACGCTCAGTAACGACGAAATGTAATTAAATTTTCACTTATTTTGATATTGTTTGAACTTATAAGTTCAACTGTATAAATATAATACTGTACTGTATAAATACAGTTATCTTTTTTACCAATACATGAATGACCAAGATCCAACTTTAACCTAAAAGAAAACATATTTTTAACAATAAATATTCAAAATCGCGGTCTGAAACAGGGGAATGCGGAGGCATGTTTTCAGTGGTATTACAAAGGTAAAGGTCACTCTCAACAAACAAAACTAATACTGTAAAATATATTTATGAATTTAAAAGATCATAATAAAGTAATTAAAAGTGTACATATTTTTAAAAGTCGGAATTTCGCGAATATTCTGTTGTTAAAACAGAGTAATTTTAAATCAATTTTATTTAAGTTACAATGCTGAAATAACCTTATATAATATTACGGTTCAAAGTAATATTACGGTCAAATAAAATATCGTAGATTTCATAAAAGCAACAGTAATTGATGGGACTTTAAGTACAACCCACGTTTCTGTCATGAGGGAAGTTAAACAGGTTATTGAATTATTCATGACTTTCAGTGGTGGCACGAGCTTGATATTATAAATCTTGCGGCTTTTCTTGTTATTAAATTCATTTGACCTTGTATATTTTTACAAAGAATAACATGAAAGCATTTGCATGAAAATAAAAAAAAGATGCCTTGAAAAAATGTATTTATAAATCCTGTTAATAAATCACATAATATGTTAATCAATCATGTTAGTTTCCTGTTCCTTATTTATGACTAACCTTACAAGTAAAATAGTTTTTACTAAATCTGTATATATAAAATACTATATAATCTATACTTATTTAATACTCTTAGGGTTTTTCGTAATGCGAACTCCTCCTACAATTTTCAACTCATTTTCAAGTTTTTGGTGTCGTTGGATCGGGCTCGGTATGTAGTTGTTTCTGCAAAAAATTGCTAAGAACTGGTCACTACAGCTATTCCTTACATGCATTTAAAATTGGAATGTTTATGTTATGGAATAAGATAATTGATTAGATTATTTTACAGCTGTTTTAATATCAAATGCTAGCAGATCAAGAATAACAGATATTTCAGTTGTAGCCTAATTGGGTTCAGACAGTCCACATAAACTGAGATTTCGTTCCAATTTCGACCAAGGCCGATTTTTGTTTATTGAAATCTCTCAAAAATGAACTAAATGATAACTTATATTAAAATAATTCACAACTTTTAAGGGTTACCATTTTATATTAATTTTTATATATAACAGTAAAATATAACCACATACGTTATATTTTGTTGTCAACAATTATTACTTATTAATATAAATAATAAAATATATATTTTTTAATTTTATACTTTTTTTCTATTTTATTTGTTTAACTCAGGAGATCAAATTAATTTATGGACTGAAACTGTTACCTGCATAGCATGGTTGATTAATTAAGTAATTGCAGCGAGTTTATGGCATTATAGTACAACAACACTGCTGGGATAGAGGCCATCATGAGCACCATTAGTTTATCGCTAATAGCTTCGTAATTAGGGACATTATTGTATGTTTATCTTTTCAACGTTTATGACTTAATTAAAAGGAAAAACAGCTTCCTTATGATTGCCATAAAGCTTTTACTTTTCACCGAACGTTATTAGCGTAGGTACAGCACCTCCTACATTTGATCTAACAGAAATCAGAAACAATTATCCTTTTATTCAGATTTTCATCATTTGACACAGTGTATTTCAGTAAAGCAACACTTTTCGTATGTGAACGTAAAACTTTTAGAACCGTGAAATGAATCATTTATTTTCATATTACTTACTTTATTTAACAAATCCATTTTTTTACATTAAAAACAACCATCTGATTCGTTGCAACTGCTGCAGCTTGGACACCCCAATCCTTTTTCATTGTATTAATTATTGTAGGTACATAAAATCGAAATTACCTGTGGTATAAAGTTCTTTATGGTCATACTAGTATATAACATGGTCTTATCGATACAGCTATTGTAAATTTAAAGTAGCTTGTTTTCGCCATAGGGAGAGAATTTTTTTGAAGCTATTAGCTGCCTATCGTAAGAATGTAGAAAGACCAGCAGCATCAATCAAGAGCTGATTGTTTTTAGCAGCAACAGATTGCAAAATGTCCTTGTGAGCATGGAAAATAAACAATGAAAATTCTGTTATCATAATACTATCAAAAAATTGAGCGTTACAAATAAATACTAGCTAATAACACGGGCCTAAAACTGTTTTTATATCTCGTTTATTTTACCTCGATCGAAAACTTAGCTCCATACTAAAGTGTCACATTAGACCAAGTAAATTGATGTACCGACTTAGAATAAAAACAATGATGCATTTTTGTACACGAGTGGCCAGAGATGTAAGGAACTAACTTATTGTAAACACAGCGGTATATTTATCTTACAGATTAACATTGTAAGTATACTAGTACAGTTTTAATTCAAAATACCAATCGTTAATTCGTAAACATTTCATTTATAATTACAGTGGCATAACAAATGTGACTAACTATAATGTAAACAGGACCCGTGGGCGTGGGGAGGGGGAGGGGGAGGAGTTAATTAATAATGGGTTATCACAGGAGTTTATCTCTCTTTGGGTCATTGAAACTGTCAGTTGGCGGTGGTTGAGATTCACGAATACCTAATTATGCAACTGAGCTCTGTTATACGCCTAACGATCGATCTGTCGAATGTTCAAAAATATAATTTACATTAAATAATTTAGCTATTGAATGTCGAGTATATTTTTGGACGTTGAGAAAATTATTCTGATAGCCTTAACAATTGTTAATATTTATGGTTTTATACTTTGACTTATGTAGATTTTGTTAAGATTTTACTACCCAAGATTGTTAAGGTTTTTAAAGTACTGTACATTTTGTTATGTAATATAGGCCTACTTCAGAAACTCGATTTAATTAGTTTCTTTTTTCAAATAAAATGGGTGAATATTTTTTTTTCAAACATTATAATAAAAACTGAAACAAATTAACAATAATTTGCTCTACTTCTAATATTTATTATTTAAAAGGATGGTCATTGTAAAATAAAAATTTAAACTCTAGATTTATCGAAATTATCGTGGACACAAAAAGTTAACGTATTTTTTCATCTAAACAATGATGCCAATATTGTAAATATTGTTCCACAATTAACTTAGTTAGGGTATTGAAATCTTTCTACTGAACAAGAAGATTTTTTTCTAGACGATTTTCTCAGTTTTCAATACAAATATACCAAATAACTCAGATAATTGTTGGACAATTTTCTCAATCTTGGAATCAGTATTGAAATAATTACAAAAGAAAACTTTTTTGTATGTCGTAAGATTATTTCAAAATTTGCCTTTTTTAAGATAATTGAATTCGGAATCTTAAAATGACCGCACTTTTGAAATCATACGTTAGAAAAAGTATTTTTTTCTCAAAATGAAAATTTGAATAAATTTTCTTATCAAACGTGGACTTAAATTAAGAATATGTTACGGAAATAATAATTATTAAATGTTAAAAGCAAAATGGAGGCTAGGAGCTTAACAAAGCATTTTAAGACACATGTTTAAACAAACTTTTTTCTTTGTTTTTGTCCAAGTAATCATAACCCGAAGTCCTGTAACGTTTTCCTGTGTAATACTTGATTATTGATTAATTAAATGTACAGACAAAATATATCTTAATCCGTTAGGGCAGTCACAGAGTACTAAACTGAGTAGGCTGACCTACCTATCTGAGTAAATTTTGGCAAAAAAGACAATACATTTGAATTTTGAATGAGGAATTTATAACTTTTAATAGAGCCTAAAAAGACATATTATCGGCCACCACCATAAAAGTAGGATCTTCAATAGTCAGAAGTTGAATACGAAATGTAATACTAAAATGTTTAGTGTTTTATAAAATAAGTAGGCTACCTAGCCTATTTACGAATAAATACATATGTTTAATTATATTTTACACATAAACTGTTTTCTTATTTTACTGGTTATGAACATATAAATTTTTGCTTTCTCCATTAAGTACAGTTATGAACACCAGAATGATATGGTCTTTTGTGTGTATGTTTAGAGGTTATTCCTATCAAATTGATTACTGCAACAGAGTAGTCAAAATAAATTTTAATAGTTTTGCCTTACCTTTCCTTCTTCAAAATTTATACCTATTGGTAAAACACTTAAAACAAGTTAATTTTGGCAATTTATTAAAATTAAAAAAGGATTGCTTAAAATTTACTATGCATTTTTCGGAGACAAAAATCTATATAAAGTGCTCTAAATTAAGTTACGTGTTAGAAACATGTAATCTCCTTAAATTGGTTTGCTCATTAATTGGAAAAATCGAAGCTGGTTTTTAATTCCCTTTTATACTGGCATAATAAGATTAACATAAAAGGAAATGTTAATAAGTTCTTAATATAGATGGAAAATAATAAGTCATTCCTTGCGTTATTTTTGAGCGATTATTTTTGAAACCGTGTGTGGAATCACAATTCTCACTATCTGTGCCGGCCCCTGATTTGACTCAATACCGACCAGAAGTCCCAGGTTCTCTTCCCTTACTCAATAGCACATAATATTTTATTGACACAATGCCAACATCCTTTGGAAGGCATGTTGAGCTTCAGGTAGGGGCTGTAATTTAAAAGGTCTATGCTACAAAGTAGTCATTATGTCACGATAGAGGTACTAATAGAATTTGAAAGCTCAAATGCCGAATACTGCCTAGATAGTTACATGCCCTTGAATTTACTTAAAACTAGCCGTTTTCTATTAGAAAGAATTTTATTGTGAGTACACATGGTGAAACGAAACATTTATTACATGCTAAAAAATATATTGCTACGTTTGCAATAAACATTAAAGAAGAGCTTAAGTAGTCTTAAGGCACTTACAGATAACAAGTTGATAATCTAGCATGCCTTGGCGACTCTGAGGAGTTCAAACAACTGGAAGGAAATCAAGTAACCTACTTGCGAACTTGTCCAAACGGTTTCTGGCACGAAAGGTCTATTCTTGTAAACGACATTGATTATAATTATCCAACAGCTGCATTGGTGTGCTAGTTTATGTTTATAAAAAGCTATGTATTTATATATATATTTGACATTGATAGACACGGGAATCTTTTGTGATGAAACTTGACATGAATGGAAAATTCCATTTAATCAGTTCTTAATTCTGTATGACTCTTAGGGCTTAGATCCAGAACCGTCATCGAGCTACAAATGGATTTTTTAGAGTTTTTCATCTGGTTTCTTATGAACTCAACATTATTTTTTTATTCTTTCGACAATTTGAAATAGTTCCAAAGTAAAACAACAGAGGCAATAACCGTTAATTTATAAAAAAAAATATTAACCACTGGAGCAGTGCAAAAATGAGAGAGCAGGCCAATGCCGCCATCACAATGACGTAAGGAGTGATGACGACATCAATATGTGACCCGAAATGTAAAGGGCAACAAAAAGTACATCCCTATATTTAACAAAAAGAACAACCAAAGTTCTACCTTAGATAGTTTGACGCAAACAATCTTTATGGTTGGGCAATGTCGAATTTAGGGATGTACTTGTTGTTAGCCTTTACATGTTGGGTCATAGCTTGAGGACGTCATGGGCCAACTCTCTCATTTTAGCACTACTCACTGGTAGTGGTATTAAAATAATAATCACAATTATTCTTTGATCTGTTCTACCAAGAATCTATATTTTTTAATCACATACTTTTTTTAATATCTTACTTATGATTTAGTTTAAAAAGCTTAAATAGAATTTGATCAAAATTTAATTTTTGCAGCCATTAACTAGAACTATACATGTTTAAAGTTATGAGTTAATGTTCCCAAACAGAAATGTCAGGTGAAGCGGTATAATCGACCACGACATTACTGCTAGCAGGTAGTCGGCAAAGTGCCTGCGTTCCAACAGACCAAGATCCCTTTGATATTGTTATAACTAGCCTTAGCAAGGTTGATAGTGATGCCTGTATTTGACTGGCCTGTTACGCCAGGGTTCATTAGTTCAAAGAATACCTTAATGCTCCCACTAAGGGATTGACATTGACAGCTAGCTTAAACGAAAGGTGTCTGATAAAATATTTAAATTAAAATTGTTTATTCAATATTAATTTATAATCGATATTTATTAATATACATTATAAATCGATAATAATAGGGTACTAATTAAGTAATAATATCCATATTTATAAAAGAGGGTCATAGAAGATATACTTATATATGTATATTTTTAATCGATGGATTTGGAAAACACTAGTCCGTTTGCTATGAAACTCGATGTATAACTTATATTGAAAACTTCTTGGGGAAGGTCTCTAAGGCAATAGTTTTTGTAAAGCTCTCAAGGCTGAGCCCTAGGAATGTCAAAAACGTATCCATATCAGGCTTTGTAAGAGTTGCTTATGAACACAGCTTATGACAAAAATTTTCTTCGTAATTAATTCTATAAACAGCTGTTCTCATTATTATCCTAGTAGTATTTTGTTTCGAATAGAAAATCTCAAATTCCAAATGTTCATTAAAATACAGTAGAACCTCGATAGTTCGACACTTTGTGGACTTAGAGAGTGTCGAACTATCGAAATGTCGAACTATAGGGAGTATATGGGAAATTTTAACACTGGGAGTATAAATATCATAATTTCAATTTAGGAAACACTAGATTTTAGTGAAACCATAACCTAATTGAACTTTAACATAAACAATCATTCACCAATTTGTTTACATTTTCAACTTTGTCTGGCTCCAACATGGACACTATCGGTCATTATTAACATGTTAAGTTGTCATGGACCATGTCGAACTATCAGGAGTGTCGAACTATCGAGAGTCGAACTATCGAGGTTCTACTGTAGTAGTTTTCATCACTAGGAGCAAAAGTGGGTCTTTTTGGTGCGCAATCGTGTTTTAAAAACGAGGCGCAGCCGAGTTTTTAAAGACGATTAAGCATCAAAAAGACACTTTTGCTCCGAGTGATGAACAACGTTTTTTATCATGATGCGAAATTAGACTTTTAATCGTTAAAAATATTAACTAAAAAGTTGTATTTTAAAGGTTATATTTACAAATTAAGTATTATGCAGTGTTTACATTTCTGTTGTTTACAAACAATGTTCTTTATAACGTTATGAATTTCAAAATTCTGCTCCTCAACATTAATAAATGAATATTAATTAAAAAAAAATAATATAGTTTTTAAACAGCTGACTTTTCAGTACTAGGACCTAAAAAATTCTCCAGATGATTTTTCAGTCCTAGGACAAAAAAGAATCGGTTTTGGTACTATTGAGAGAAAAAAAAACTGGCTGATTTCGTGCAGAACGATAAAAATATACATTAATTGTAATAATACAAAATTAAATTCTCTTAGTTCAACATTTAAACGTATTTCAGAATTTTCTTTGGGTTTGCAACTTTCTATGGTAAAAGTAACAATAGCTCAAGATATTTATTAATTCAATGAAAGAGAAAGTTTGAGAAATTCATGTCTTCGCAGGTGTCCTGGTAAACAACCATTACAATGTTGAATGTGTGCTGAAAGCGTTGAAGGGAACGAAAACTTTGTGAACCACCTCTGATTTTATTTGAACAAAACTTCTACTGAATGTAACGTATGTTGGAGAGCTTGGCCAGAAACAGACTTTCCAAGTACAATAGGAAATTTTCTTTTGATTTACGGTATTTAGGATTTTTATGTCGACAACGCATTTCCTCAAATGGGTACAAAATTTTAGACTATTAAATTACCGTAACTTTTTAATAACAGTACCGAAATTATACTTGGGTATAATTTAAAAAGTGATTATTATATTGTATTGAGCTTATATTATAACTTATATAACTATATTATATTAATTTATATTAACACGTTGAGTGCGGCAAAGAATATCGTAGATCTTTCCCGCGGGCCTGAAAATTTTTTTTTCATAAAATCTTACTTTTTATATCCAGAAGTCCAGATCAAGGCGGCAAACTGGCGTTCTTGCATTATTTCACCAAAAAAATGGCGTCCAAAAGTGCAGGTCTCCGGTGACCGAGCCGGTCCGCGCAACGACAATACATGGTTTTTCGTAACACAATATCGAATTTTCACATCAAAAATGTTTAATATAATTATAATAATGCTCAATAGAATTAAAACTAATATTTACAACTATTTGCAGCCTCTCCCACCCTCCCAACCATTGTTTTTTCCCTCAAACTTCGTGAAAGTACTGGTCGAAGCATTTCTGGTATTGGGGAGTCCATTTTAAATAAAAGACGATAAAAATAAAATAAAAATATATTAAACATAATATTGTGTCACAAAACACCTCAAAACACGGAAGAAACACTTCAAAAAGAGTTAAAAGTAATTAAAAAAGTTCAGGTCCCAGTGGACCGGAGCCGGCCCACGGGAAAGGCGGGCGACGCACAACCGAAAGAAGGCAGGTTGCCCTAGTAACGCACGTATAAACAACTCCGAACTACTCCGCAACCCAGGGCCACACTGACTGATTCATTTCGCCGAGTCACGGCCGGCGACACGTGACCGGGCAGGCCGGCGCGCGCGTTTCGCTACCGGTCACCGGTGACCGAGCCGCACCCAAAGTGTTAAGCTATTTAAAAGTGTTGTAAAGATCTATAATGTTGGAATAATTTATTAATCTGTACTTTACGGAGAGCATAAAATTGAAGAAATTTGAAAAAGCGTTTTTTGGAACTTAGTTATTATATGAACTAAATAATCTACTAAATATGATAAAAGGAACTTCCAATAATGTGATTAATCGCATATAAATTAATATTTAAAGGATTTTTTACTAAAAAAATAAGATCATAAAAATGTATATTTCATTTCACTACTTGATAACAATTATTAGGAGTGTATTTAAAAGCTTAAGCCACGAAGTGGCATTTGTTACATTTTCTCAAAATTATATAACTCACTATTACTAAACAGTTAGAAATCATCATTTCTGTTTATGTATATCCTCATTCAATAATTTTAATTCCCACTTTAATTTCTTTGTGAACAATGGAGAAAACCTGCATTTGGGCGATTTAATCTGTGATGGAAAATGTCCGCAATAATTCACTTAACAACGAAAACTCACCATCGCCAACAATGAACTATTAACAAAGAATAGAGAAAGTGGAACATAATGACTAAACACCCCTAGATCGAAGGGTTGTTATAGGGGTTACCCACTTATAACAATGATACTGCAATCCCCTTTACAGTTATTTTAAACGTCCTAGTGGTATATTAAAGAACTATTTCAAAACTCTAACCAAAATACAATAAGCTATAATAAAGACCTTATACATCTATTCCTTATTATTGAAACCGATTATTCCCACTTCAATGATTAATTTTAATACGTTTCCCTTAATGTTTTTGTCATTTTTACTTTTCCATTAAAACTTAGTCTTTGTAAAGCTTTAAAGTAAAACAACAGAAAGGTTCGCTCCACCGCAGCGCAGCCTGAGACAACACTGTTTGTTTGTCCCCTTGACAACCGACCGACGCGACGCGACGCTCAGGTCGATAGTGGAATACATTTGCCTGCTTTTATACTAGTCTCGTTACAGTATACCATCAGTTAAATACAACTATATTGTGGAACAGGTTGACCTTTTGAAAAACAAACATTTTAAATATCAAGTTAAAGATATTTCATGTGAAAAATAAATTAAAACATTAAGTAAGCTTCTAAAACAGCCTAAGTTTCATGACATTACTTCAAATTCACAATAAAAATATTTAAATTTGATAACATAATTAACAAATTAACTACAAGGTAATTAAAAGACAAAGCATTAAAACACTCTAAATACAGTTTGAGAAGTACGTCTATTCGTAAAAAATTTTATTTTTTATACATTGAATGTATTGGAGTGGAGAAATAAGTGAACAAATTTCCTGATATTGCCATTGAAGTATACTTTCTTGAGACTCTTGCTTGGATTCCTGAGTACACTACAGAGTTTCTTGTTTAACTGTTCCAAATAAACTGAGTCAACTAGTTCTAAAAGTGCATTCCATATTGTTGAGTAAACAAAATATGAACTTGTGTTATTTCTATACAACTCGATTGTAAACAAACTTTTAACATATACATTACAATTATACTTTTTAATATTTTTGTATTTAATATTTTTATTTAAGCGTTTATTATTGTTACTTAAAATTTAACTTCTTCTAATGTAGAGTTGTGAATATACTTTTACAGACACTAAATACCTCGAAATGTGGAAAGACACCCAGCCAAGAAACCTCCAATCTTATGACATTTGACTCAGGGAGTCTCTTTAAACCATAGGGTATAGAGAGTCGCAATTTGGCATGGACGTTAGTCTTTGCTCATAAATGCTCACTAAGAAACGGTTCTGCAAAATTCCTTAAGGGGTCCTCTCCACATGACTTCAAAATTTCTATCTAATGTTTTCCTTAAGGAAAAGTTTCAATACAAATCAAGAATACAACGAATCTTTAAGAGTCATCTTCACCTTTGGACTGGTAGCCCATTGTTGCGCAGTCGGCAATGTTAATCATACGGCTTTTAATGCAAAACATGGTATTTTATTCCCCTGTTTCGGACGCCGTTTTTCAACCGATTTTCTTTAAACTTGGTAAGTGTTTAGTTGAATAGCTATATTAGGTCTCTCATACCTCTAAATTTCGAAAACCAAACATTAAGTAATTATTAATTACTAGGGAAAATCGAGTTACTTTGCATCGTCACAGAGAGTAATGTTTGAAAATTTTCAAAATTTCAAGGTATGAGAGACCTAATATAACTATTCAACTAAACACTTACCAAGTTTAAAGAGAATCGGTTGAAAAATGGCGTCCGAAACAGGGGAATAAAATACCATGTTTTGCATTAAAAGCCGTATGATTAACATTGCCGACTGCGCAACAATGGGCTACTGGCACAGGGGTGAAGATGACTCTTAAGACTATGAGACCTACAGTTTTAAAAAGTGGTATGGGTTTTCTTCTTTGCTAATGGATGCTCACTAAGTAACGGCTTTGAAAAATTCCATAAGGGCTCCGCAACACAGGTTTTCAATTTTGATCTTACGTTATTCTTATGGCCAATTTTTTATATGAATCTAAAAAACAACGAATCTAAAAAAAAAACAGATGATGTAATGGATTGACCTTTAGAATAGGATATCTTCTTTCCCTTATTCTCCTTGTTGCTCACTAAGAAATTCTTTTGGAAAGCACCTTCAGGGCTCCAGCTCACATGACTTAAATTAGTTTCTACGGGGTTTCAATTTTACATGGTGGTTTCTCTGTGTTCGTAGGTGCTCACTAAAAGTTAGTCTCTTCGCTAATACGCAAGTATTTGAACAAAGAATACTTTAGTTATTTGCTATAGTTTTGCTATTAGTATAGATTTCGAAGTTCCTTAGGGCTCCGCCCGACATGGTTTCACAATGATAACATGGTCTAGAAGGCTGAAATATGACATGGTCGTTTCTCTTTGCTCATAGATGCTCACTAATAAATGAGGTTTTTCAAAATTTCTTAAGGGCACCCCTTGCACTACTTCAAAGTTTTATTACAATTGTTAGGGAAGTCAATTTCATTGATTTCAAAGATTTCAGTCTGTTAAAGTATTAAAGTCCATTTCCTGTATTGAAGAGTTGTTAATCTCGTCGCTGCCACTGGAATCTTGATTTCACTTCCAGCTGTGTTGCTATTGAAGGAGGGTGTAGAGGAACCCTACAGTCTCTTTTTTCCTTCTGGTAGACTCAATCTCAATCTCAATCAAGCTTGGTAAACTCAATCTCTTCTCCCACAGTTTTCCACAGGACAACGATAATAGCAGCTACTCGTGTTGAGCTCGGACACTAATTTTCAGAAGTTTATTGTAATACAATCCCATACACCAAAGTTAATTTTACCAAGCCGCTAATTTGTCTGGTTATATAGCACTAATATTATCTATTCCACTATTAAATATTTTTTTTTCTTAGATTGAATGACAAGTTTATCTTTAATTTTTATAAAACCAATAATAGAAATGTCTAAATATTTTTTCAGCTCTTTTTTATTTACTATTTCAATACTTTGCCACTTTGAGTTATGAAGTTATTCCATAAAACTAAGATAGTTTTGGAAAATATAAAATATCACAGCTTTGTGTAAATTATTTTATGGGACATATCGGTGAATAGGGTAAACATAAAAATAGGAATAAGTATCAGACAAAACGTTCAGACTTAAGTCAAGTGACAGCTAACAAAAGGGCACATTATTGATGTATGATGTAATATTTTTATAAAAACGTAGGTAAAAATAGATTTAAAAAAGGTTTGCGTCCGACTGCGTAGTCAGCTGAGTGGAAAATGCCATCCACCTGCTGTGAGTTTGCTTAATAACATTGGGAATTCAACCACGTGTATCATGTCAAGCTTTATTTTTATCAACCTTTATTTTATTAACGCTGAGTTTAACCATCTGTTAGCCATAGTCTAGCTGTAAAAAAGGACTATGTGGTCCTAAGTTCGCCTTAATAAAGGGTACTTGTGTATATGTTGTTTCAAATCAGTAATTTAGTTTGGATATTGATAAACTAATATAAACTTGATATAAATATCATCAAATATCCCTATGATAAATGTGCCATACGGTAGTACTCTCGGTAGTACGTCTCGGTACTAGTCTCGGTAAAACTAACACCTTTGAACCCTGGACCTTAATAATCTAATAATGAAATAAATAATTTAATGTCCATTATGTATGGACGGTTGAAGCACCTCCAGTTTCTATGGGAAAATCCACATTCTATCATTTTGAGACGCAGAAAATTCGCCTGTATCAAAGTTCCCATTGGGTCACTATCGTTGTTGCAGCGACCAAAACTAGCAGCAGCCTACCCCTGCGGCATTACCGTCCATATAGAATGGCCCTGAGTGCTTGTAGCCCTGGCCCAATGATCCCTCCCATATGGATGGATATTTACCAATTTAGAAACAACTTTACATCGAGCTTTTCCCAATTACACATAGAAACCATTAAAATCGGTTGCACACTGCATTAAGTTTTCCTGGCACAAAAAAATTTCATGGATTAAATATCTAGGCCTATAGATTTTTTAAATCTAATTTGTTATACAGGGCTGCAAGGAATATATTTTACTCTGATGATGGCATAAATGTCCGAAACATGTAAGTAAAATAAAAACTTAATAAAACCTTAATTAAGATAATAAAGGGTGCTTTGTTCAAAATATGTTTATGATAATACTACAGATTTTTATTTAATGTTATCTCCTTTTCTTAAATTCGTCCATATTTAAACAAAAATTGAGTTTAATTATTGCAATGCAAAATAACACACATAAATAGTTTTAAAATTCTTTCTATGCAACTATATAAATATTTAGAAATGTTTGAATGTTTTTATTTTTATATAGTTTTTTTTCTTTTTTTTAGTTAATGTTGGAACAATCTTTAAAGTGTTATGTATTAAGATTGAACTCATAGGCCTAACTTTGTTTCTAACTAATTGTCCAATTACTGATGGTTTAAAAAAAATTAAGTGTGAGATAAATATGCTTTAAATAAACATAATAATGTATTTGAAATTAAATTTAGTAGTTAAATTTGCGGGATTTTTATATAACTAATAATTTCAAAGAAAAAAGTAAATGAAAGTGTTGGGGTTATCGGCTGGATGCTGTTTGCTGTTGGGATAAAGTTTTATGTACGTCTTAGATTGATTTAATAATTTGTGCCTTTTTGGTAGAGGAATTTTGCCTCACAATTAATTTTTATATTTGAATTATAAGGTAGTGAATATAATACAAAGATTTCTTGTAATTAAGTTTTGTAGGCTTGATGAAAGGCTGGAGAAAAGTGTATGTGCTCATTTGACACATTCAAGGTCGTTTTAAATGTTCCATATAATATATGGAACTTATATGTGTTGCTTTCAAGCACGTGACCTAGTTTGCGTTGTACAATCTTAACTCCCTGGGGAAATGCAGGGTATAGAGGAATTGTCGCTAACTTTCTATGACCTGTGTCCGACTGCTAAAATTTTACTCAATACTGTCACATGTCTTGAATGATGAATTAAAATATAAATCAGTAAAAGCCATAACTATTGAGTGTGTAGGGGAGGTAAATACTGTTTTAAAATGTTTAATTGAATTTTAATTCTTTTCAATTCAATTTAATTTTAATGAAATTCCTGAAACTGTACATGTTTAGCTTAACTGATTAAAAAAAATAAATAAATAAAGCATTGACGTATTTTAAATAATTAATAGTCTCGTAAAAACAGCTCTTAAAATTTCAGGAAGTTAAAATTACTTCCCAAGAAATTTAATCATAGGTTAATCATGATAAAATGCTCTGTTGATTATTGATAGCAAAAACTATTATTACCGACCTTGAATTATTTATGATATCTAATAATTAGATAGTCTAAATTATATACTCCCGAATGTGTAACCCACTCACTCAATCACTCATCGGGGTATCAGAAATTCGTCAAATGTCGGTAAAGTAGATCTCCTATATATCACTTACTACAGAGTGATTCCCAAGCGAGAATTTAAACTTACCGACCTGTATTACTTAGAAAATTGCCAACATACTGGAAGTCGCGGATTACCTAAACACCCTTTTTAAGAAATTTTATAACATTAACCAATTGTGCCTTTATAGTAAAAGCGGTCTATTCACCGAGAGTAATTTCAATGTACAGGGTGTATCTGAAAATTACCTCTCCAGACCGGAAGTCACTGATGTCAAATACAAACTCTCACTTAAAATAATTTTTTTTAGTTTTACACGTTTTTTTAAGAAAACTTTACAATTTGATCTTGTACGCGTAATTTTAGCAGTTTATTGAATATTTGAGGTTGAAATTTAGATTTTAAGCAAAAATGTCTCGGCACAAAAATGTCTTAGACTCTTTTAAATACGTTTCCAACAAAATTGTCAGTTTGGTCCAAAATGTTTTTTTATTAAATTTACAACATGACGGAGATTAATGAACATGTATTTAAATGTTTAGTAAAACTAATCACGTGATAATTGATGTTTTATGATGGCATATTATTTTAAATGAGGTTCTTAGACATTTACATGTTTGGTAAGTTCTGTTATATGTAAAATGTTCAGACATAATATATGTTAAATTTCCCCCAGTTTAAAAAAATAATGTCATGCTATTTATTATTCTAAATCAGTATGATTAGGGTTTTTAAATATTAAATTTTAAAGTTGCTTCAAAATAACGTCTGGTCCCCTCTGTATTGAAATCAGTGTCAATCAACAGAGCAAAATATGTTTACCTACAACGGCACTATTTGTTTTTTTTTTTACATTTAAAAGAGGTGCAAGGTTGGTATGGGACACCCGGTAAGACAGTATCATATTTGCACGATAGTCCTCCCAAAAATTGGTTCTTTATTTGGGATGGCACTTAATTTCTAACGAACTCATTAGGAAGTACATCATTGACTTCACCTGATAGCATGCTAATTTAAATTTTACAATTCAACAAAAGTTTTAACTAAAATAGTATTACAGCGATTATAGCGATTACACAATTGATTTATCTTTTAGTGCGTACTAAGTTAATGTTTAATTTTAAAAGGTGGCAGTTCAGTATTTTCATTTAAAATAAAAAAAGCTTTTTTATTTCCTGATCTAGAAAACTATCTGATTTCAAAATTTAGCGACCAAACATTTTTACCCAAAATAAACATGACATTATTTTTTTCTACTCTAGCGGCCAAAACTCCAATACCACTCATTGTGTTCGCTGAATAACCTACGGCTCTTCGTTTGAATCCCCTTCTTAGTTCCCCTCATTTCAATATAAAAAATAAAAATAAAAAAATTGAGAGTTGTGAAATATTATTCTAGGTATTACGATCAGAATTGTATGTGTAAAAAAAATTGGAGATACTATTATGATAACTTATGACTGGAGTGTATTTCAGAAAGAATGGAAGTGGGGAAAATATCTGTTTTAATGGAAGTAGGTTGTACCACAAAACAGGAAGGCAAAAGAACGATATTTGTAGTTTAATAAATATATTGGCATTCATTACAATTCCTTCATTTAAGTTTTTAATGGTGTAAAACTTTAGGAGAGTGTTTCACACATTCAACAGCTTCACAGCCTTAAAACATTGCTCAAGCTTTATTTATTCACGACCACAATAAAAATAGTGGCGCTCGATTGCTTTATTTACCGACTAGAGGCAATGTCGTGCCGAGTTGGCCGAGTCCGCCATGCAAAGCGGCCATTAGCTGGAATTTATCATACTCTATGCCGTATCTCGTGGCCACGTGACATGTTTTGACCTGTTCCATGACTCGGCGATAAAATGTTTCCAATTGTAAGGAGTCAAGTAGGTAAATGCATTTAATGTAGTTCGTTGTAATTTGGATCCAATGTTGATATAAATGCAGAGAAACCGGTTATTCCAAAATTTTTTTGTTAGTTTGAAACAATCTTTTTTATACAAAACCATGTGGACAGTAATACAGTTGAGTTCAATGCAGTTTAATAAATCCATTATTAATACTGTAGTGGACAACATTGATCAATCTTATCACCTTCCCTTACCCAGATAAAGAAATCCAAACAATCAGACGACCTGCTAAAGAAATCCTAGCCCCTCACTTTTCATTGGTAAGTAAATACCTGAGACTGTTAGTGTCAACCAAATTATCCTTGATGGAACTATAAACTTGGTGGGAAGTTGCTATTACGTGGACTGTTGATTATGAATATTTCTGATCCGCTGTTTTTAGTTTCATTCAATCCCTTACCAGCGCCTCGTGGAACTATCCTGGCAAATTCCACAGAATCTATTCGTCATAAAACATTTGGGTAAACTGTAAACAAATCTTGGAAGGATTTTTAACTTTTTAAATCTATATCTATAAAAGAGGATGTATGTATGTATATATGTATGTTACCTATTCACTCCAAAACCGCTCGACAGATTGTAATTAAACTTTCAGGCATTATTAAGCATTATTAAAGGATGGTTTGTGTAAAGTTTGGTGCATATCTTTCTAAAGGGTTCTGAACCAGAGGGCATACAATAGTTTGTATGGAAATCTGAAAATCTCTGTTTTATATATTTTGGTTGCTAAGAAACAAATTCAATGAAAAATTCTAATTTTAAGCGAATTTTTATATATACGGTGAGCAAAACAGCGAGTGAGCGTAGCGAACGAGCTTAGTTACCTATAAAATAAATTCAATCACGGGCGATGCCGTGACGGGAAACAGCTAGTTTTTTGTAATGGTGGAGTATTGTGCAGAACTAAGGGTATCTTTAAGGTACAAGTAAAATTTTTTCAACTTTTTTTTAATTGTTTAGAAAAAATCAATTTAAGAGGAAAATGCGTGCCATTTTCAAAGCACCAAATTATTAAATGAGTGATTGTAAGTTCTACTCTTCTTAAAGTTTTCTTTTGACTTAACTTTTGATAGTTTGATTTTTATTCCATCGTTTTATAATTGAATAAATTAATTGAAGTTTAATTTACGAAAGAAAGAGTTCAAAGAGTTTATAGAGTAATAGACAACGTAACGTAATAGAGTTTAAAGAGTAATAGATACTTAATCTAAAACACAAACGCGATCTAGATGATAAAATTAACAATATAGGTTATGGTGATGTGGACGTTGTAGAAAGAAATATTAATCAGTACTGTCATATCTGGCAACTGTCGCAGCTCGGGTCAGCGTTGCCAACCTTTTAATTCACGTCATACCCTATAAAATGTGATTCAAAGTTGCCAAATGTGTTTTTCACTCGGTTGTAAAACTCAGCCCGCACCGGAAGTTCTGCCAACTGTGGCAAAACACAGGGCTACCAACCGTGTAATCCGTTGGGCTTTACATAATTGCTACCCATTGCCAACTAGACGCATACATTTCGTAACCTACGGACGTTTAACTGTTAGATTGGCGTTGAAATCCTGGATCCCACTGTTTTTATTTTGACCAATAGTAATTCCTTAGTATTTTTATTTTCATTCTGATTTTTTCTTTACCTTTTTTCTGTCAAAATGTACAGATTTGTGTTTGCACCGTATTACACAAAGGGACGAGGTGAGCTGTTACAGCATAGGAGGAGGATGCTATTAAAAATTAAAAACATTGCAGGTATTTTAATTTACCGCATCGCTGCTTTGGTTCCGTAGTCTAACACGCCACATCTCACAAGACATATTTTATTGTGATAAATTCAATCTTGAACATAACAAACCGTAAATAACATTATCGGCACACACCCCCCAATATTAATCTTAGAAGCACAGTGTGTTAGCGGTGTATTAGATCTCCCTAGGACTATAGATAGTGTAGTGTTCTTAATGGTAAGTGTCTAATATCACGCACCTCTTACGCCATTAAGGCGAGGAAACTGTTTAAATTCTTTTTCAGGAATTAAATAAAAATCAAGTTTATTTTACTTATGTTATGCAAAAACTTTAACGTGGTTGCTTTGTAATATTTATTTTGTTACCTATACTGTGGTAATAGATATCTCATTAAAATCACGCAGTAAAAATACTTCACTTAAAATATGAGAAAATATGATGAAAATTAAGCAGCTTAAAAGTATCCAATAATATGGGGGATCCAACTTTATTAAATATAAACGTTTAAAGCATCAAGGGGTTAAAAAAACTCTTTTAGCCAAAAAAGTTGTGTTTTTCTTTTTTATTAAATAAAAATAAACAAAATGTATGATTTAAAATCCATTGTTTAGCCCCTGAACTGTGAACATTAATATTAATTAATATTACCCCGAAGGAAGTTCATAAGAATGTTATAGAGAGAATAACACAAAATGTTTAATTTTTCACATAAAAATGTTCAAATATAGATCAAATCTATTTAATTTTGCATTTTATAGAGTACAAAAGTTGATTCGTGATAGTGCAAGCAATAACTTCCAATGCGAGGCCTTCGACAATTGAACTGTTGCAAGTCCGTCTTTGGTGGCTGAGTTTCCAAATCATTCCGTCAAAATCCTCATGGCAAGAAATGAAATGAATGTAATTAATATAATAAAATATTTCTAATTTAAATTTATTGTCTTTAAAACAAATGTTGACTTTGATGAACATGTATAACATGAAGAGTTAGACAAGTGTGTTGAGGGAAACTTTGAATATATTCTCCCAAGAATATCACTATACATCAGGTATCTGCACAACGAATGACAGCGTCTGACATCACAAAACTCAATAAATCGATCCTTCTCCATCGCTCGCTTGACATCCTCAAAACCGTAAACTGCAGTAAATTGTACGTCCTAGTGCTGTATAGATTATAGGAATTATTAAATTTGCTCTATCAACTTTAAATCCTAATTTACAAACATAATTTCAAAATAGTGTTGAGATAACATATATAATTCAATTATGATTGAAGACGTGTTATCTCATATAGCATAGTATTATTGTAAGTTTAGTAGTATAGTATAGTAATATTGTAAGTTTAGGTATTAAAATGAATAGTTTGAGCACTGTATAACTGCTATGTACTAAAAATTTAAGTCGAAACAAAAGGAACAAATTTTGTGATTTGCACAAACGATATGTAAAGCTTTGACTCTTCAAACTACAAAACAAAGCTAGTACATTCGGGTCAAGTACCGATGCTTCTGTCTGTACGATTCAGAAAAAGCAAACTATAGTGTCACTTTCTGTAAAAATTTTGCATTTTCCCTGCAAATCATACCAAATCCACAAATGATGGTTCTTTTAATAAATTAACATGAATTTTCAGAGTTGTTAAGCTCTTTTTAAACATCCGGATGATGCAAAATCGACTGTAAGTCTTTTTTTATCTCTCCAAGGTAATTCCAATTTACTGTTACTACCTGAATCCAATTCATTTATTTTAGTACCACTGAAATTCTGGGAATACTTTGTAATTAATAGTAAATAATTTTACTCTTAGTCAAGTTACTTTATTATAGATTAGGTAATTTTTTTGTAATAGGTATTGGTAATCGGTAATAGCGTATAATGTGATGCATAAATAAAAATGCACACGTTAAAATGCGTTCCTTTAATTCAAATGGTTTATTTGGTAATTAATAATCTAAAAGCCAGATAAGTTACTAATTAAAGAAAATACTTGTATTATTTGATTCATTTTAACCAATCATAATTTTAACTAATCCTATACTGTAATACGAGGAGTGACTTTGGCGATGTACGATTTCCAGCACTCGTATTTTCCATGATTCCGAAATCAAGTATTTTTTATATAATACTTATATATTAAAATCAAATATATTTTAGTACAATTTGCACTCAAGAGTGCTTTGGGCCGAAAATAAGTTTAGAAACAGCCTCAACCCCTGGACAAATCCATTTTATCTGAAATTATAATCAAAATTTGGAATTTTCAACACTGGTCTTATGTCTAGTCATTTTGGTAATGAAATAAAATTAAAGATAAACAAAAATAAAATATCACTACTTTTAAGCATTCTTTTTGAAACAGCTGTTGATTGTGAGAGAGTTTATATTTTGTTGGTGTAATCTTAACAGCCCGATATAAAATAATACAAAAAAAATTAAAACACACGAGCATGGATCGGTCAACCCTGTACTATTCATCATTAGACATAAGTTGATTTAAAGTATTCTAAGTCTATCGAGAAGTGTTGAAGCAGGAGAAATTTTACTTCTATGTCTCTTTTCCATTTTCAACACTACCTGCTTTATTTGCCTCCATATTCTTCGAAATGCACAAAAAGATGCAGTCTAGTGTACTTAAGATAAGGCTTTATAGTGCTTTTCTTATAGCTATTGTGTGGATTCGTTGCATTTCTTCGTTGAATGTTTATTTGCATCAAAGAAGATTTTTTTACGTTTTGAAATTTTTATCTTGCTACTCTTCGTGGGTTTTTGGTTTAGATTTTACAATAATTTGAGTGATATTATATATATTTATATTCATATATATATATATATATATATATATATATATATATATATATATATATATATATTAATTTTAGATCGCCAATGTTAAGACAAAATTCAATTGTTAATTTTATGACATATATTATAATATTATATTATTATAGGTAAAATATTATAGGTGCATTATAAATTTTAGATTTATGATTCCTACTTCTGGATGATTTCAAATAATATAACTAATCGTTTTTACCTTTTCGATAACAAGATACCTTTATACCTAAAAGAACAAAGATATTTAAAAAGTAAAAAATATACTTCTATTATCAATTATAAATGTTACAGGATATTATACATTTTCCGTAACTACATCAAAGCGTAAATGTATTAGAATATTGTCCAGTTGAGAAGAGACACCACTTAAGAAACATAGTGTTACATAAACATAAAAATGAGTGTAAATGTGTATAAAATTAAGTTAAAAATTGTAAATAATATGTTGTCTTCTCTCTAGAATGTGGTACACTAAAATTTATATATAATACATACTATTAGAATTAGTACTTAGTACGATTTCCACTTAATAAATGATTAAAATAAAATTGGTTCCTTCAATTACTGGGTCAGTCATGAGCCATACATAGTCTATTAATTTCATTTAATCAACAGTACTTATATTCAACTTTTATCCATTTCAGTGGTCCGTACTATACAGATACACCGTTCCTCATAGAAGGGTTGTCTATTTAGATTGAGGTGCCATGAAGCTCAGTATCAAATTACATCTAACTCACCGAAGTAACTTATAGCCCGAAAAGTTTAACTGTCGCCTCAAGCGAATCAACCATCAAATAACTGAATTAGGCAGACCGCATCATCGAGAGGGCTCAGTAGTTGAAGCGATTATCTGCTTATTTAGCTGCTTTATCCCTCTATCTGCATCATACAAAACAATTAGCAGATCCGACCTTTTGATGTTTCTATCTCCTTTAGGTATAACTTTTATTATTTTTTTTCATCCAACTTTTATTACATTTATTCCCTTTTACTTTTCCTACCACTTTCTTATTTTTCATTTATGATCTTAAGGGTAAGTTCACGAAAATAGGTTGATAGCTGTGTCTCTTTCACTCCCTGCAATGTCATCATTTGTACTTATATTTACCATGTGTAATATCGTATAAAAATATTTTTCTGGATGGAATTGGTAACAATGCATCAACTCTCATTAGACTATTTCGTGAACCTTGCTAAAGCAGGAATACTACAGTGGGTCCTCAACTAAGAAAATGCAAAGATAAAACCTGGATCAAGCTACTTTTTTGTAGAAAAAAAGTAAATGTTCATCTTTACCTTTAAAGGTAAACCAATAATTTAATAACTAACCAAAGGATTAACCAATAATTTAATACTTATTATATGAAACATTCATGAAAAAGTGTAATTTATTATAAAATAACATTGAGAATAATAAATAAGGTGTATGTATATATAACCTCATCTTACAATGAAAATTTCGTTTTGTTTGACTGATACATTAAAATTCCTTTAGTTTTAAGAAACACTCCCAATACCGATTAAAAGAATCAACCAAACAAAAACATTGTGACTCAACTAATATGGGACAAACGTGGTGCAGCATCTACAAAAATAGAAAAATTGAATGGTTTCTTGCTTGGTTACATTGCAACACTTGTTGGCAAAGTGTATCTGGAATATTGGTCAACAGTGATATGTTTGCCAGATCAGCACTAGCTGTTGGTTCAGCAATGTGGATGGGGATCACCGAGTGATCAGCTTACGATCGTGTAATAAGTCATATAGTCATAACATATATCACCTTGTATAGTGTTATGATAACAATATTAACTATGAATCAGTAAGTATTAGCACTACAATAATTGTTTTAACAGTATTAAAAATACAATTATGAAAGATATGAAAAATTGTTTTTGATATCATAAGTTTATGTCTCTAAATCTTTATTTGATTTTTTATAAATATAAATAAATTTCTATCGAAAATCTGTTGCTCAAAATAGTCGTTATCGTTAGGGAAGATTAAAGACAAATTTAATTCATCTCCTTTTAAATGAAAATGCCCTCACGTAGAATACTTTCTATAGCTCTATAACAGCATTCCTGGCTTATACTGAGACAAAGCCTGATTGTCGGAATAAGACTAACATTTTTTAACATTAAAAAAAAAAAAAAAAAAACTATTTGTAGCAAATTCTTCTACAGGGAACATGTTACAGTACTGTAATGACATTTTAAGGTCTTTAGGCCTGGAACACCAATTGTCTTCAACACAAATTCAATTTAAATCCATATTTTGGTGACATTACGTTAGGTAGGAGTAGAATGGCTAGGGGCAAACATTTTCAATCACGTGATTAGTGAGTTACATCTCACCAGTTTGCTCCTTAGCAACTGGCTCGACTGGTAAGATTGTAGTTTGTGTTAGCATCCGGTTTCAACCGCCAAAACCATTGCATCATTAAATATTGCCAGTTTTATTAATTTAAAAATTCTATATGACTTGCATTGTCATATTTAGAAAATAATTTGTCTTATTTTATTTAAAATGTTTTATTACACTATTAATTCTTAGAATCAATAAATATTTTTGGCTGGTTACTAAAGTAAACATAACCTAAAAACGATTTGAAAAGAATGAAGGTTATTATTGACAAATTGAATTATGTCGTGTTGAGAACAAGATGAAGAAGAAGAATTTTCAACCTCATTGAGATTATCTCACCAAAAACACTCACCACCTATTAGTAAGGTCAGTGAAAACGGCTCAGTTGGGGAGATTTTCTGCACAAAATACATTTCTATACGTATATGTACCAATGTTAAATTAAAATATCCCTTAAAAATATTAATGACTGGATGCGCAATTAAAATCCATTTTTTTTAGCCCCAGATCCGTAATTAAGCTAAAAGAAAAGGTAAACTATTAATTAGTCGGATGCACAAGTTTTAAAAGTTCTTAAAATTACATTCATTCTTATACAGTGATAAGAGTGGATGAACATTTTTGTGAATATGTCAACTCAACAACTCACTACTCGCTTGCTTGAAAAAGTGGGCAACAGGGTATGGAATCGGGAATTCAAAGTTTGTATTAAAATGAATGAAAATAAGTTTACACTTGTTTGGTCATTATTTTTAAAACGACAAATGTCAGATAAGTCAACAGAGCTAAAAACATAGAATATAAATAACATTTTCGAAACGTTTTTGTTTTGATATTATAAGTAGTAGTGGAGAAGGTTGCAAATTAAACTTTAAAATTTAATTTCAACATTTTTCTATTTTAATACAATTTTTTTCGAACAATTATTAAAGGTAATTATATACAGCCTCCCCAAACTCCTCAGCGTCCATTTTGTTTTCACTGGATTACTTATTTGACCTTATCTATATATATAATTCTGTAAGCCAAATTTCTTGAGCAAAATTGTGAGCGTGATACAAATCGCAGGAAGATGGGAGTGGTCTCAAATTAAAGGTCTTGGCCCCATACACGAGGGAAAACTATCGGCGTGTCCATAATGTTAACAGGAAATGAGAAATTACGTAAAACGTCTTCCATAAGAATAGCATGGGGATTCGAAAAACGTCTGCTTTGTTAAACATTAAAACATGTGTTATGGTTTAATTTTAAAACGAGACACAAATGGTAACATTGAGTGAAGATAGTAAATAATTCACACCAAGAGAAGCAATCTATATATGTAATTCTATAAGCGAATTGTTTGGAGCAAAATTGTGAGCGTTTTACAAATCGCAGAAGATGGTAGGGGTCTCAAATTTAAGGTCTCGGTCCCATACACAAGGGAAAATTATCACCGTGTACATAAAGCTACAAGGAAATGAGAAATATAGTAAAACATCCTCCATAAGAATAGCATTGGGATTCAAAAAAGTCTTGCTTTGTGTACATTAAAACATATGTCATGGTTTTATTTTAAAACGAGAGACAGATGATAATATTGAGTGAAGAACTATTAATAACCAAATGACAAAAAATATACCTAGAGTGGTAATACTATAATAAGACGTTTTGTGGCTTTGGAGGGACTAAAAATTCTCCTAGGAGCATTAACAACCTTACAAACTATTACAAGTTGACTGCTGATTTTCACTATTGTTTCAATAATTTAAATTGTAAAAAAAAACTAAGCGTGTATACAAATCATAAAAAACATTCTGATCGTGATATAGACGCAATGGGCAATGAATTTCGGTTTGAGAAACGCCTACATTATTTACATTAAAACATGTTTTGGTTTTATTTTAAGACGAAAAGTATCAAATCTAAGACGTTTGTCCTACATACTAGGGGAAAATGTCGCAGGTCAAAAACTTTACTACAAAATGGGAAATACAGTATATAAAACTATTTTCTGAAAGGTCCTCCTTAAAGATTCTCCATGTACGTATTTTAAAAAGTCTAAATATACATAATCAAGAGCTTCGATTAGGAGGGACGAATATTGACAGTAAGTGAAGATGATCTACTTTAAGGTTCTTTGTTTAAATTTGGTGACTAAAAAATTAAAAAAAAAATGATAAGCTGAAATATCTGAAAGGAGCTAAAATATCCATTCAATTTGAGGACAAACAAGACAATGAAATGGCTTTGGTACAAAAAGTTTATTGACTCTGAAATGGGTGCTGAACATCCGTCATTTTTTTCTCAATCATGTTTTTCTATGTTATAATTAAGAAAACCCGTCATAGCTCAAAGGGACTATGATATCTTTAAAAACTTATTTTTCATAGATCGATATGATATAAGTTCAACAGACAAAATGAAACATTTACAAACGGGTGACATAACAGTATATGATTGTAAAGAGTGCTTTGGGGGCAAATGGCCTGTTCAAAGGGGTTTAAATATTATATATAGCCTATTAAAATTAAATTTAGTGAAGAACTGGTAATCTGCTATGGTTCATGCTATTTTAATTTTAGGGGCTTTTGCCACTATGAGCCACTAGTTTTATCCTCTTTTGACAAGAAGCAATCATTAGGGCTCGTCGTCTGCGTTGTTTAGTCCAACATTTCAATTGGCTCTGAGTTAATTTATTTCCGTTATAATCCCTTCGTACTAAAATGTGGATCTTATTTTTACAAAATATTCATTTGTAGATCCTAGTTTTATTTATTTATTTATACACGGCAACGCCATTTTTACAGAGAGAATGAACATAATCATTACATTTATATGCAACATAATATCACACTATGCCACTACAGGAGATATTTCTAAAGACTAATGACATGCAAATCAGCAAGAATATGCAATACAACACTACAAAGAATCGAAAACTAATATAGTCAATTTGCATTTCATTACATGACAACAAAGTAATTTCAAATCATTCAACACAACTTTACAGTTAACAACAAAAAGTGCAAGTGCAAGAAACATGCAAGACAAGTGGCAATTTTAACTGATGATATTGATTATTAACAACAACAAAAAACTAACAACGAACATAACAGAAACAAGAATTGATGCATGATATGCAAAGAATCCTTTTTACCTTCTCTACTGACTGACTCATGTACATTATGATATCGATATTCCAATTTATGTTATGGACTTACTATTTCATAAAAAAAGTATTTCACTATTCACGAGTATTTCATAAGAAAAGTATTACATATTTTAATCCAATATCTTTTTTCAAGTCCCCGCGCGTCATTTTACGACACAAGTACTCGAACTGGGTGTTACAACCTACAGTTTTTACACTATTTACCTTGTAATTATTTTTTAAAATTACATAATTATTTTCCCTTTGTTCTTTGGCTCATAACAAACAACTCTGTGTGATTGAACTAATTTTAAAAAAAATGCTTTAAGTCATCAATATATGTATGTCCTACATTGTCTGCAAAAGTTTGAAAACATTGCAGTGTTACTAATACGCAAAATAAAATTGGAAAAAACAGTGACTTATAATTATTTCTGATAATGTGTGTTGTACAAATGTAGGATCAACTTGTAATATTAATTTTGTAACGATATATCTATTTTATATGTAACCATCAGCTATGTACGCGTATTTATCAGCATTTTTAAGTTAAAAAAAATTTTATGCTAGTAGGTAAAATTCTACAACCCATTACTACTCGTTTAAGGCTAATAAATACTTTTATACATTATCTATTCATACTGAACAATACTACACCATTTTTAATTACATTTATATATGATTTATGCTGCTTATATTGCATGTAGCTTGTACAAGTTCTTCTGCATAAAGTATATAATGTATGAAGTGTATCAAGTATATGGTATATAAAGTGTATATATAGTATAAATATAAAGTGTATACATAGTATAAAGTACATAGCTTGCATAAAGTTGCACAAGTCCTCGTGGGGGGGGTTTACAGGCACCCCAGACAATTTTAGAATCTCAGGACGGATTGATAACACGCTCTATACTGACGAAAACCAGTTCTCCTCACTCCTTTCCTTTCCCTCTAGTTTAAGGGTACTGAGCCGGGTGGCAGGGTGGCCAACCCCTGTAGAGAATAAAAACAAAATTTACCCGACTGGGTGTTTTGTACACCCCACGCGGGGACTCAAACAATTTAAATTAAAGTAACGAAGATGAATACATTACACCTTAGAGTCTGTTAACAATAAAGACTGTTTTATATTCACACAAAGCTAATAATAGCATTCATAGTAAAAATGTTGAAAATTTACCCCAAAAATCATTTTGACTCGAATTTGGTTTTAAATATTATTATTTATTATTATTATTATTATTTTGTAATTTACACAATAAGTAATAAGGAATGACGGTAATAATAGTGAGAGTCGTTATTGGTTCATGAATGAATATCAAAGACAATTTTCTAGACCAACTTTAATCTTGTAAATTTGTCATTTAGCAGTAGTTGTTGAACGTATATTAATCTATTTCTCTGACCCTAAATATTTAATAAAGACATTTTACTACATTAGTATTGTAGACATAAGGTTTAATAAAGACACATCATGTACCTATTTTTATTATAATTTTATTTTCATTATAATACAATTTTAGAACTTTCTTCAATAAATACATCTCAAACATATTTAAAATTATTCATTATATTACAAACTTAACAAAAAATATAAACGTGCTTTTACTCGTTATTTACATGTATTTTAACAAAACGACAAACATGTGGTCTATACATACAATTGTGACACCGAGCAATATTACAAGTTCTTCACTCAACTCTAAATCGAGTTGTTAATATTGGTTAAAGCCTGTGACCAACGTCATTCGAAATACGATAAATAATGAAAACATGAGAGTGATTAGGATAGACGGAACGTATTCATGAACAGTTGCCTATATAATCAATGTTACATGGATAGTGTATGAGTAACTTACACACAGATAATGTTGGGATAATTAAACGGAGGAGTGGTATAGATATGTATCAAGAAATTTGCGGTAGAGAGTACCGCTTTACGTATTACAAACATCGTATAAGACATATCAGAAAGTTCAGAGATAAAAATTCAATAGTTTTAATTTTACTATTTTCCTTGATTTAATTAGCACATTAAATTTATGTGCTAATTAAATCAATGTGGGCGCTTTTATCAAATGATCATTAGTTCGGCACAAGGACGAAATTTTATTTTGGGCATTTGACTTGTAATGGTGTAAAACTTAATTATTTTACTTTAAATCATAAGTATAAGCACAATACAGGAAGCATTTGAATTGAGGTACTAACAAAAATTGATGATCTACAAAGTCTCCAATTCTAAACGTTAAATTTAAATTTAAATATATTTCATATGCTAAATTAGTTTAAACATGAAACTAATATTTTAACCATGAAAAATATTTATATTTGTTTTAAATTGATTCAAGTTTAAAACCATAATGATGTTTTAGTAATTAAATGTATGATCTAATATTAAAACACCACATAAAAATAATTATAGATCTGTGCTACATCCAAGAATAACTTGAGGAAGTAAGTGTATTTAAGAATAGATTATTAAAATATAATTAAACCCGTTATGTACCGATGTCAGTTTGATAAAATAATACATTTGGTAAATTTACATCATTTTAATCATTTATATTTTAAATACAAAAATTTTATGGTAAATGTAAATATTTTAAATCAGTTCACTGATAATTAGTGAAATATCAAACGGTGTTAAAAATATATATGGAAGTAGCACTACAGTGTTATTTATAAACAATAAATTTTATTGAGCTAGGGCCTTAGTAATTACATATAAGAATGAGTATTATGTATCGTTATTTTGATCGTATAGCTTAATACTTTTAAAGTGTTCTCAAAAATATAAATTATTGCCTCCCACGACTACTTGTACAAAATAAAGACTCATAATACGTACAGTATATAAAATAACAATGCCTGTACAAAAACTACAGTTAGCTTTCCTAACACATAACCCAACCGAGAATACGAACGTACTATACACATGACTAGAAATTATTAATTGACAACATATAATGGCAACATAATAAAATACAATAAATATTGTATACATTTACAAATACATGTTGGTGTTAACGAAGCGTCCAGATATTACGTGCAATATATATTTATATTTTTTTATAACAAAACATCTATTTACATTGTTTCTATTTACATATTCAGACTATCAATTTACTTTCTATTTCTATTTATTTTATGTATTATCTATTGAAAATAATATCAAGGGTTGAAGGAGTTATCATTTGTTAACACTTTATTTTAATTTTAGGAGAGCGTGGAACATTAAAATTTAAACATGATTTTTTTTATTTTAATAAAATATTTTGTCTCATTATGTTGGTAAGGTACATATTTGTTGACATAATTACTCAAAAAAAAAATAGTACAGCTGCAACGAGTGTTAAATTATGTGCTGCAGAAAAAGGAACTTGTATGGCAAAGATTTAATCGTTATGGATGACTAAGATAAAAGATAATCGTTTAATTAATATTCAAACAATTTAATTATGTTTTTTCTCTATTTGATTAGTTTGTTTTTAATAAACATTGAAATTTTAGATTTGTTAACTTGAGGTGATTTGAGCAAAATACGGCCAAAGAGTGTACTTATGAAAAACACATTTTACAACTTGAACAATACGTCCTTGTTCTAAGGACCACTAAGTGTGACACATTTAATTTGGTTGGTTTTAGCAGTACAATTAATTCTATAATATGTATTAAAATCCTAATGAAAGCTTTATAATTTTATATGATTGTGTTAGAGTCAAATGGTAAAATTAACTTGACGTTCGTTAACTCTGACTTTATCAACTTTTTGAGGTCAGGTTAATGTAAACAACTCTGAATACAATTACCTTGAAAACTTGTATAATATGACATAGGCCAATGAAATTTTCTCTAATATTTTCCCTAAAGGAGTTAAGAAAACACTTAAAGTGTTTTAAAGTAAGAAATATGTTATGTCCTAGTTCCAAATTTTTGATTCGTTTATCTATCGTTATAAGTAGAAAATAATAAAACCATTCCGGGACCTTTTGCACGACCAGGATATTCAGTGTTTTAGCTATTATTTTAACTGTTTGCGATCTTAAAATGACATTATTATTTAGTGAGGGAAGTGAATTTGTGTTATTAATCCAATTTTAAATGAAAGGCCATTAAAAAAATTAAAGTTATTATCTGTTTCAAAATAGCATTTTGATTTAACTTCTTAAGCAAAAGTAATCTGTCCAAACCAAACTTTACAGAACATCATAAAGCCACAATCAGCACTTCTCAGGTACATTCCTCATAAATATGTTTTCATAACAACTTAACTCTATATCGTTGCAACTTTGAATTCACATGCATAATTAAAAAATACAGTGTATTTTTTATATACAATGTTATCCATTGAAATTGCAATTTTTTATTACATACAAAATTGAAATATTTTTTCTCCTGTTGCTAGTGTCTAGAACGTACATTTTTAACAAACTATATTTTACAAAATAAATCAGTACAATTGCCTCTGAAATACAGAGTATTTATCAATTTACTCAATATAGGAATATATTTATTGAAATATATAAATAGCTTGACTCGATGAAACTTTTAAGTAATCTTACAATTGATCCTCAAATTGGTGTCAAGATGACATATAAGTGACTTAAAATATATAGATAAAGTTACATCTTTGAAATCCATCACTTACCATTATTCTCGTAACATAGGTACTATCATTCTGAGATTTAATGCAATTGATATTATGTACAGAAAAATGTGTTGAAGAAATTTTACTATGGATCCACTTGGTCCAAATTGGTCCTAAAAATTTAATTTAAGGCTTTCTTGTGTTGTTAATACACCCAAAAACTGAAATCCTATCAACAATTAGACAATAAGAGTTTTCGAAGGATTGGTCAAGTATAGGAAAAGGTAATCAGCATATGCATCATCGTATATACTTTGATCAATATGTTTACGGTTTGGATTACTTTATGTTGAACTAAAAGTAAAAAATATACAGTAAAATTCGTATCGGCACTCTTTTATTTTCTAATTACTTAGTATAAAGCATAAAAATTTTATTTTAAACAGTGGTTTAAAATGTATATTGAAACAATCATAAAACTGGGAATAAAAAACAGCGATGCATTGAAATATGATTTATGTGTGATGCCAAGAGTAAACTCGCAATATAAAAAAAGTGTTTTAAAGGATTCTCTATACCCCCGGTTACAACAAGCAATGGAGCATATTTTAAAGTGACCACACTTTCCGGAGTATGACTTTTCTTAATATTTAATCAAACTTTTTCATCTAATATTCATTAAAACTGCTCTCTCAGGAGAGATATTTTTCCTTCTTACAAAAAATGAGGCCTAATAAGATACAAATAATACCCAGTAAGATACGGGACTTCTTAATTTTTTCTCAAAGAACCATTTTGTAAATTATAAGATAAATTATTATAACATCCTTAATATATACATCACGTATAAATTTTAATTAAATTTGATTCATATCGAAATTGTATATTTACATTTAGATATTTTGCTCCATTAAAGCCAAAATATTATGAGGCCTTCCTTCCCATAACAATCGGATCTGCGCGATAGTAGTAATTTTCAACTAAAACCGCAAACATATTTTTCAACACGACAATTTCTTCCTCACAAAAACCTAATTTTCAAATATAATACCCAGAGTTCAAGATATAAAAGCTTTAGATGGCTACAGTACTAGGTGTTAGAATACGAACAAGAGATATGTATTACTTGCAGCTGATGAGAAGGGGGCATATGCAGAGTTGACAGGCGATCATGACGATGACGGTGAGGACGACGACGCCCATCAGGGAGTATATGATGACGAGGTGTGCCAGGGAGAAGACGTACAGGGTCTTGTGGCACCACCGGTTGGGGTCGCGCAGCGTGGGCTCGAACTCGGGCCAGTAGATGCCAAGGATCCACAGGTTGCCGAGGACGAACCACACGATGAGGAAGGAGGTGAGGAGGAAGTTGGTGATCCGGGAGCCGGCGGAGGTGGAGATGCCGTCCTCCGGAGGGCGGGAGGATCGGTTCCGGGCGTCCAGGCGCTCGTACCTGCGAGACTTGACCTGCCGCCATAGCATCCACAGCATCTTGATGGTGCCGAAACTGCCGCCGACGATCATGTACACGGGGATGTTGGGCTCCTTGGGGCAGTCCCGCACGAACTGGATACCTGCGAACCGTGTACAACTCGGTAGTAGGCACAAGATAAACGCGCCATGAATAATGTAATGCATTTTTTTAATGAATTGTATTAAATTATATGTATTATACTATGCATTATATCAAATTTATACACATATACAGGGTTTTTGGAAACTCTCTTCCGAAAATCTGTGTGGTAATTCCTAGGATCAAATTTATCAAAAAAGTTCATAGGAATATATGTTCTAAAATGCTTCGTTAAGCCGCTAGCCACCATATTGTTTTTAAACTTAATAATTTTTATTTCAGTAACTAATGGGGGTATTAGGCATGAATTATGCGTGAACCTTTATCACACCTATGTTCATTTTCAGAGGGACAATTATGTGTGTTTTTAAAATGGTGGTTATTGTAAGTTTTCAACCTCAAATATCTTAAAAAGGGTAAATTTGATCGAATTTGTACAAGTAACAAAAAATTTTACAGATTATATTATCTATCCAACGATTCCATGTTTGAATTTTCCGGTTTTGGCATATTTGAGTTTAAAAAATTTAAATGGCAGCCACTTTGATAATACACGTCGGAACAAAATTATTACTTTCTGGAAATGAACATCGATGTGATAAAGGTTCATGCCGAATTGAAACTTAATACACTCATCTATTATAGAAATAACAGTTATTCAGTGTAAAAAACAAGATGGTGGCTAGTGGCTCAACGAAGCATTTTAGGACATATGTTCCTATATGATATTTTTGGTTATTTTCATCCAAGGAATCGCCATACGGATTTTCGGAAGATAGTTTCTGAACACCCTGTATATCACAAAAATTGCCTCAAAAGAAGCTTATGTATAAATAATATCATTTTTGTAACACACCATTAGAAAGTTTAACATTGGGGACAACTTTTACGATATTTGTCGAAAAGTATAGTATTCATTAATAAATGAATTAATTAACCTTTAATGTTTAGTGTAAGCAAATTCAAAACACACTTGGTAGTAGTAATAGTTTGTTATTCATAACAAAAGTTGTGTAATATTGAATTACAGTTTCCTTTTCTGCCTAAAATGTCCTTCCTTCTCAGACTAAAATGTCCTAAAAATATAAACAACTAAAAAAAAGTTTTAAGAGAGTTGTTAGAAATTATCGTTCCAAAAAGACGAGTATATCCTCACACTAAAGCGTAGTACTTTTTGATAACACGATTAATACTATCGGAATATGGTTTATAAAAGAAACAAACTCAAACAAGCTATTTCAAACATAAATAGGATTATCTCTGTGCTACATACTGCCATATAAGCTCGCCACTGCTTATCTCTACTATTGGATCCGAATAAAGAACACAATTGCAAACTAAATTTGCTTCCGTTGCATTTTAATTATACCACTACAATGAACCATATCCATGCTATCAAGTTTGTTTGACTACTCTTAAAATTGGCTATAATGTACTCGTAATTTATTCATATGAATTCAGAAGTACTATCTCATCTTAGATACAAATCAAAGTAACTGTAATAATGCTTTGCAAATCTATACCATAATTTGTTTTTTAAATATGTTAAAACTAAAATTTACTATGTACTTACCGATTATGAACATGACGATGGGAAGGGCAGTAAGGCAAACAAGAACAACAGTCACGATCACTGTAACATATAAAAACAATGGATTAATAGAGGATAGAGGAAACAATGTTAGAAGTATAATACAATCCTACGGGTTCAAAAGAGATAAGAACAATAATATAGTTTTAAAGAAGTTAATCAGTATTACCTGAGCTGTCTCATGCATTTTCAAATTAAACATAATGAGAATATATTTAATCTATTTAATCATTATGAATCCAAAATGACATATAATTATGAACTAATAAATTATCAATATCAGTATTTCACACATTACCATGCATAAAGTACGGTAGATAATGTACAACATCATCATGGAACTAAATATTGATTACAGCAGTGAATTATGCGGTTTTAATATGATGGGTGTCTGACGTTAAATTATAATGATAATGAAGTTCTCTCCACAAATGCCTTTAATACAGCTGTCTAAGTAGCTGTCTAGTAAGTCTAAGTAGGCCTATTGTTTGTGAATAAAACCTTTTCTAATATTGTAATAAGTTAGGCTAATTTTAATATATAAATTTTCCTTTTATTAATCACATAGTAAGAAAATAAATCTGTTATTTTTTATTATTGTTTTTCATCATTCACTTTTTTTATTTTTCATAAAACATTTCATTAATTTTATTTTATGTTATGCAATATTTTTCTCACTATTATATTTCTCCAGTTCAATCTACGCAACAATATTGTATGCAGTATACACTGTTGGAAGTTTCTTAATCCAATTACAGACTAAGTTTATATAGTTAACTCGCAAATAACACCACAATCATGTAATTCAAAAGTTATATAAGTATGTCCTCATGTTATATAGGACCCGAACTAACTTTTATATTTTTCACTTCAACTCTTGACATTTAGGGGCAGTGTGGTCTTCTTCCTTGGATAATATTTGCACGATTTACATTGTTATAATTAACTCCATATTTCCTCTTCATTACCCTCTTTGTAGTGTAAACTAAATTAATACACTGTCTTTTATATTTATGTAGTCAATGGCCAGTACTATCCCAATTTTTCACAGTTACTTATGGTAGAATATATTAGACCTATATAGATATACATTTTTATGACTAACCTGTACCTTATGGTGTACAATGCCCATTTCGTCTGCTATATTGCACTAACATATTCATTAGAATATAACACGTGCCACTGTATTGTACATTAAATCACTATATTGTACAGTAGACAATACCAAAATACTGCCTTGCGTCACAAATATGGTAGACTCATCCTGTCTATGATACCACCAAGCTATTCTATAAACTATGCCCCACACTACCCTTGATAAACTAACCTGTGCGTAGGGCGGACAATGTTCTCCCATTGCTTGTGATATCACTAACCTACCCGGTATTGCGCCCCATATTATCCTTGACATTTCTACATTATCCGGTAGAATCTCATGTCCCATACTGCTAGTGATAGTAATAATCTGTACGGTATACCATGTCTCATGATGTGTGTATGGCAGACTATCTACCTGTGCGATAGACGATGCCGAGAGCGCGACAGACGAAGTCGCACAGGCCGGAAGACTCCATGTTGGCGTGGTTGAGCTGGTAGACGACGGAGCCGTACGCGCTGAGCCCCAGCCCCGTGTCCGCGGTCAGCTTGGTGTGCTCGCACAGGTGCTTACGGTCGTCCGCCGACACCTGAGCCACAACAGGCTGGTCCATCATCCTCTCAGACCATTCTAACATCCATGCGCCGCTATGCTAACATGCTGCCTGCTGCTAACTCCCACATTAGTGTATTGTGAATCAAACATTTCACTATGCTATCATAGTCAATTTTTTATTTAATTATTTATATGGTGCAACCTTTACTAACTATAAATTAAATTATACAGTCCACTTATAACTCTTGAAAGATGTGTGACATGAATAAGCTCTATTGATAAAAAATCTTCATTCAAGAGTATTAGCTTTGTTTGCTCATCAATTTCAACACTTATGACACTTGATAAAATAGGATAATTACTTAAACCAATGGTATACTCAAACAGCTCCACAGCATGAAGACAAATCGACGACGCACAAAATTTAAGTACACCAAAAGTGTGATTCAAGGTAGAAGATGTGATTACTAAAAGGATTTTTAAATTACCATATACAATTTTATCCTTTCTACTGTAGAGAGTATTTCAATCAAAGAAGTTAAAACAATTTGATCTGTGGAACTCCAAAAGGAATGTTGTTAACTTTCAGTCAATTTTATAAGTTCCCGTTGAGTTCCTCCATTTTATATGTCTAATCGGTTAAACTGTCAGCCCCTAGCTTAGCAGTGCAGAAGCTCAAGTGCATCGGCTCACCTGTGAGACGCTGCTACTGGCCCGCCGGGAGCCCCCAGCCTCGGTGGAGTTGAGGGCGCCCTGGGCGCCGCGGGCCGTCATGCGGTACGGCGAGGGGCTCCTGTTGGACCCCGCCGTCCTCGACGTGCCTACAGTAACCATCAAGTTATTGGCATCTAATGAAAAAAAACAGTGCTTAGCATTCTAAAGCGATCTCTCAAAATTCTATTTAGATCGAAATAACAACTTTCGTATTACTTGGATTCGTAATTAAGATAGAAACTATGGTTTCTGACCTGATAAATATATCAATTATAAACATTCTTTTGGTTCAAGACATGACCAGACGTGGCACTTGGGTTCTAGAAAGAAAATAAATAGGTTTTTAGTACAATAATTAAATTATGTTTATTCACCAGAACTGGCTGTTCGTTAAAAATGTATAACAATTATGCCCAAATATTATTTCTTGCGTTTGGACTTCCGTCGATAAATGTTTTGTTTCTAATGAACGAAAAACTCCACAAACCTATACAAACCTGAATCTCACATATCTCTGTGAATCTCACAGTTAATGTGAATATCCATGCATAACCATAACTAAACAATTGTCATAGGCTTAACACATCCTGTTTCGTGGAAGTGGGATTAGTAAAGTATTTTTAACGTTATTATTCGTGACATTAATTGGTTTATAATTTGGTACATATCTTTACAAAAAAAATCTCCATACAGTAATATTATTTGTGTCCATCAATATTAGAATATTTTATTTATAAATGTTATTTCCTATTTAATAGGATGATATATCGATAATTATTAACAATATTATTTTGCAAAAATGATAATTTAACGTTATTACATAATGAGACCGTTCAGTTGTGTAGGGAATTAAATATCATTATGAAATTGGATGCTACTATGTAATAATTAGTTTGTTTATGTAATGCATATACAACACTTTATATATGTGTATGCCCATTTTTTTATTAATATAATCTTTTGTAATGTAATGTTTTATGTGATCTTAATACAATGTTGTACAAATGTAATCTTTAAAAGTTCTATGGTTTCCACAATTTTTAAGTAAGTAATAATAAATATACCTTAAAAACTAGTTCAGATAATGGATTTATCTGGATGATAAACTAAAATTTATGACCAACTTACTGTTCCATAATTCCCCTAAGAAAATGTATAAAACTAGAAAGTTACAGGATATACCTTTAACAATAACTGAACTAACAAAATTTTACTAAATAAATGAATGAATGGCTTGCAATATGTAATTGGATGTGATGTGTCTGACCTGGGGCGTTCATGTCGATGGAGCCCCGGGGACTCCTGGTGGAGTCGAAGAGGCCGCCACCGGTGGAGGATGTGATACTACCGCGCGGGCTGTGGAGTGGCAGGCTGTTGCGGGGGCTGCGGTTGAACGACGCCTCCGAGGCGATGCTGCCCCTCGGACTCCGGGTGATGCCGAGGTCGGGGCCGATGCTGCCCCTCGGGCTGCGGCTGGTCAGGTCCCCGGCGATGCTCCCCCGAGGGCTCCTCGAGGAGGCGGGATCCGGCACCAGGCTGCCTCTGGGACTCCGTGTGGGGTCGGGGACCAGACTGTTCCTCTGGGACCTACTGGGACTCACATCCGGCACCAAACTGTTCCTCGCACTGCGCGAGTAGGAGCTGTCAGGAACTAGATTATTTCTGGTATTCCTACCACCACCGTACTCAACGTCCCGGTCTTGCACTATACTGTTTCGCGCACTCCGGCTAAACTGTTCCACGTCGGGGAGAAGACTCCCCCGAGGACTCCTGCTGTAATCGGGAACTAAACTGTTTCTAGGGCTCCTCCCCGAGGAGGAGTCCGGCACCAGACTGTTTCTGGGGGAGCGGTTGAAGTTGTCGACGGCGAGGTTGTTGCGGCTGCGGCTGAACTGTCCGGACTCCGGGACCAGGTTGTTGCGGCTGCGGTTGTTGCCCCCCTCTGGCACCAGACTGGAGCGCGGGCTGCGGTTGAAGTTGTCCGGCATCAGGTTGGACTCGTTAAGGTTGTCGTCGCTGTCGTGGCCGTAGTCGCTGGTGTCTTCCTCGGCCGCCGTCACGGTCACGCCTCGCACGCCCGCCACGGCCAGCTCCTCCGACGGCGTCACGCTGGCAATGCTGGCCCGCCGCGCCCTGGGCGCCGGGGTATCCATGCTGGGCGCCGACCCCGTTGGCGTGGTGGCGCCCACCGCCACGCTGGGGCGGCGCAGCGTCTGGCTCCTGTGGGGCGACGACGCCGCACTCCGCGACGCCCGCCGCCGCCGCGACGATGCTGACCGGTGGATCATCATCTTAGCGGCTGCTGGACAGGTCAAGAGTTAGCCACCCTGGTGCTATAGGTTTATAACATTCAAAAGTGAGGATTTAAGGTCATGGTGTCATAAAATTAGCAGAAGCTATGATTTATAATTATTTAGTTTAAAAATTGTTGTTTTGTGCAATCATGCTGATTTATTTACCTAAAGTATGATTCATTAAATGATATGTATTATTAGTTTCTTTGGAACAAAATTATGACTTAAGATTGATTCCATTTCCATGAAATTAGTATTTATTGTTAGGTACAAACAATCATATACTAGCTAACTAGCCATTACATGCGAACCTTTAATTTGGTGCATAACTGCAGCTCAATAATTTCCATTTCACACATAAAGAAGAAAAAAGTTTTACGTCAACAAAGGTTTCTTATAAAAGGCTCTCTTATATAAATGAAACTAACCAGGAAATTGTCAAACTCCAAAGTGTTTGATTGATGTAGTGTACGAGAATGGGTATTAATAATTACAATTCAGGACAATTGAAATATGGGTCGACACGAGAGTTATGTATTCTATCAGAATGGTTGTTCGGGACATAAATGTTTCAAATGATTAATCTGCATATCAAATAACTAAGAGATAACTTGATTTTATGGTTGAGTACTAAAATATCTATTTTGTTATTATAAGTACTAAAGAGAAATGTATTATGCTTACCTCAGTAGTAACATTTCTTGTGATGATTTGGTCCCTCATGGTGGTTATAAGGCGCCATCTGTAAAGAAAAGATAAATCAATAAAGAAAATAACTTTTACACAAAAAGAAAGTTAATTAAATGTTTTCATGGCTTTTCAAACCAACATTTATAGCACAATTGTTTTAATTCCTTGTGAAACATGAAGTCTGTTGAGTTTTAATGTTCTTGAAATACACCAGAATATCAATAGAAGCATTATAATTCTAGGTGAAAGCCCTTTTTAATTTATCATTATCCTTTATTGTATTAAAATAACTTATTTCCGTTTTACAATTTTATAGGTACTAGAGATCGCCTCCTGACCAAAATTCGACCAAAGTTTCAGTTGATATGGACCCAAGAAGTTTAAAAACATTCTATAACTGAAACGTCTGTTCTTTCTTTTTTTTATCATTTGTTTTTGTAACAGCTGTCTAATGATTCAATCCAATACACTTTCTCTATAAGACTAACATTGGAACATAGGAACTTTGAAGGCCCTTTAGTCCGATGTGAATTAAAGGGATTTTGCTCATCTACAAGACTGTACTTTTCTAACGGTAGAAGCGGATTTCTCCTATGATGCACACGAACTGAAAAAGGAGGAAACGAAACATGCTTGCCTATTAATAAATAGATTAAATATTTGTGTATCATTTGTTTTACTACTAATTTGTGTTTGAAATTAGAAACTTCAAGGTTCCAAAAATGAGAAACAAAAACTTCCTTATTGAATAACGAAACTGTTCGTGTTCATGGAAAGAAGCAGATCTAAGGAAAAATCAGCAATACTTTACAAATAATACAGACACTTTACAAAACTGAAGATTAAACTACAATAACAATCATAACTGAGGGAATCATAGACACTGTAAAAATCTTTGTAATGAATTAGGAATCAAATCTTAATTCCATATAAAAAAAAAAAAAAAAAAAAAAACAGACACAAAATTGAACATCATACTCATAATTTACTAACTTATAAATAATAGCTCCCTCGATCGTCAGTTTGTTGCCAGACTTGCGTGGGTTTTGTGAGATAAGGGGCAACCGTGGTTTTCACTTAGTAACTTCCCCCTCAGTAATATCGTAAGAGGGTCCTCGCTTTGTCTTTCATCTTCCTGTATTAATTTTCTGTTGCCTTTGTGTTTTTACAAAAAATTTTCATTTATATATCTTCTCTCAACGCACACGAATTATCTCTTTTTAATTCTTACCTTATTTATTTTGGTTTCCCGTTCCATACTACAGTTAAAAATAAATTCTAAGAATTTGTATTTGATTTTTATTGTAATAATGTTGTTTGTAACGAGTTATCGTATTTGCATTGTCTGTATTGCATATTTGGGGTAATGGATTGTAAAATTATAATAAAATTAATGGTGGGTTCCGTGTGAAGAAATGTAACTAAATATACGCCAGAATCCTTTTGCATAGAGAATATAACATATAATTCTTGTGAGTATATCACAATACATGGATAATTTAAGTGACTACTTAGGGACGCCTTTAAAATCAATAAACCTAATCAATAAACTATACCATATATAACTCGTATTTACCAAAAACTTAAAAGATATGTGTAAAACTAATTTGTGTTGGCAAAGTTGTGCTACAAAGGTTTGCGGCATGAGTTGACGAATGGTGACAGGTGGAATAGGCGATTGGGTAGAGGGCCACTTTACCAAAAGTATCATTTTTACGTAATATGTTAATATTCATGGTGCAAATGATTATCCAAAACTTCAAACTGATAAAACTGATAGTAGGGGAGATTCATTCGTCAAGTCTTAGATAAATGGCTAAACTATGACTTCCAATGGACCTAAATTAATGTATTTGCTCTTTAACTTAATAAAAATGTTTCGAATTAGATATGTCGTAATTTTGAGTGGCATTTTTGAATTTGCGACTTGTTATCATGCTATCTTACAATTTCAAATAAGTAAACATTAACAAATTCGTTAGTTTAAAAATAATTATTTAAAAATGGACTGGACTTTTGTTGTCCAGTGCCAGGCTGGTTAGTGTGAAAATATATTGTTTTATATTTAATGTATGACAAGACCTAATATGTAATAAATATAATATGAGATAGTAACCCGTTTATTGATCTGCTTATCTAACGTAAGTAAAAGTTACGACACCGATTGGATCTTTAGTTTAGAAATCCCCACACGATATTAAACCATCGTTATGGATATTCTGCGGGCCGGAATCCAAATCCGGGATTACATTCCAGCTATTGGGACACACAAAGAAGCGATCAGATTATACATCCGCCCACGGGATACGCAAACCTCTTCTCGGGTTGAACATAAAAAAGATTCATGTCAAACGGAATTGAAAATGCGGTAGGGTTTATTTAACAAATAATAGTTATAGCCACCTACAACATTTGACTATTATCAAAATGTATTTTAATAGAAAAAGATTTGATTTTTTGACTTTGTTGGGATTAATCTTTCAAAGAGACTAGCATTAAGACCATTAACTATCACGCTCCATAATTTAATTTATTATAATTTATTATGTCATTAAATACTTGTTTAACTTAACATAACTTGTTAATCCACTGTTGAATTCAAAAGAATGTTAAGTATTCTGTACAGTTTTATAATCAATACACTGTCCTAAGAAAGTCTTTCTTTGTTGGCATTTTTTAATCATGGTTAAGTAAAAAGTTAGATCTTCCTGATTAATTTATTAACAGATTATAAAAAATCATGAAGTTGTAACCTTTTTTTGTTTTTAATTATTTACATTTAAATCGTATCAGTGTGATAATGGGTACAAAAATTAGTTTAGAATTTTTCATATAATTAATTTAGCACAACATTTTAAAAACAACAGATAATTTTTAAATAATAATTAATAAGTTGAAAATCATTGTTATTTTTGTCATGAGTATTTTTTTGTTATAGCTTATTCAAATTTATTTAAAAAGTAAATGGTTATTTTGATCCCGACATCCTAGTTCTAAAAACATTCGTATCACTTATCTTTTTATTTAAATTAGAAATACTTATTCTCTATGTAGTTTGTCAATCCTTGTGATTTATTGTAATTCATTGTTTATCTAAATTATATTTATGATTGAAATAGTATAAAGGGATCTTGCAACTGTATTTTATTGGTTTTATGATTAAACTGAAGTCCTTTGTGAAAATTATTTTTTAATAAAAGTGCCACCGCGGCAAAAAGCAATCCTACATCTGTTGCACTTTCTCGCTGAGTTTAATGAAACTAAGAGTACAATTTATAATTTTGAGAAGCTAGAGGATTTGCAATTAATTCTAAATGTATTTATTTTTATTATTACCCACGCAATATTCTTTATTTATCATTTACACTATAATTTATAATAGTTAAATAGTCAATAATAATTATATTTATCCTAAATAAACAGTTAAAGGATATTTATAATTAAAAGAAAATGTATTAAATTTCATAAAATCTTTCAATTAATATATTTTTAATAATGGTGAGTCAAAATGAAAAGCTAAATCAATGAATATTGTAATTTTCCTAATACGTAATAATAATGATGGGCGGTCAAACTTTTAAGTGTTATTTAGAAATGCTTAACACGAAAATTTAAATTTAAACCATTGCTAATCTGTTTTAGAGGTTTAACTTCACCATTTTACAACAATCTTTACAAAATTCGACCAACATGTATTTTTGCAATAAAAATGTAAAAATTGCAAAAACTTTATGTTATATGAATGAACATTCAAAGTAGAACGGCATAAAACCGTTTACCGTGTTCCCTCAGGCGATCATCAGGATTGTGCCAAGTCGTTTAAAAGGTCTTCTCTACGATGCCTTATATTACTGTCTGATCCCGGTTTAAGTCTGTTAATGGTTTATAACTTTATGTAATAAGCCCTTTTGATAATATAAAGTTATGTTAGTGGCAGCTCCTAAAATAACAAAAGCGTTATTCCGCCTTCAAAACAACACCTAATTAGCCAGTACCGCACGGCTCCGCAGCCTGTTAACAACGTCAAGTGGTGTCCGACCCGTCTTACTTGTATTTGCATCGTAATTTTCCTGTTGTCTTTACTAGCTTCATTTTCTCTGGATTATTAAGTTAATAGTTACTCTACTGTGTCACTTATGTCTCAATTTGTATTACTCACTAAAAATTCTAGTTTCTAACTAAAAGAGACAGTTATATTTAAGTACTGTATAAAATAAAATACTTACAAAATGCAACAAATTATGTGTCGATGTATTTTCTAATTTCTTTTAAAGTACACAAAACTAAGATTAATAAAAGTTGGTGGGTGTTTTCTAGTTTATTTAAATTCTCGATACAGGTTTATTTTGAGCTCAGTTTGAGGTTTTGCTTTGAAATTGGTAATAGAAATATCATTGTAAAGGAGCATTTTCTAACTATGATGAGTCGTATTCCTCTAAGACTCTCGTCGTGATGAGGTTATTCTCCTTTTTTATATTTTTTTCTTTTTAGCTTTGTTTGACATTTGTTTTAATTTCTTTATATAAAATTAAAAGTAAGCTAAAATTCAGTGTTTTTCTCTCATACTGTTAGGTTTCATTATATTACGAGATTATTTTGTTAACTTCACGGACTTGCTCTCTCATTACGAGGATCATTAAACTTAGCATTGAGTAGCAAAAAAGCATTTTGGATTGAAACTTACAACAATAGCCATTGACCACTCAATATTATAACTAGACCAGCGGCTAAAATATGCAATGAATGTCTGTAGACGATCCTAAACTCTATTTATTCCAACAGGATATTTGTTTCTCCAACAGGATGACTAAAGTATATTTGGGGCGCAAGGAAAGTACTTTTTATGCAAATAAAGGATGGGCTACCACTGGGGTCAGTGCTCGTTCCTCTGTTGTTTAATATGTGTAGACTGCCGACATTCCTGACACTCGCTCGAAGTTTGTCTATGCGGATGATATTGCACTGGCTTATCAGCACCAGGAATCCCGACATGCTAAGGAAGTACTAACAAATGACCTTAAGACCCTCGGTGAATACTTTAAAGACTGGAAGCTAAATCGTAACCCAACTAAAATGAGAAGTCTCTTGCTTCCACTTGAACAAGAGACTGGCCCACCAAAAACTTAAAATCGTATTTGACGGTGTTAAGATAAAGCACAATGACCACCCACAGTACCTGAGAGTAGCTTAAGATAGGCCTCTCACGTTCAAAAGCCATCAAAAAATACGCAGCCAAGGGCTTAACTATAGGACTAACACTGTTCATCACCTTGCTGGCTTTAACCTGGGGAGCTAGCGCACAAGTTCAAGTTCTGTGAACCACTGCTTTGTCTCTGGTTTACTAAGGTGTAGAGTAGGCTTCCTTGGGGTTAAATTTAAATGTAATTTAAGACTTTTTTATTCTTGAAAGTTTTTTTCCTATAAACCTACTCGATAAAGAGCTATACCAATTTGAATTTTTGAAAATGACCATTGTACAAAACTTCACTGTGCCACATAGTTGATTTCACAAACTAAAAGGTTTGCAAAAACTTTTGATGTAATCTTCGCCTATTGTTTAGGTAAATAAAAAATAAAAATTTGTTTGTGACTGCCATTTCCCGATATGGCGGATACTTTATGTAGGACAGTTAAATTTTTTACCCTGTGAATATATGAATATTTGTACTCTACCAACAATTTTTTTAACTATTATTATTTTTAGTGTTATATTCATTTATAATACTAAACTGTTAACATCTTTTAATTTATATTTTTCCACATGTATAACTTCAGAATTAACAGAGCACAATAGTTATTTTTTTAATTTTGTTCATCACTGTCTATTTTTAAGTCCCATTTTTCTGGTATGATTTTTACAATTTTTACAGTTTTAAGTTATTATATACAATAATTCATATTTTTGTATTAAAACAAACACATGCACAATACTTCTTCCTTTAACATAATACATATGGCCTTCCAAAGTGGTTTATTTACCTCTATGTACAAAAATAATAGATTTACTACCTATTAAATGGGCTCAAACGCATAAATAAAATTAAAAAAAAAAAAAAAAAAAAAAAAAAAACTTAAGCTATTTCATTCGTATGATAGAATGAATGTGGCTGATTCTCCGGGAACGGCTCTAGGGAAGTACGTGGGAATGGAGGTCTCGGGGCCCAGCAGTATATGAATCGATTTCCCCTTTGTTGGCGCTAGGCTTCAAGTCTTGCTTACCATGTAATTGAGAACTATGTCTTTTATACTCATTTGTTTACGAAAACATCGTTCATGCATTCTAAGGCCTTAAAAAACGTAATAACTTTCTACAAAAGTATCAATGAAAATTTATAGAGATTATATTCTTCTGGTGCAGCATAAAAGTGATTTTAATGTAGCGCCGTTTTGACAACAATAAAAGATTATCACTAATAAAAGAAATAATCGATATGTTTATATTATATGTTAACTGAATATAAACAATATTCAATCTGGCATTATCTTTACTAATTACATGATAGGTTCAACATAAATTTATAATGCTTTTTGTGTTTTATTGAGGAAAAAATCTATGTATGTATATATCAATTTAAAAAATGTGGATAATGTTTAAGGTAATATTATAAAGTTATTTTGTTCCTACGTTCTCTTTGGGAATGCACAATTTCGGAACGGTGTGCAGTTTAACAAAGTTATCGTATTTAACAGCCAAATGTAAACTTTCTTTAAAGTCTTGAAAGATTCCTCATTTGAAACCACCAAAGATCCATGAATACTAGTGAAAAACGTTACTTACAACAAGGCTACACATGGCTACATTTTAAGATATCCTTTTTCTAACATACAAATTGTTTTTTTTTTACATACAAATTTGTTTAGCTAAAATACACAGCTGTTTAGTGTATATCATAATAAATGGATTATTTCATAACCTTATATATCAGTCACAAAAATGAATATTTATTGATGAAACAATTGTGATTTCCTGTCTGCACAGCCCTTCTTGGCGATCATGTCGGGGGCAGGGAAACTATTTCGGTGCCTCATGCATTTTGTATGGCCCGGTCCTCAAGGCCCCAGTAACAGACACTCGACCTCCTCCTACACAACAGCTGGGCTGCGAGGTTTTACAAATAGATTACTTACAACTGATAAAGTTGCCGCATAATTCATTAGTACGAGTACAAGAATCTATCTTAAGTGTGCCCCTTTAACCTAATCGCACAGCCTAATCTTAAAAGTGGGAATAAAACATTATTTTATAGGAAAAATCGGTTATGATAAGGAAGTGAAAGCACTTTTATTGTGTAGTTATTTTATTACTTCAGTTTAAAAACAATCATTTTCATTTAGCCGTCTCAAAAGGATAACACGAGAATCATAAAATAGATATAATTTAGTTTGTGTAGAGCCTGGCAGTTCTTTGTTGATAACCCAAGTTTAAGAGACTCTTTCTAAAAATAAAATGTAATTTAAAAAGAAAAATTAGTGTAAATGTCAATAAAAAGGAATTTTTGCAAGAGTTTACAATTAAGTTTACATCAGTACGTTGTAAAATAGTTAGTTTATTGCTGGACGTTTTTAAGACCTTTAATACTGCCTAAATAACACGAATAATAAGATACATTCATTAGGACTCCCTTTAGTTTTATTATGTGGATTAAAACTTTCTTTCTAGCAGTTATTTTTTTTTGTGTCAAAAATTAAAAAAAATATCAACTCAGATCAGGCATCTCAAATCCTAATTCTAATTCATCAAAGTGCCCTTATTTGTGTTGAGGTAAATAAAAAGTCGTATGAAAGTAATTTAAAATTCTTTATAGGAAATCAAAGGTTTGCTGATGGCATTAAGGTAATATAGAGTTGTTACTGTCCATTACGAAATTGTTCTCGATCTTTTACGACGAAAAAACGCAAGAGAACGTTAAAGGAGTTATTATGTCTTTCATCTCCCCCGGCCGAGCTTAGCCTTTGTATTGGAGAGCAAAGACAATCTCTTCTTCCTTTAGCACACTCTCTTAGCCCTTAAATTGCTATTTTATTACAAAGCAGTTTTCTATATTAAAATTTTCTTTTATGTTTTAACGCTCGAATAGGTTTGTACCATACACCCTTATCCAACCGGAAAATATGAAAAATATTAATCCTATTATGAAGCAATTCCTTTTATGCTGCCCAAAATATGTCTGCACTGGGTAGACTATCTCGGTAGTAACGCAACCAAAAATGTACCTGAAAATGAAAAACGCAACCAAAATTATGTTATGAACAAGTATTTAGAGAACAGATAATATGATTATTTTTGCCAAAGAGCTCATTACACTAGTTTAGTCTTGAACAACCTCTTTTGGATTTACTTTAATTGATTGTATGGGTGTAAGTTAAATACTAACAAATGTTGTAATCTCAAAGTAGGGGTTTTTATCCTTGTCTTGCACTCAAGGAATGAATAAATTCTCAAGTGATCATGGAGTATTCATGGTAAAAATAAATCATACAATGGACGGACATCGGACATATGCCTACTATTGTACTCTAATTTTCATTTTTTTTTTTTTTTTTTTTTTGTCATAGTCTAAAAGGACCTATGACTTTGTAAGTTTCGTTGATTACCGTAACACAAATTTCATTGTTAAAACAACTTTTATATATTTAAATATTTAAGTAATTATGTAGTTTAGCAGTATTCAGAATTCAAACGCGTTTCCAAACAATAGCATTTTCAAGCATGAAAACGAGTAACTGATAATAAAGAGCTCTAAAATTAGCATTTATTTTGAAACCTCCAATTAACCTTCCATGCAAAACATGCGCATAAGTTTAAGTTATCATGTATATCTTAAGATATAATGTAACCTGATAATATAATAGTTTTAATAAATATTTTAAGAACATGTTTTAGTTCAAGTTAATTTAATTTCCTTGAAACAAAGATAAAAACTCTTCTTTCTTAAACGACAGAAAATAAAAGAGAGTTTCGAGTCATCCCTGACGTATTTCCATGTAAAGGTTTGACGGTGGCCTGTTTACAGCTAATTACTGCGGTTATTGGAGCAGTAAAGCCCAGCTTTGATTTCGGCCCGACTGGTTCCAAGATTGGTTCTAACCTTTATGGCTTAATAGAATTGAGATTATTTATTTACAGTTTGATGCACTTTTTAATTAATGAAATATTATTTAAAAAGTACAGTCGTGTTTTCACATAAGTAATTTATGCTTAATGATGTTAGTTTATATCTTGCTCGCGTTACTTTAATAGCCGAATTAATAGCCGAATTTTTTCATGAGTACTTTATGTAAAAGGAAAACAATAACGAAACGAATGTTTACATTTTGCAAGTGTGTTTTATAACATAGCAAATGTTGGTTAAACTTGATATAATGAAAACTTTGAAACAATTCAAAGTTTGATGGAAAAATCTACAAGAACAATTTTTTTTTATCAATGAAAGTGGCATTTTTGTTAAAAGTATATACAAAAGCTTTTATGGCAAGCAGTCCAAACCCCTCAAAGTCAGTGGGCATCCCGGGGATCGAACCCGTGACTTCTTGAGCTGAAGTCCAAGACGCTAACCGTTAGGCTAGCAAGATACACAAAAATCTTAACTTAAAATTATCAATAAAGTAGTTTTAAAGAGCTTTTAGTATTAAAATAAAATAAAGTATTTATGAAATATGTTTGGCTTTATAATAGTGATACTCATTGATAGCTAATATTAGTAGTGGCAAAGTGGGGCTGCTGGGCCATGACGTCATCACGATGACGTCAGCAGTGATGACGTCATCAATGACGTCACGAATGACGTCACTAATGATGTCATATGACGTCACATGACGTCACATAAATGACGTCATGGTGACGTCATTACCGCTGACGTCATCATGATGACGTCACTGACGTTAATTAGGTCAAGGTCACGCAAGAATACAAAAAAAATTTTTTTTTGCACTTTTGCGATTCCTCAAATTTTGCTGAGAAATTGAAATTTCTCGAGGAATCACAAAAGTGCAAAAAAATATTTTTTTTATTCCCTAGCGATCAGACTCTAGACCTAATATATCCGTCAGGGGTCATTGACCCGTCCCAGCACCCCCACTTGAAAAAAAAAAATAATTTTTTTATTTTACTTACCCACCGAGAGACTGAGAGCCGAAGAATAATTTCTTCAAACACCCGACAGTGCGACAAACGACACGCGACCTGAACAGCACCGCGTCCGAAGACGTACTGACTTGGGCGCAGGCGGTTACCCAGGTACCCGGCTCAGTGGTGGGGATAAGGAGGTGGTGGGGGTAAAGTGGTCAGAAGGAAGAAAAATTTAATTTTTTACAAACAACTCGTCCCAGCCGGTCCTTTACCGGATCTCCGTGACTCGGATTGGAAATATTTCCTGAGAAATATTTATTATTTATTATTTCTCAGGTGATGTTGGAACTTGGTTGGGAATTGGAGTCACCAACGTAACCTTACTGGCAAAAGTTAGCTCGTCTAAAAGTTTCTGAAACATTTTATCATCCATAGTGATATTTTTGTCCCTTGAGTAAAATTTTGGATTATTTTTGAAGCAACGTTTCATTTTTGTTAAAGTGGAAGTCTTGGACACCTTAACAGAATTATTTTGCTTGGCCAGCAAAAATTTTACTCTTAATAATTTTTCTCGCAAAGTTTCAGCCATAGATGTGTCTCACAGTAAGGTTTGGATAAAACTGAAACACTTAGTCCAGTGTTGTACCTTAGCTGGAAGTAGTGGGGGAACAGGGCTATAGTGGGGGAATGAGTAGTGGAGGGGGTAATGCAGACTGTTGTTGACAAGTGTAGAAACAGTTTGCTGGGAACTGTCCAAGGAGTAACACGTACTGTGCAGAAAAATTAACCGAGAGACTTGTGTAAAATTTAACTCCAAGAAATATTTAATGTAAGACTAAAAGAGGTAGAGCCAAATGAAAAATAATTTTGTAGGAGACGGGTATGGATCAGTTTTGTAGTAAAGTTCAAAATCCACTTGTGTGGAATAAAATTAAATTGTGAGCGAAAAATATTTAGCCACACCTGCAAAATACAAGTGTATGAAAATATTAGGAGACCTGTATAGCTAAATAAAAATTAATTTTGTATCAAACAGTCTTCCAACATTTCAGTTTCTAAGTCTTAACAAGTAAGGAATAAAATATTAAATAAGGAGTGGAAAATAATATGTTAAGTAAAACGTAAGTGTAGTAGTGTAACAAAAATTAATTTTGTGCAAAACAGGCTAGGTTCTGTTTTGCTAAGTTTAATAAGAAGGAAAAATAATAATTTACTCACAGAAAAGTCCCGCGGCGGCGAGGTGTGGCGTGTTTGTTGGCTTGCAATAAACTGACTTACCTTCTGTTGAGCTACATTTAGCCAGTTTGCCAAGAAACCAGTCTGTTATATAAGCATTATGTAACCGTCTCTGCCGGCTGTGCTGAATCCGGCAAGCTAAAATATTATTCTATAGTACACCTGACTTGGACTGAAAATATTCTAAGTCCCAAGACCCCTCCCCCTCCCCCCCCCCTCGGCTCCGGATGAGAAGTGAGCCCCCCCCCCCGGGGGAGGAGGAGGTGGCATAGCCCGAGGCGTTGCCTTACCTTGACACGTGTTGTATAATGAGATCCGGTTAGTAATGTATTCAGGTGTGGCTCTTGGAGATTGTCCAATGCCGCAAACAAGTACGTGTCAAGGTCTAGCTGTTTACGTAACCAGGTCCGGTTCCACCACTCCTGACCGGCCCAGCTTCGATTCTCTGAGGCTTAGCTTCTTCGCAGTTGCTTTCAAACATTTCAGCTGAGTGGTTGAAGCTCTGCCCTACAGGATTCGCAATGTAATGTTGGCGCCGCATTATATTGGGAATTCTTTTAGTCTAAGGCATGGCATGTGTAGTTTTAAGAAATATTTTATTTTGCGCTTGCTGCTTCTGCTAGGTCTTGGTGTTGGATTTATTTAGTCTAAGTGTTGTGTGTTGAAAAATATTATTTTGTACTAATCTTCACAGGTTGTCCCCAAGTTGAAATTTTTCTAAATTCGTATCTTGGAGGTACTCCTCCGTAAATTGGCAGTTAAAGTGTTAGGCTTTTTGAGACTTTACAGTCTCTGTAAAATAAAAATTTTTCGAGGTTTAGAACCTCAAGAATTATTTGTTACCAACAATAGCATGGCGCCTAACGAGCCCGGGGGTAGGCCCCTGGGGATCCACCCTTAGGCCTCTTTCGGTCAGGGGCGCTACTGGACCTCATCACTCTAGATGGGTGGTTGGCATCCTTTAGCACGAGGCGTCGGATCCTGACACTGACCGGTGTGCTAGGCAAAAGTCAGTACCTACGGGTTAAGACGGGATCCTCGGTCATGGTTAGCATGGCCTTTTCCAAATTATTGTAGCATGTTTCCCTTAAGGAAACTCAAAATTAAATAAATAATTTTTTATTTAATCACCTCCCCTTAAATGTTGAGATCCCCCGATGCCTCTGGCCGCCGGCGGTCTTAGGCATCGGGGGGATTTCTTTTTTAATTCTTGAACGACCTTGACCCATATTCATGTGTGAATAAAATAAAATATTTTTGTTCCACATGTTATGTAGGTCAGTCATGACTTAGGCGGATTTTTGCCTGAGTTCTGGGACTGCTCAGGACTTAGAGCGAGATGCGGCTAAGTGTTGGCTGTCCAAACTGTGGTATAACCAAATTTTATTTTATGTTCACACATGAGTAAGGGTAGCAGGTATCCAAGAGTTAAAGTCCTAAGGGTAGGTGAAGCCCCCCCCCCCCCTCGGCGGCAGACGAGAAGTGAGCCCCCCCCCCCGAATTTTTTTTTTTTAATTTTTTGACCTTGACCAAAAATTTTTTGCTCCGGACGAAAACTGCGCCCCCCCCCCGAAATTTTTTTTTGAAAAATTTTTTGACCTTGACCAAAAATTTTTTGCTCCGGACGAAAACTGCGCCCCCCCCCCCCAAAAAAAATTTTTTTTCGAAAATTTTTTGACCTTGACCAAAAATTTTTTGCTCCGGACGAAAACTGCACCCGAGGGGGGGGAGGGGGAGGGGGAGGGGGAGGGGGAGGGGGAGGGGGAGGGGGAGGTGCCAAGCTAGTAGTGTGAAATTGTTACTTCCAGTACAAGTTAAAATAGTAGTGGTAAATTGTTACCACAAACACAAATTTGTGTCTTTAAACTTCTAATGTAACTTAACCCATTTAAATGTAGGTGCCAAGCCAGTAGTGTGAAATTGTTACTCCCAGTACAAGTTAAAATAGTAGTGGTAAATTGTTACCACAAACACAAATTTGTGTCTTCAAACTTCTAATTTAACTTAACCCATTTAAATGTAGGTGCCAAGCTAGTAGTGTGAAATTGTTACTCCCAGTACAAGTTAAAATAGTAGTGGTAAATTGTTACCACAAATTTGTGTATTCAAACTTCTAATTTAACTTTACCCATTTAAATGTAGGTGCCAAGCCAGTAGTGTGAAATTGTTACTCCCAGTACAAGTTAAAATAGTAGTGGTAAATTGTTACCACAAATTTCTGTATTCAAACTTCTAATTTAAATTAACCCATTTAAATGTAGGTGCCCAGCCAGTAGTGTGAAATTGTTACTCCCAGTACAAGTTAAAATAGTAGTGGTAAATTGTTACCACAAATTTGTGTCTTCAAACTTCTAATTTAACTTAACCCATTTAAATGTTGCTACTTAAAGGTAGCACCGTTTTGGTGCTACCTTTCATGTACTATTTTCTACATGTCCAATTTAGCTTTATGTTTTTTAAACAACACTTTTTAATTACCGGTTTAATGTAAAACTATAAAATATGTTTATATATATGAATTATTAACAAAACCTTAGTTTTAACATTAAATGTTATTAGGAAACTTCTAATTGAGATAAGCCATTTAAATGTTGCTACTTTTAGGTAGCACCGTTTTGGTGCTACCTATGGTGTACTATTTTACATGTCCAATTTTTGCTTTAGGCTTTTAAACAACACTTTTAACTACTGCTACCAGTCTACCACTGAGGTACCTATGAAGCGAGTTTGGTTCATCTTTTTTTTCTCTAGTTGCTAAGGTGTTTAGGAATTAAAGGTTAGAATTACTTTTAAGGTTAAAAAAAAGCACATGGTGCGAACAGAAAGTTCACTATTGTTTTAACATTAATGGTCATTAGAAAACTTCTAATTGAGCTTAACCCATTTAAATGTTGCTACTTTAAGGTAGCACCGTTTTGGTGCTACCTTTGGTGTACTATTTTTACATGTCACAAAATATATGGGCCTCTGCTTGACGCAGAGACAGGTACTTGGCCCCGTTTCTACCCATTATTAAGTGTACTGAGACTTTAGGTTTTAAACAACACTTTTAACTACTGGTTTAATGTAAAACTACGAAATATGTTTATATACATGAAATCTTAACAAAACCTTAGTTTTAATATTAAAGGTAATTTGGAAACTTCTAATTGAGCTTAAACCATTTAAATGTTGCGAATTAAAGGTAGCACCGTTTTGGTGCTACCTTTGGTGTACTATTTTTACATATCCAATTTTGCTTTAGGTTTTTAAACATCACTTTTAACTACCGGTTTAATGTAAAACTACGAAATATGTTTATATATATATGAATTCTTAACCAAACCTTAGTTTTAACATTAAACCGTATTTGGAAACTTCTAATTGCTCACTCAGAGACAAGTACTTGGCCCCGTTACTCTCCATCATTAAGTGTACTTAGGCTTTATGTTTTTAAACAAGACTTTTAACTACTGGTTTAATGTAAAACTACAAAATATGTTTATATACATGATAACTTAACAAAACCTTAGTTTTTAACATTAAAGGTAATTTGGAAACTTCCAATTGGGCTTAACCTATTTAAATGTTGCTTAACCTATTTAAATGTTGCTAATTAAAGGTAGCACCGTTTTGGTGCTACCTTTGGTGTACTATTTATTCCTTGTCAATTTTGCTTAAAGTTTTTAAACAACACTTTTAACTAAGTGTTTAATGTTAAAGTACGAAATATGTTTATATATGACCCTCTGCTGACTTGGAGACAAGTACTTGGCCCCCGTTCCTGTCCATCATTAAGTGTACTGAGGCTTTACGTTTTTAAACAAGACTTTTAACTACTAGTTTAATGTAAAACTACAAAATATGTTTATATATACATGATAACGTAACAAAACCTTAGTTTTTACATTGAAGGTAATTTGGGAACTTTTAATTGAGCTTAAAACATTTAAATGTTGCTAATTAAAGGTAGCACCGTTTTGGTGCTACCTTTGGTGTACTATTTCTTCCTTGTTAAAGTACGAAATATGTTTATATATGACCCTCTGCTGACTCAGAGACAAGTACTTGGCACCGTTCCTGTCCATCATTAAGTGTATTTAGGCTTTACGTTTTTAAACAAGACTTTTAACTACTGGTTTAATGTAAAACTATGAAATATGTTTATATATGAGCCTACGCCTGACGCAGAGACAGGTATTTGGTCTTGTTCCTGTCCCTAATTAAGTGTACTGAGGCTGTAGGTTTTAAAAAAAACACTTTTAACTTCTGGTTTAATGTAAAAACTATGAAATATGTTTATATATAAATGATAACTTAACAAAACCTTAGTTTTAACATTAAAGGTAATTTGGAAACCTCCAATTGAGCTTAACCCATTTAAATGTTGCTACTTTTTAATGTAGCAACCGGTAGCACCGTTTTGATGCTATCTTTGGTGTACTATTTTTTTTACATGTAAAATTTTGCTTTAGGTTTTTAAACAAAAATTTAAGTATTACGTTAAGGTCAAACTACCAAACATGTTTGTTATCTACATGAATTATTAACAAACTTTTAGTTTTAACTTTAATGATGATTTAGGAATTTCTATTTATGTGTAAAGTTTAACATAATTAGTTTTGTATTTGATTTTATTATTGTTTGGAACACTTGTTATGTGTTGTAGTCAAGCAAGTCTTATTTTGGTATAAAAAATAATAATCTTTAGCACATGTATGTAAAGCTAATTTTTTAATTTCAATTTATTAAATGAAAATGAATGTGGTATTAATGTAAAATATATTAAAAATCAGTTTTAAAAAATCTACAGGAAATTGTCAACAAATTTAAAATGTATCATATTACTGTTAAATGTGCAGTATATCCCTTCATTTTGCATGCCCAGTTGCGCTTCATCATTTATGATTAAACAAGTGGTTTGTTGAGTGTGCCCTTATTATTGACATCCGTAAAAAAATTGTTTAAATTTAACATACAATTGTGTATGCGCAGTAGTACTTGTCTACTGCGCATGCGCAGAAGGTTTCCACCACTCTTTGTCGGGTATATAAGCAGGTGGGTTAACCATGCATTTCATTGTTTGGCGAACTTTTGCCAAGTGAACATCTTATTGACAACTTCGGTTATTCCGGATATTTAAAAGGTGTATGCTATTTTTCTTACATTTGACTTCAATATGTCTGAACTGCAGTGTTACATGTTTGATAGTAAACCTGTAGCTGTATTATTTGATCGTGAAAACAATCCATGGTTTAAGGCTAATGATGTATCAGAAATTCTAGAATATAAAAGACCGCGAAAAGCAATAAATGATCTAGTTAAGGAAAAATATAAAAAGTTATGTAAAGATATTGATGGAAACAGTTTAGTGCTACCCTCTAACTTTCAAAAAAGTACCGTATTCATCAATGAACCAGGTTTATATTCCTTAATATTATCGTCCAAGATGAAATTAGCTAAGCGCTTTCAAGATTGGGTGTTTGAAGAAATACTACCATCAATTCGCAAGTATGGAGAGTATAAACTAAAAAGAGAAAACCTTAAGTTGACTCACTCCTTACGTAAAGCGTTGTCAAATAATCAAAAACTAATTGAAACGTTAATTGATCAAATACCTAAAGTTGCTGTTATACCTGATGATATGGATTTAAAACATATCTTTTGTGTATTGGAAAAGGACACATACTATGAAAAGTATGGAGTAATGGAGTACAAGTGCATTCGTACAGAGAGGAGACGATATAAAAGAGCACTGAAAAGAGCAAAGGAAGATGGTTTTGTACCAAGTTTTACAAGATATCCTGTACCAAACAGTATAAATATCTTTAATAAAGCTAAGGAGGTTATGAATACTTATGGTATGCATTACGAATGTTCTTTGAATAACATACTGACCCCCCATAATTTTGTAAATATTGTAAAAATTATTCTTAATGAATAAACTGTATGAATGTATGTATGAATGTGGGACTTATTAGATTGAGAAGTTAAGGTATTAACTTTAGCTACTTATTTGAAAAGTCTGGTGTGAATGAAGGTCACTGGCGCGGTTGACTAAAAGACCCGTAAACCGTGTGTGTGTGTGTGAATGTGTGTGAATGTGTGTGAATGTGTGTGTGTGTGTGTGTGTGTGTGTGTGTGAATGTGTGTGTGAATGTGTGGAAAACGACGTACACCCACCTCCTCGCGGTGTTTTCTGGGTAACGCTAAGAGGTGTACAACAAATGTCTTGTAAACCACATGAATTAATCTATTTTTTTTTTTTTTTTTTTAATATACATTCATAGGTATATACAATAATAACATTTATTTAAATTAAACAAATTTAAAAGCATTTTAAATGCATACAATTTATAATTGTTGTCACAAAAACACCTCGTGCTTTACTAATAATAGATGAAAACGATATAATGTATGTATAAAATATGAGTTTTTTAATTAATGGAGCTAGAAAAAATAAAGATAGCATTAAATTAGTGTTACCATAAAATTTGTTTATAGAACAATAAGTTTTTCTTCATAATTATAGGTTAATATTTAAAAAAATGTTGAACCTGATTCCCTTATACAAATAATGAATAACAATCGCAATAAACACTTATCTTTAAGATACAAATGTGGTTAGCACTGAATCAGTGGTACCTTTAAATAATGTGAAAAGCCTTATATTTGGAAAAAAAATTATACATTTGCCTAAATAATACAATTTACATGTTTTCCTTCAAACTAACTTTTTAACACACCGATTTTGAACCATAAAAATGTTTTATATACTGGTTTTAAGATCTATATTTAGGTAGCACTAAATTAGAGCTACCATAAAGTTAATAAAATAGCTACATACATTTATAATTATATTTTATTATTTAATTATTAAATATATTTAATTTATTCAATATTTATTTCACTGACTCTTTACAGCACAAATAAGTATAAAAACACAAAATCTGAAACAAGTCAGTCATTTTAATTTTAATGTAAAATAATAAAAGCTCAAAACTTAATACTTTTTTTCAAAATTAAACAAAAGTAGCAACAAAATATCGGTGTTATCTTGAAATATTTATAGAAATTATAATATAGTATGGTTTTATTAATTTAAACTAAATTGAATTCATCCTTATTCTACACATAACGGTAAAACCATTCATTCTGAACCTTAATGCTTAGAACTCTGACATGTTGTTTTTCGAACTCTGACATATTGTATTTATTTCAAGATACAGCTCAACCTTTCATTATAAATCTTGTTAATTTTTTAAATCTATCTTCTTATTTCTATAAGGGTTTTGTCTGTTACGTCCCTTTTTCTCTCGACCTGCTGAACCGATTTTTAAGATTGAGGCGTCATTTTAAAGCTTAGGATATACCGCAGTGACGAATTGTAATTAAAAAGGTCATATTGTTTCGGGCTTCGACCCTCCTGGCCTTTGATTTATGTCTAGAGGGCACTTTAAATGTTGACCAACTTTTATTGCAAGTTCTTTAATGTGAATTGTAATTTAACAGCTGATTACCTTCAGATGAATTTTAAAAGCCGGATAGTAAACAAAAATAGATCTCCGTCACTTCATAATCAACATTTACGTACTGTAGGTGAGATTCACTCATACAGAATCATAAAACGCGCAATTTGCGCACGGGCCACCTCGTAATATAATAAAAATATAAAACATATGAACTTTTAACTAATTTACCAATAGGGAATACGCTATTACGGTGTTATTCATGATAAGACCTAAGCCCGGGACCATGATACTTTTTCATTTTGAGATCTCTAAAAGCCAAAAACACCGTTTGTTCAATTTGATATATATATGTATGTGTCCATAAACACGATAACTTTTGAATGGAACCTCTGATTTTGATGAAATTTAGTACAGGGGTGTAAGCCAGTATCTACTTAATTGAATTTGTGAAACATAATGATCGGATTATGGGAACGAGGTTTATAGGGTTTCTAAAGGGTTAAAATTGGGTTTTTGGCATTTTTTGAACCTCAATTTTTTTTTTAAATTCATGACTTTTAACTAAAACCATTCAAAAGAGCTTAAAACAACGAACAATTTAGTATTTTGAATTTTTACCTAACTTAAATGGTTATTCAGAAAATCCAAACACTATGTTTTACATGTTATTCTTATGGGAAATGAACAAAACCTTCTATCTTGCTTATTTATTGAAATATCTTGATAAACTTGGTATGTACATTAATTAGAAAGCGTTTAACTTATATCTGCTTATAAAATGCATATGGCGGCAAACCTACATACTCACCTCTATGGGTTTTATGGAAAAATTAAAAAACACCATAACCTGATAAAATTTGGTATGTACATTCACTAGGTAGGGTTTAACTTATATTTATCAATGAAACCCATATGGCGGCAAACCTACATACTTTAAACCCCCATGGATTTTATGAGAAAATAGAAAATATACCAAAATTCCATTGGAAACTTGCTGAGTAAGCAGGTCTGCTGCGATGGGGGTATTATATTTATAGTTACATAAGGTAGCATTATTTTGATGCCACCTTTACATAAAATATATTAATTCAATTATCTTATTGTTTTATTGTGTATTTACATTAAATTTAGTCTACATGTGGGAATTGAGACACCAATTTTTGGAAAATGAATGCATATAATCATGGGATATAGTCTTTATTCTGTAAACCCGGCTTACCCCTTAATTGTTTCCCCTTTAAATTTTCATTTTAAATTTAAAGTGGAAACACTTCTTTTTACAAACAAATTTGTGCTATTATCATTCACTTTTCTTTGTTTAAATTAAATGTAGTCCTTTTTTTACTCTACTTATAAAGCAGAAAAGATACTGGAACTTAAATCATATAGTTTTGGAACTTGAATCATTATTCCAAACATACAATTTAACTCTCCAATTGTAAATATAAGATGAGAAAAGCTAAAATTTCTATATTTATAGTTATAATTATAGGCATTTAGTCAAATGCCTATAACTCAATAATGGATTGACGGATTAGGACAAGCGATACATCATTGAAAAGGTCTATGTAAGACCCTTGCGCCGTCAAGTTGCTTACCACTTTGTCTTTTATTTAAACAGGTCTTATAAGTTGTGAATTTGTCATTAATAAGCTTGCATTTGTAGGAGCTACATATACGGTTAAGAATGTCTCCTAGAGATACTTCTTTTGCGCAATTAATTAAAATTGTGAGACAACAAAACGTTACGTTAGTGCAAAAAGAAGTTGAAATAACTGATAAATTTCATGTTAAGACTAACGCAGCTCAAGAGAAAGTGAAATCAACCAAACTTGCTTCGTAGGTACCTCAGTGGTAGACTGATATATATATATATATAAATGAAATTGAACAAACGGTGTTTTTTTGGTATTTATTTGAAATAATTCGCATAACTTTTGACTAAAATAAGATAACCAAATTCTTCTTTTACTAAAATGTTAGTCTTACATAGACCTTTTCAATGATGTATCGCTTGTCCTAATCCGTCAATCCATTATTGAGTTATAGGCATTTGACTAAATGCCTATAATTATAACTATAAATATAGAAATTTTAGCTTTTCTCATCTTATATTTACAATTGGAGAGTTAAATTGTATGTTTGGAATAATGATTCAAGTTCCAAAACTATATGATTTAAGTTCCAGTATCTTTTCTGCTTTATAAGTAGAGTAAAAAAAGGACTACATTTAATTTAAACAAAGAAAAGTGAATGATAATAGCACAAATTTGTTTGTAAAAAGAAGTGTTTCCACTTTAAATTTAAAATGAAAATTTAAAGGGGAAACAATTAAGGGGTAAGCCGGGTTTACAGAATAAAGACTATATCCCATGATTATATGCATTCATTTTCCAAAAATTGGTGTCTCAATTCCCACATGTAGACTAAATTTAATGTAAATACACAATAAAACAATAAGATAATTGAATTAATATATTTTATGTAAAGGTGGCATCAAAATAATGCTACCTTAATGTAACTATAAATATAATACCCCCATCGCAGCAGACCTGCTTACTCAGCAAGTTTCCAATGGAATTTTGGTATATTTTCTATTTTCTCATAAAATCCATGGGGGTTTAAAGTATGTAGGTTTGCCGCCATATGGGTTTCATTGATAAATATAAGTTAAACCCTACCTAGTGAATGTACATACCAAATTTTATCAGGTTATGGTGTTTTTTAATTTTTCCATAAAACCCATAGAGGTGAGTATGTAGGTTTGCCGCCATATGCATTTTATAAGCAGATATAAGTTAAACGCTTTCTAATTAATGTACATACCAAGTTTATCAAGATATTTCAATAAATAAGCAAGATAGAAGGTTTTGTTCATTTCCCATAAGAATAACATGTAAAACATAGTGTTTGGATTTTCTGAATAACCATTTAAGTTAGGTAAAAATTCAAAATACTAAATTGTTCGTTGTTTTAAGCTCTTTTGAATGGTTTTAGTTAAAAGTCATGAATTTTAAAAAAAAATTGAGGTTCAAAAAATGCCAAAAACCCAATTTTAACCCTTTAGAAACCCTATAAACCTCGTTCCCATAATCCGATCATTATGTTTCACAAATTCAATTAAGTAGATACTGGCTTACACCCCTGTACTAAATTTCATCAAAATCAGAGGTTCCATTCAAAAGTTATCGTGTTTATGGACACATACATATATATATCAAATTGAACAAACGGTGTTTTTGGCTTTTAGAGATCTCAAAATGAAAAAGTATCATGGTCCCGGGCTTAGGTCTTATCATGAATAACACCGTAATAGCGTATTCCCTATTGGTAAATTAGTTAAAAGTTCATATGTTTTATATTTTTATTATATTACGAGGTGGCCCGTGCGCAAATTGCGCGTTTTATGATTCTGTATGAGTGAATCTCACCTACAGTACGTAAATGTTGATTATGAAGTGACGGAGATCTATTTTTGTTTACTATCCGGCTTTTAAAATTCATCTGAAGGTAATCAGCTGTTAAATTACAATTCACATTAAAGAACTTGCAATAAAAGTTGGTCAACATTTAAAGTGCCCTCTAGACATAAATCAAAGGCCAGGAGGGTCGAAGCCCGAAACAATATGACCTTTTTAATTACAATTCGTCACTGCGGTATATCCTAAGCTTTAAAATGACGCCTCAATCTTAAAAATCGGTTCAGCAGGTCGAGAGAAAAAGGGACGTAACAGACAAAACCCTTATAGAAATAAGAAGATAGATTTAAAAAATTAACAAGATTTATAATGAAAGGTTGAGCTGTATCTTGAAATAAATACAATATGTCAGAGTTCGAAAAACAACATGTCAGAGTTCTAAGCATTAAGGTTCAGAATGAATGGTTTTACCGTTATGTGTAGAATAAGGATGAATTCAATTTAGTTTAAATTAATAAAACCATACTATATTATAATTTCTATAAATATTTCAAGATAACACCGATATTTTGTTGCTACTTTTGTTTAATTTTGAAAAAAAGTATTAAGTTTTGAGCTTTTATTATTTTACATTAAAATTAAAATGACTGACTTGTTTCAGATTTTGTGTTTTTATACTTATTTGTGCTGTAAAGAGTCAGTGAAATAAATATTGAATAAATTAAATATATTTAATAATTAAATAATAAAATATAATTATAAATGTATGTAGCTATTTTATTAACTTTATGGTAGCTCTAATTTAGTGCTACCTAAATATAGATCTTAAAACCAGTATATAAAACATTTTTATGGTTCAAAATCGGTGTGTTAAAAAGTTAGTTTGAAGGAAAACATGTAAATTGTATTATTTAGGCAAATGTATAATTTTTTTTCCAAATATAAGGCTTTTCACATTATTTAAAGGTACCACTGATTCAGTGCTAACCACATTTGTATCTTAAAGATAAGTGTTTATTGCGATTGTTATTCATTATTTGTATAAGGGAATCAGGTTCAACATTTTTTTAAATATTAACCTATAATTATGAAGAAAAACTTATTGTTCTATAAACAAATTTTATGGTAACACTAATTTAATGCTATCTTTATTTTTTCTAGCTCCATTAATTAAAAAACTCATATTTTATACATACATTATATCGTTTTCATCTATTATTAGTAAAGCACGAGGTGTTTTTGTGACAACAATTATAAATTGTATGCATTTAAAATGCTTTTAAATTTGTTTAATTTAAATAAATGTTATTATTGTATATACCTATGAATGTATATTAAAAAAAAAAAAAAATAGATTAATTCATGTGGTTTACAAGACATTTGTTGTACACCTCTTAGCGTTACCCAGAAAACACCGCGAGGAGGTGGGTGTACGTCGTTTTCCACACATTCACACACACATTCACACACACACACACACACACACACACACACACACACACACACACACACACACACACATTCACACACATTCACACACATTCACACACACACACACACGGTTTACGGGTCTTTTAGTCAACCGCGCCAGTGACCTTCATTCACACCAGACTTTTCAAATAAGTAGCTAAAGTTAATACCTTAACTTCTCAATCTAATAAGTCCCACATTCATACATACATTCATACAGTTTATTCATTAAGAATAATTTTTACAATATTTACAAAATTATGGGGGGTCAGTATGTTATTCAAAGAACATTCGTAATGCATACCATAAGTATTCATAACCTCCTTAGCTTTATTAAAGATATTTATACTGTTTGGTACAGGATATCTTGTAAAACTTGGTACAAAACCATCTTCCTTTGCTCTTTTCAGTGCTCTTTTATATCGTCTCCTCTCTGTACGAATGCACTTGTACTCCATTACTCCATACTTTTCATAGTATGTGTCCTTTTCCAATACACAAAAGATATGTTTTAAATCCATATCATCAGGTATAACAGCAACTTTAGGTATTTGATCAATTAACGTTTCAATTAGTTTTTGATTATTTGACAACGCTTTACGTAAGGAGTGAGTCAACTTAAGGTTTTCTCTTTTTAGTTTATACTCTCCATACTTGCGAATTGATGGTAGTATTTCTTCAAACACCCAATCTTGAAAGCGCTTAGCTAATTTCATCTTGGACGATAAAATTAAGGAATATAAACCTGGTTCATTGATGAATACGGTACTTTTTTGAAAGTTAGAGGGTAGCACTAAACTGTTTCCATCAATATCTTTACATAACTTTTTATATTTTTCCTTAACTAGATCATTTATTGCTTTTCGCGGTCTTTTATATTCTAGAATTTCTGATACATCATTAGCCTTAAACCATGGATTGTTTTCACGATCAAATAATACAGCTACAGGTTTACTATCAAACATGTAACACTGCAGTTCAGACATATTGAAGTCAAATGTAAGAAAAATAGCATACACCTTTTAAATATCCGGAATAACCGAAGTTGTCAATAAGATGTTCACTTGGCAAAAGTTCGCCAAACAATGAAATGCATGGTTAACCCACCTGCTTATATACCCGACAAAGAGTGGTGGAAACCTTCTGCGCATGTGCAGTAGACAAGTACTACTGCGCATACACAATTGTATGTTAAATTTAAACAATTTTTTTACGGATGTCAATAATAAGGGCACACTCAACAAACCACTTTCATAAATGATGAAGCGCAACTGGGCATGCAAAATGAAGGGATATACTGCATATTTAACAGTAATATGATACATTTTAAATTTGTTGACAATTTCCTGTAGATTTTTTAAAACTGATTTTTAATATATTTTACATTAATACCACATTCATTTTCATTTAATAAATTGAAATTAAAAAATTAGCTTTACATACATGTGCTAAAGATTATTATTTTTTATACCAAAATAAGACTTGCTTGACTACAACACATAACAAGTGTTCCAAACAATAATAAAATCAAATACAAAACTAATTATGTTAAACTTTACACATAAATAGAAATTCCTAAATCATCATTAAAGTTAAAACTAAAAGTTTGTTAATAATTCATGTAGATAACAAACATGTTTGGTAGTTTGACCTTAACGTAATACTTAAATTTTTGTTTAAAAACCTAAAGCAAAATTTTACATGTAAAAAAAATAGTACACCAAAGATAGCATCAAAACGGTGCTACCGGTTGCTACATTAAAAAGTAGCAACATTTAAATGGGTTAAGCTCAATTGGAGGTTTCCAAATTACCTTTAATGTTAAAACTAAGGTTTTGTTAAGTTATCATTTATATATAAACATATTTCATAGTTTTTACATTAAACCAGAAGTTAAAAGTGTTTTTTTTAAAACCTACAGCCTCAGTACACTTAATTAGGGACAGGAACAAGACCAAATACCTGTCTCTGCGTCAGGCGTAGGCTCATATATAAACATATTTCATAGTTTTACATTAAACCAGTAGTTAAAAGTCTTGTTTAAAAACGTAAAGCCTAAATACACTTAATGATGGACAGGAACGGTGCCAAGTACTTGTCTCTGAGTCAGCAGAGGGTCATATATAAACATATTTCGTACTTTAACAAGGAAGAAATAGTACACCAAAGGTAGCACCAAAACGGTGCTACCTTTAATTAGCAACATTTAAATGTTTTAAGCTCAATTAAAAGTTCCCAAATTACCTTCAATGTAAAAACTAAGGTTTTGTTACGTTATCATGTATATATAAACATATTTTGTAGTTTTACATTAAACTAGTAGTTAAAAGTCTTGTTTAAAAACGTAAAGCCTCAGTACACTTAATGATGGACAGGAACGGGGGCCAAGTACTTGTCTCCAAGTCAGCAGAGGGTCATATATAAACATATTTCGTACTTTAACATTAAACACTTAGTTAAAAGTGTTGTTTAAAAACTTTAAGCAAAATTGACAAGGAATAAATAGTACACCAAAGGTAGCACCAAAACGGTGCTACCTTTAATTAGCAACATTTAAATAGGTTAAGCAACATTTAAATAGGTTAAGCCCAATTGGAAGTTTCCAAATTACCTTTAATGTTAAAAACTAAGGTTTTGTTAAGTTATCATGTATATAAACATATTTTGTAGTTTTACATTAAACCAGTAGTTAAAAGTCTTGTTTAAAAACATAAAGCCTAAGTACACTTAATGATGGAGAGTAACGGGGCCAAGTACTTGTCTCTGAGTGAGCAATTAGAAGTTTCCAAATACGGTTTAATGTTAAAACTAAGGTTTGGTTAAGATTTCATATATATATAAACATATTTCGTAGTTTTACATTAAACCGGTAGTTAAAAACGATGTTTAAAAACCTAAAGCAAAATTGGATATGTAAAAATAGTACACCAAAGGTAGCACCAAAACGGTGCTACCTTTAATTCGCAACATTTAAATGGTTTAAGCTCAATTAGAAGTTTCCAAATTACCTTTAATATTAAAACTAAGGTTTTGTTAAGATTTCATGTATATAAACATATTTCGTAGTTTTACATTAAACCAGTAGTTAAAAGTGTTGTTTAAAACCTAAAGTCTCAGTACACTTAATAATGGGTAGAAACGGGGCCAAGTACCTGTCTCTGCGTCAAGCAGAGGCCCATATATTTTGTGACATGTAAAAATAGTACACCAAAGGTAGCACCAAAACGGTGCTACCTTAAAGTAGCAACATTTAAATGGGTTAAGCTCAATTAGAAGTTTTCTAATGACCATTAATGTTAAAACAATAGTGAACAAAATGTGTTCGCACCATGTGCTTTTTTTTAACCTTAAAAGTAATTCTAACCTTTAATTCCTAAACACCTTAGCAACTAGAGAAAAAAAAGATGAACCAAACTCGCTTCATAGGTACCTCAGTGGTAGACTGGTAGCAGTAGTTAAAAGTGTTGTTTAAAAGCCTAAAGCAAAAATTGGACATGTAAAATAGTACACCATAGGTAGCACCAAAACGGTGCTACCTAAAAGTAGCAACATTTAAATGGCTTATCTCAATTAGAAGTTTCCTAATAACATTTAATGTTAAAACTAAGGTTTTGTTAATAATTCATATATATAAACATATTTTATAGTTTTACATTAAACTGGTAATTAAAAAGTGTTGTTTAAAAAACATAAAGCTAAATTGGACATGTAGAAAATAGTACATGAAAGGTAGCACCAAAACGGTGCTACCTTTAAGTAGCAACATTTAAATGGGTTAAGTTAAATTAGAAGTTTGAAGACACAAATTTGTGGTAACAATTTACCACTACTATTTTAACTTGTACTGGGAGTAACAATTTCACACTACTAGCTTGGCACCTACATTTAAATGGGTTAAGTTAAATTAGAAGTTTGAAGACACAAATTTGTGTTTGTGGTAACAATTTACCACTACTATTTTAACTTGTACTGGGAGTAACAATTTCACACTACTGGCTTGGCACCTACATTTAAATGGGTTAAGTTACATTAGAAGTTTAAAGACACAAATTTGTGTTTGTGGTAACAATTTACCACTACTATTTTAACTTGTACTGGAAGTAACAATTTCACACTACTAGCTTGGCACCTCCCCCTCCCCCTCCCCCTCCCCATCCCCCTCCCCCTCCCCCTCCCCCCCCCCTCGGGTGCAGTTTTCGTCCGAGCAAAAAATTTTTGGTCAAGGTCAAAAAATTTTCGAAAAAAAATTTTTTGGGGGGGGGCGCAGTTTTCGTCCGGAGCAAAACATTTTTGGTCAAGGTCAAAAAATTTTTCAAAAAAAATTTCGGGGGGGGGCGCAGTTTTCGTCCGGAGCAAAAAATTTTTGGTCAAGGTCAAAAAATTTTTAAAAAAAAAAATTCGGGGGGGGGGGCTCACTTCTCGTCTGCCGCCGAGGGGGGGGGGCTTCACCTACCCTTAGGACTTTAACTCTTGGATACCTGCTACCCTTACTCATGTGTGAACATAAAATAAAATTTGGTTATACACAGTTTGGACAGCCAACACTTAGCCGCATCTCGCTCTAAGTCCTGAGCAGTCCCAGAACTCAGGCAAAAATCCGCCTAAGTCATGACTGACCTACATAACATGTGGAACAAAAATATTTTATTTTATTCACACATGAATATGGGTCAAGGTCGTTCAAGAATTAAAAAAGAAATCCCCCCGATGCCTAAGACCGCCGGCGGCCAGAGGCATCGGGGGATCTCAACATTTAAGGGGAGGTGATTAAATAAAAAATTATTTATTTAATTTTGAGTTTCCTTAAGGGAAACATGCTACAATAATTTGGAAAAGCCATGCTAACCATGACCGAGGATCCCGTCTTAACCCGTAGGTACTGACTTTTGCCTAGCACACCGGTCAGTGTCAGGATCCGACGCCTCGTGCTAAAGGATGCCAACCACCCATCTAGAGTGATGAGGTCCAGTAAGCGCCCCTGACCGAAAGAGGCCTAAGGGTGGATCCCCAGGGGCTACCCCCGGGCTCGTTAGGCGCCATGCTATTGTTGGTAACAAATAATTCTTGAGGTTCTAAACCTCGAAAAATTTTTATTTTACAGAGACTGTAAAGTCTCAAAAAGCCTAACACTTTAACTGCCAATTTACGGAGGAGTACCTCCAAGATACGATTTAGAAAAATTTCAACTTGGGGACAACCTGTGAAGATTAGTACAAAATAATATTTTTCAACACACAACACTTAGACTAAATAAATCCAACACCAAGACCTAGCAGAAGCAGCAAGCGCAAAATAAAATATTTCTTAAAACTACACATGCCATGCCTTAGACTAAAAGAATTCCCAATATAATGCGGCGCCAACATTACATTGCGAATCCTGTAGGGCAGAGCTTCAACCACTCAGCTGAAATGTTTGAAAGCAACTGCGAAAGAAGCTAAGCCTCAGAGAATCGAAGCTGGGCCGGTCAGGAGTGGTGGAACCGGACCTGGTTACGTAAACAGCCAGACCTCGACACGTACTTGTTTGCGGCATTGGACAATCTCCAAGAGCCACACCTGAATACATTACTAACCGGATCTCATTATACAACACGTGTCAAGGTAAGGCAACGCCTCGGGCTATGCCACCTCCTCCTCCCCCGGGGGGGGGGGGCTCACTTCTCATCCGGAGCCGAGGGGGGGGGGAGGGGGAGGGGTCTTGGGACTTAGAATATTTTCAGTCCAAGTCAGGTGTACTATAGAATAATATTTTAGCTTGCCGGATTCAGCACAGCCGGCAGAGACGGTTACATAATGCTTATATAACAGACTGGTTTCTTGGCAAACTGGCTAAATGTAGCTCAACAGAAGGTAAGTCAGTTTATTGCAAGCCAACAAACACGCCACACCTCGCCGCCGCGGGACTTTTCTGTGAGTAAATTATTATTTTTCCTTCTTATTAAACTTAGCAAAACAGAACCTAGCCTGTTTTGCACAAAATTAATTTTTGTTACACTACTACACTTACGTTTTACTTAACATATTATTTTCCACTCCTTATTTAATATTTTATTCCTTACTTGTTAAGACTTAGAAACTGAAATGTTGGAAGACTGTTTGATACAAAATTAATTTTTATTTAGCTATACAGGTCTCCTAATATTTTCATACACTTGTATTTTGCAGGTGTGGCTAAATATTTTTCGCTCACAATTTAATTTTATTCCACACAAGTGGATTTTGAACTTTACTACAAAACTGATCCATACCCGTCTCCTACAAAATTATTTTTCATTTGGCTCTACCTCTTTTAGTCTTACATTAAATATTTCTTGGAGTTAAATTTTACACAAGTCTCTCGGTTAATTTTTCTGCACAGTACGTGTTACTCCTTGGACAGTTCCCAGCAAACTGTTTCTACACTTGTCAACAACAGTCTGCATTACCCCCTCCACTACTCATTCCCCCACTATAGCCCTGTTCCCCCACTACTTCCAGCTAAGGTACAACACTGGACTAAGTGTTTCAGTTTTATCCAAACCTTACTGTGAGACACATCTATGGCTGAAACTTTGCGAGAAAAATTATTAAGAGTAAAATTTTTGCTGGCCAAGCAAAATAATTCTGTTAAGGTGTCCAAGACTTCCACTTTAACAAAAATGAAACGTTGCTTCAAAAATAATCCAAAATTTTACTCAAGGGACAAAAATATCACTATGGATGATAAAATGTTTCAGAAACTTTTAGACGAGCTAACTTTTGCCAGTAAGGTTACGTTGGTGACTCCAATTCCCAACCAAGTTCCAACATCACCTGAGAAAGAATAAATAATAAATATTTCTCAGGAAATATTTCCAATCCGAGTCACGGAGATCCGGTAAAGGACCGGCTGGGACGAGTTGTTTGTAAAAAATTAAATTTTTCTTCCTTCTGACCACTTTACCCCCACCACCTCCTTATCCCCACCACTGAGCCGGGTACCTGGGTAACCGCCTGCGCCCAAGTCAGTACGTCTTCGGACGCGGTGCTGTTCAGGTCGCGTGTCGTTTGTCGCACTGTCGGGTGTTTGAAGAAATTATTCTTCGGCTCTCAGTCTCTCGGTGGGTAAGTAAAATAAAAAAATTATTTTTTTTTTCAAGTGGGGGTGCTGGGACGGGTCAATGACCCCTGACGGATATATTAGGTCTAGAGTCTGATCGCTAGGGAATAAAAAAAATATTTTTTTGCACTTTTGTGATTCCTCGAGAAATTTCAATTTCTCAGCAAAATTTGAGGAATCGCAAAAGTGCAAAAAAAATTTTTTTTGTATTCTTGCGTGACCTTGACCTAATTAACGTCAGTGACGTCATCATGATGACGTCTGCGGTAATGACGTCACCATGACGTCATTTATGTGACGTCATGTGACGTCATATGACATCATTAGTGACGTCATTCGTGACGTCATTGATGACGTCATCACTGCTGACGTCATCGTGATGACGTCATGGCCCAGCAGCCCCACTTTGCCACTACTAATATTAACATTCTGTTTCAATATATGACTATTGATACATTTCAAAATTTGTGAAGTTTGTGTAATATGAGCTGGACGTATGTAAACTATTAAAATCGTTTCCGTCATGTATGAATATAAATGCATGCCAAGCAATCACTTTTTGGATTCTGGTAATTTGCTTTCTGTGATAATTTGACAGTTTTGTGGTAAAACTTATTATTTCCAACCAAAGTTTATTTTTAAATGCACTATAAAAAAAAGTTATTTAGTATTTGCTCAAATTCATCATGCAGGACTGAGAAGTATTGTAATGAAAGTTTACAATGTTTAGAATTCAATTTGCATGAAATCAACAATTTTTAATTAACCACAAGTTTGTTTGATATAAATTGAATCATGTAAATACAGAACATTTGGATTAAGAACTGTAAATATAGGCCTACATTTAAAAACAGAAAATGTTAACACTTGGATTAAGAACTGTAAATATATATTTATCTCGCGTGTTCAACTTGAGCGATCGATGGCCAGTCGCGGTGTGGGTCCCCGAGTCAACGGGGTTCCGTTATTGTTTTATCCCTATCCTCGAATACCAAGTCTGAAATAAACTGCATGCAACTTGGTATACGAGAGAGCTTTGTGCAAATTTAGCGTGTCTTTGGTCACAGCAGATCGCGCCAATGTTCTTTTATCCTTAAAAATTAATTTGTACAAATATAGATTAATTTTGGTGTAACATTTCTGTAGTTTCTCTTACTTTTCAATATGCACTACAACTTCATATGAAAAGGTAAAGGAAATTATAATTTACATTTAATAACCTTAGTGGTGTCAGCTCGTTTGTTACACTCGATAAATGAGGTATAATGTGACTTAAGTTCAATGAAATCTTGTGGTGGGGCAAACATTCAAGCACAATGGGAGTTGGAAGATTAATGATAAATAAAAGCAATTTAGTTTTTTTTTTTTACAAATATAAGACCACGACCTTGTATTAATGTAATTATTTCCGAGTTTATTTCCTGTAGTGTAATTTCCGTATTATTTCCGAGTCGTGGTCCGGCGCTTGGCAAGGTTGCGTAATCGCGTGAATTTTTAACCTCAAGTTCGCCCTAGATAACGGGAAACGTTGTGCGGTTTCTCGAAACGTCGGGTATCAATTTTGTGGCGTCAATGTTAGTGTTTGTGTTTTGTGTCTTGTGTAAATTAAAAACAATTTTATTTTTCTGACAATAGGATATCTGGCTGTATCTTCGCTCTTCTGACGGTCGCCATAAACCTGGAGGTGGGTAGTGCCCAATAATTGAAATTAAGCTCCGTTTGTACGGGCAAAGTTTTTTTCGCTCCAAGGATGTTTGATTTTTTTATTGAATATGGGGGTTTTGGCCACCAGAAATCGATTGGAGCTGGTCCCATAGCTGGCAAAAATCCGATTTTCGCGCTAGAGCCCTTCAAAGATCCTATGTTATCCTTATGGAGATTTTTAAATTGAACAAAAATCAGCTGATAACTCTAGATAAGATAAACCAATGTGTTACATCTTGACAGTTCCTGACAGGTCACGGCTATTTCAAGTCGTACCTGAACCGGATGGGCAAGACCAGTTCACCGGATTGCATCTACTGCCCGGACGTTCCCGATGACGCGGAACACACCTTCTTCTGCTGTTCGCGTTGGGAAAGGCCCCGCCTGGAGGTCACAAGAAAACTCGGTGTTTTTTCGGTGGACACGGTCTGCCAAAAGATTATGGAGGATGAGGGCAACTGGGATTGTTTGTCACAGTTCGTCCGGGGCATCCTCCTGGAAAAGAAAACCAATTTGGACCACGAAGTAGCCCAGATCCTTTGACCGAACGGCTGGATAAGGAGCGAGCCCCATGGGCGTAAGCCAAATTTAGGCCTAGCCTGACGTAATGTGATAAACAATTCCAGGTTAGAATCCTAAAGAGTAGAGGAGGTTTTTTAGTGGGTAAACCCGTTTTTTAGGGGAGTCCCACACTACAGGCTGGCTCCCTGTGTGCGTAATGCATTTCCCTGCCTCTCCTTAAAAAAAAAGTGTTACATCTTTAACTTGTGGTTTTATGTAAATCATACTAATGTGCAGAAAACCCTCCGCCTGTCGAGTGAGCGGAGCGAACGATTTTTGTGTGAAAAACGAAAGTAATAATTTTACCGAGCTTAAGCACGGTCCCCCTGGTACTTATTATAAAAGCGGCAATAAGTAAGACACAATTTAACGCCAAATCTTTATTTCAAAAACAGACACTGATTAAAAATCCCACTTTTAATTAAAAAATTGTGGTGTTCAAATAATAAAAAACAATTATTTTAAAAATAATATTGCTTTTAAAATAATATGTATTCATTAAAAATAATATTTTTCAAGAACCAAACTTAAGAAATGTTATTTTTTCTGATTTTTCTACTATAAATCAGAGGTAATAAAATAATTTCAAAGCTGAAGTATTGTTCAGTTGTGTCTATTACCTTTGAAAATTTCGTGATATGTAAAAAAAATCTCATTTCACAAGACAATAATGAAGAATATGACACTAATTAACCTTTACACGAGAAAACAAAACAATGCAGCGCATGCATTCTTTACAAGACAAAGGGACGTAAGAGGAACTAATTATGTGACGTTTAATGTCCTCGGAACATTATTAACACAGTTAAAGTATGAGATGCGAACAAGCATGATACTTGTACGTGTTTTATTCACCTCTTAGGTTTTAAAATTGTTTTTGTATCAAAATACTTTTTTTTATTTTAGTATGTTATTCAAATGTTTTTCAATGTTTTTATTACCCAAAGAAATAGGCAAAGTTACCTAATAACCCCTTTTGGATTTTACGATCTGTTAGAGTAGTTGTACTGAGCTCATTGGGTTATCCAATAATCTGAGTATAATTGCCTCATTGAGTTCCAAAGCATGAGGCACATCACACTTATAGGCACCATCTGTTTGAATTGTAGTTTAGTAAGGTTAGGTTAGTTTTGATCTGTGGCAATTAAACTTGTGACGATTTTCTATCAGGAAGAAAAGTCGTCATAAAATGCACTTTGATTCTCCATTGGTACAAAGAAGGAAGTCATGTGACTATGACGCCATTTGTCTATGTGTTATTGTCCGCCATGTTGGATTCTGTCATTCCCTCTTTGGGCCTGATGATGATCGGTGAGTCCGGTCGAATTCCATTGTCATTATCCATCTTTTCATATATTTACCTTCTGTATTCTTTGCAGTATAAGTGTAAATATATTTTTCAGTGTTGTAGACGTTTAGTTTTCCATTTATGATTACAAACGGCACGTACCATGCTAATAAAAAAAGTGTCATTGGGTTATTGGGTTATTCAATAATCCGAATATTGGCCTCAGTGAGTTCCAAAGCTATAAGGCACATCATACTCATTCCCCATTCATTCTTCATTTAAGTACCGCCACTTCTGTAATTAAAAAGCAAATGAAAACTATTGAAATCTATATAAGTTATAGCATAATGTTAGCATATTGGTAATTAATTTCTTATGTTCGTTAAATATCCAAACAAATTCCTATTGGTTGCTAATTATTGGAAAATGGTTATGAGAAGAAGTGAGATCTGTTCAACTTAATTAATTACCAGCCAATTACAGAGTTGGCCAAGGATCAGCCTGCAAATTTTATTTTTTTTACACTGTAGTAGAAATTCAGAAAACATTTACTGATTTAGTGCTTCTTTTCATCAGCTTAAATCATAATATGCATACTATTACAATGATATTATGTTAAATGATGATAAAATTTAATATTACTCATGTGTATTAATACAATTTGCTTTTAAATAAAAATTATTAGTAACATAACAAGTAAACTTTTTGTTTAGCTATTAGAAAAAGATTTTCTTGAAAATAATTTTAATGAAGTTTTACTATTTATTGTATTCAGAAAGCATGTTATTTTAATACCTTTGAATACAAAAATAATAATATCATTTATAAATTAGTATAATACTGTACGACTTATCCTATTAAATTTGTACTAGATAAAAGCACTATTTTAGTAAAAATAAAATAATGGGAAATTTCTGTTGTAATTAAATAACTCAATATACATTCAAAATTTTAAAAATAGAATAGCTAATTAAAGAACCCAAGTATTACTCTTTTATGTAAAACCTTTCTCACTTTTATTGGTCTTAAAATAAATGCACTAAAGGGAGCGAGTGGGGGAAGTACTACATGACGTACTGAGAGGAGCCCTTTCACCCCCTCTTATGTTAAATATTTTAATGAATTAGAATATCAATAAAAGATTTTAGTACTCAGCGATACACTTAGAGCCTCTCAGGTATTCATTTAAAAAAGTCTTTTTAATTGCTGTCCAGGTATCCTGAATTATGTCGAATAAGCGTGGCTTGTTTGGAAGAAAGAAAACTATTTCGGACGAATTAAGTAATAAAATAAGTGCAACCAAACCGCCACGCGTTGTAAACCAGTGGCAGAAGCTTAACAAACAAGTACCACGTTATACAAAACAGAAGAGAGGTGACAACACTAAACCTCGCTTAACCAGACCTCAGTGAGCAGTAATTGATCCAACATTAGGAAAAAGGGAATAAAGAAAAAATTTTGTAAATACCCCAGATTTTTAAGACTTATTCGCATAAACACTCAGTTAAATCAAGTTTTTTTTTTTCGAATAAAATTATTTTATATTTTATTTATAAGTTTACAGGGCATTCAATGTGAGATTTAATGTTTACAACAATGTTCAGTTAATATAATGAGTAAATTGAAATTTACAAAGCAGCGCGGAGCGGGGGCCCCGCTGGGAGCTTAATGGTGTTGTTCACTGGCCCTTGATAAAGCAAGCCCAAGCTGGCGATGGTAATTTCCTCTCCTTCAGCCGCTCTTGGGTCATTGGAGTAGGCACTTTACAACCACCAGTGAGTGTGTGTTCTAATTCGCGTTCAATTTTACGATCCTCATTTATTAATAATCGTTACATAAAAGTAATTAAAAAGTAGGGCCTAATAATAATTAAATTTTTAGTAAAATATTTAAAGTTTATATCAGAAATTATGTATAAAAGCATTTCTTATATTGTTATAACTATGTAATAAACTGTATAAAGTTACAATAAGGTCGATGTTTACAAATACAAAAAATTATCTATACATTATTAGAACTGATTGTTATTTATTGATTATTTTAGTAGTACTGAATCTACGACTTGCAAGTAAACAATCCAGCTTGGGAAAATTTTAATTGGTGTGTACTTTTGTGGTGCAGTTAATTAGACTGAATTTTGGCGGTGTGAATTAAAAGAGTTGTGTTAAATATTTGTAGTTTCTCATATTTTTTATAAGAAAGTACAACGACATCTAAATACATTATTACTAGTGAATAGCTAGTTTGACTTTTTTATTAGTAGAAATATTTAAAGTAGAGTTTTAATAATGATTTTATTTGTCAAGTTTCCCCAGGCAATTATTATTCTATTTAGTAAGTATATTTATAAAAAAAATATTATATACAATGCTATTTTCATATTTTTATATCATTGTATGGATCAATAAAAACTCATAAGATTTTATGATTAAATATTAACTTTTTATGATCAATTGAAGATTTACTTGGATGTAAAATAAATGTTTAATGTCATCTAACATGCGTTGCCTTAGGTGAGTGCGAGATTTCCGCGAGAGTACGGTAAAACTTCCTCGACAGATGAGTTAAAAACAATATTTTATAGCACACAGACGTACAGTAAAATATGGATACCAGAGGAGTCCAGACGTAGGCCTATAGGAATATATATGTTTTATTTTTAGTTTTAGGTAGTTTATTTTTATTTTGAAATTAAAACAAAAATATTCAATCGTATTAATAACGTTTGAGTTGCGGGATTCCTTAAATCTACGCTTAGTTAACACGCTAAGGGTTTTTTCGTGTTTGGAACATCTCCAAAAATGTTTAAGTTTTTGTGTCGTTGGTTTAATATGTGTACTTTATATGAGAAACGTATATGTAAGTTTATTTACATATACGTTATTTACATATATATTAAATAACGTATTATAAGACCGTATTACATATACGGTCTTATGAGTGTCATGACGGGAGGTAAGAGAGTTTCCAAGTGTGGTGCGTGTAAAAAGGATGTTTCTGACGATGATGATGCATTGTTTTGCGAAGGAAGTTGTGGAAAATGGTTTCACATGATCTGTGTAAATATATATATACATAGGGAGAACGGTAAGTACTCGCGATATATTTTATTGACGGGGACGACGATAAGCACTCGTCTGAGCGAGTACTTTACGTGGGCTGGATCAATTTTTTAAACTAATATAAGATTGATCTGGAGCACGTTAAGTCCTCACACTGTTGCCAACGTATTTAATGAAATTTCCCACTTAAACTGAAATAATTGATTATGATAATAACGGTCACTTTTACCGTTCTCGGTCATCAATTAATGCGTTACGGTAGTTCCTTAGTTATAGAGTTGTTGTATATTGGCAACAATGTTCCTATATAATCAGCTGTTCTTAGAGCTTGAAAATATTTTGATTTCTTTACTGTCATTTTGTTTTATTGCAGTATTATTGATAGGCCTATCTGGGGGTCGAGCTTTTATGGTCGGTTACTTCAAACAGTAATATTCTTTAAAGTAATATCAGTTATTTACAGTGCTCTAAAATGTCCAGTGGAAAAAGGCTTATTTCTTTTTCAAGACAAGCTCCTTTGCTCCGCTCACTTGCCTTAACTGCGATATCGTTCGCTTCGCTCACTCGCCTTTCAATATTTCCCATCCAGTGAGTCTGTGAGTTTGGTCTGCTTGTACCAATTCCTTCTCACAGACTCACTGGGGTTAAGTTTGTAGTGGTATCGATTTCAAGAACTGTCAATAACGAATTGAGCTATCATCAATTATTTGATAATCAGGCGTATGCGCATGAGATAAGGAATATAAGGGCGGGGGTCCACGGACGACAATCGCAGCAGGGCATAGTGATCGCTATTCTTGGAATTGTCGGTCCGGATACGCAGCTCCATTCTGTTCAAGGTCGGTCCATTTGAAACAATGGAAGTCGCGTCTATAGGTGTCCACGGACCACGCGAAAGTTGTTGGTAACTAGTTTTATTTTCTATTGTTCTTTTCTCAATAGTGTTGGTAAACCCCAGTTACCACCAGAATATTGGTAGTCGCAGTCAAGTTCGGGTCAGCTAATATCTATCACAAGATCAATCAGTTTCACAAATCTTCCAAATTTAGTTAGTGTGTAGTTAATTTTACCAACAAAAAATTTTTCTGAAAGAATGAATTTAATCAAAATTGTATTAAATTGTATTAATTGAATATTATTATTTTCACCCCACGTGTTCCCGATCTTTTAATCCCTCACAAAATTAAAAACTTAATTTATAATTAAAATACAAATTATAATTTTTTACTTTATTATACTTAGTAATTATAGTACTTAGTATAGTGAGTGCTCTTAGGTGATAGGAGTACACGGTAGATGGTTTATGGATGGGAAGGTGGCAGTCTCAGTAGCTGTCCGGCTGTCCATCCGCCGCGGCCGGCTAGGCGATGACGAGACAGGCCGGGTTCTGGATCAGAATGTACCCTATTCATCGCGGCCGCCCTCCCCCAAAATTCCGGAGTTAACCCCGGAACGAGTTGCGTCGTCGTGGACACCAGTGAGCGCGATTTGTTTCGCATTCCTGGTCGATAGTACCCACATGCGATAGTCCTCCGTGGACACCCGTCCTAAGGCATTAAACAAACACGGTGATTTCAGTCTGCAACTAATTGTCACCGTTAGGAATTATTACAAATCAATAACTGAGTGATATTCTAATTGTAATCTGGTATTTTTAATAATTAGACTGCTCTTCTGCATGCAAGTAAATAGATTATAATGTTATATTTAAGGCAAGATAGTAACCCAGTTGTGTATGGCGGCACAGTTTTCGGGGCACCGCAATTTCAGCCGCTAGTTAGGTTACGCGGTTGTTTTAGTGGTAAACATGTGTATGCCGTTACACGTAGACTTACATGTTGGGTTTTAAAGGAAGTTTGAAGTTAATTACTTACCAATGTTTACCACTTTTTACCTATATTATTGATCACATTTTTGTTAATTACGGCTGAAATGTGAGCCTAATAATCGATTTTGTGGTATTAGAGTAAATGTCTCGTCCAGGTAATTATTGTTTTGCGCTCAGATCACAACTTGGGACTGGAAAGCTAAAAATGCCCCCTTCACTGCTGGAGGTGCTGTGCCCTCCCTCCGCCGCGCCGCGCCGGCCGCCGCGTATAGCCTACAGCGAGCGCGCCTGCTCCAATCCGTCTAGTAGAATCGCTGACGACGCGAAGCCACACACACAGACGCGTCTAGCACTCCACTTGATTTAATAGATTAATGTGATATTTAAGGCAAGATAGTAACCCAGTTGTTCATGGCGGCACAGTTTTCGGGGCACCGCAATTTCAGCCGCTAGTTAGGTTCCGCTTTAAACTCTAACTCTAAACTTTTAACATTTAAGGCCCATTCTCCACTTGCATTTCTGTTGCGGCGTTTTGCTGGCGTCAGAAACGTACATGAACTGGAACCATGGCGAGTAATTGGCACCAAGAATAAAGCCAAGACTATTTATTGACCAGAATTTTGATGCTAACGTGTAGAGAGATTTAATACCAGTGTTTAACCTGACCAGTTTCTGGTTTAGGTGCTATTGTTAAATCTTAATGAGAAGTTGGATTGGAGGGTATGAGTTACTTGGCCTTACTACTAAGTTTTTGAGTTTTGTTGACATTTACTCTGACAATAGTGTAAGTTGGTTTTTATAGTACATTGTTTCATTAACTGCTCTTACCAGTAATAACATTGATTGTTTTCATTTCAAACAATATGTTTTTTAGTAAAAATGTTCATATATTGGCCTACGAAGACTTGTTCTAAGTTAATCGATTTTATTTTTTATGTTTTCACAATTATTGTCTACCTCTCATCCTAAAAAGCCATATCTAAAGCCGCGTTTACACTGGAGTTGCAGACATTTGTCTGCAATTTTTTGTCTGCAACATTTTGTTGTTGACTTTTTGTTGCCGACTTTTTATTGCATACAAAATACATTGTCATTTGTTCCACTACAACTTTTATCGGCAACAGAAAGGCAACACTCGTCCAGACAGTCAAGTTCATCACTGCTTTGTTGAAGTCTAATGATTCAGCTATTTCACTCCAAGCAGTATTTTTTTCTTGTCTTTGTATTCAGGCAACGTTGGGTTCCACAGAACGGGCCTTTCTTGATATAGCTCAATTAATGATACAATTTGATCCCTTGACCAATCCATATTAACTACAACTAGGGACAGTTTCAATACACACACAATAATAACTCAAGACACTGGCACACGGCGTACAAACGACACTAGCGTAGCCATTGAACTGTATCCGCATGGTAAAATTAAGCCAAATTATGGCTGAAAAATAAAATTGGACATAAAATTTTTGCTGAAGTGTGTTCTATGCCATTCCCTGACCTCCCTCAGAGAAGTCCCCTGAAATTCCCAGTGGGCAACATGCCTAAAAATGATGGGATGGCCCTTGTGGAGTCAGAAATAAATCTTTCGTCGACCAATGGGTTTATGTACATAAAATTAAAGCCCTTAAGTATTAGAATTTAATATCACAAACCCCATCTCAAAAGGTTGCCTGAGTCGAAAACGGCAGCCTGTCAAACTTTGAATAGTAATCAAATTTTAACCTTAAGGCTTCAAAATGTAATAATTTTTTAAATACTTGACCTTTCTAGGTGCGGTTTGCGGCAAACGTTTGCTTTTCCAATTACCTTTGAAAATGCCGATAGCTTATCATGTGTCTATCATATTACCCTTGAACCATTCTCTACATGAACGTCCCAAAGAGGAAGTTTAAAAAAAAATTCTTAGTCCATACTATACATAATTTTAAAGGTCTTAGTAAGGAGAGTACATAGCCGAAAACCAGACATCAAAAGGTCAAATATGTCGGAAGTTATTGCATTTCAAAGTTTTGATAATATTATTTTATTCTAAACTTTGAATGCCTGCCATTTTACTCCCGACAGTTAGGCCTATATTGAGGTCGGGTTTACGGCATTGTATTACGTTTTAAGACCTTTAATTGTATATATATATATATATATATATATATATATATATATATATATATACACCTACTTTAATGTATTTAAATTTAGTATGCTTACTATCAAATTTTAATGTAACTCATTATGGGCCAACACCTCTTTTTAAGCGTGATCCCCACATGGGATTTCTGGGGACTTTTCGGAGGATGGACGGGGAGAACACATTAAAAAAAAATTGGCTTTCCAAAAATTATTTCATTTTTTCCGACTAATTTTACTACACTATGTTGAGCGATACTGAATGCAGCATAACCAGCGCCAGGACAGTCACGTGATACTGGCAGGTGGAGCGGGGGGCTGAGGGGATGTCTGCAACTTTTGTTGCACCGTAATTTGTCACTGCAACCTTTCTCGACAACACTATTGTTGCCAACATTTGTTACAATCCTTTGATCTTTGCCGACTCTCAGTGGAAAACAAAATTTTAGTTGCCAACACCCCAAATCTGTCTGCAACTTGAAATGTTGCAGACAAAATTAGAGCCGGTTTCATTGACGCAACAAAAATGGGCAACTTTTTGTTGCCAACACGTGTCTGCAACTCCAGTGTAAACGCGGCTTTATTACTCATTGCAAAACGAACCTACGATTAAATAAATTATATTTCTCAAGTTATAAGAACTCAATATTCACAGCGTGACCTAGACACTTGATTTGATAAAAAGATGGTGGTATTAATTTTGGACTACGCAAAGCCAAACTAGATTACTCGGGCCTAACTGCTAAATAGTCAAATTTGGACATCGCTTTTTGATCTCCAGCTGGAAGCATCGTCCATGCGTGTAGCGATTAGGAATCCCTACCAAAATGAATGACGTCTTGGCCATTTAGCAATTAGGCCTTTATAATCTAGTATGAATTTGGACTACGGCGGCACTGACTGTCGCTAGTGTGACTTTCGCCTGGTGGAGAATGGCCTTTTCAGGGCCGCCCCGAGGGCGGGGCGACCGGGGCAGTTGCCCCGGGCGCCGCGGCCAAGGGGGCGCCGCGGCCGAGAGGAAATCCCCGTTTTTTAAAGACTCAAAGACTTGACAAAAATTGTAAAAACTGCACCAATAAATATTTTTGTTACAAATAGTTTAATAATAATTTTGTTGATTAAAACAATTTATTATAGTCGGGGAATGAGTAGTGACTAATTAATTATTCATTGTAACTTTAAACCTTTTTTACAAAGCAGTGAAAGTGAATCATGATAGCATCGCTTTTGGCTGCATGTAAGCCTACTACTGGCAAGCTGATCTTACGCACTGCAAAAATGGATTGAGCGCTCACTTGAGTCCGGCGGTCGCGCAGTTGTGAACTGCGCATACGCCCACCCCGTCACTCATTCATAACCTCAACCCCTCATGTAATTTGATGTGGTGTTGGTGTGTACATTCCCTCTTATTATTTTTGTTCTGTGTCTTACATTAACTAGCAGCATTACATTACATTACAAAACTATAGTAAGTCGTACAAAAGTAGTCCGATGGAAATTTAACAGCTGTGTCCCCACTCACCCACTCTTGCCCTGCAATGTTATCATTTGTGGTTATGTTTATCATGTGTAATACCAGTGTTTCACAAAAAAAAAAATTGGCAACAATGTATCGACTCTCATTGGACTATTTTCGTGAATCTATCTTCTTATTTCTATAAGGGTTTCGTATGTTACGTGGTTACGTCCCTTTTTCTCTCGACCTACAGAACCGATTTGTAAGATTGAGGTGTCATTTTAAAGCTTAGGATAGGCCTATAGCGCAGTGACGAATCGTAATTAAAAAGGTCATATTGTTTCGGGCTTCGCCCCCCTCGCCTTTGATTTATTTATAGAGGGCGCTTTAAAATGTTAACCAACTTTTATTGCAAGTTCTTTAATGTGAATTGTAATTTAACTGCTGATTGCCTTCAGATGAATTTTCAAAGCCAGATAGTAAACCAAAATAGAGCTATGTCACTTCATAATCAACATTCACGTACTGTAGGTGAGTTTCACTCATACAGAATCATAAAATGCGCAATTTGCGCACGGGCCATCTCGTCCTCCTATAACAGCATTGAAAAGTTAGCCATGCACCTAATTTTTTGCTTAGAATTGTAATTTAACATTACAGTTTACTAGATATGCCAATTGTTTAATTTAGGGGGCGCTGGTCAAAACCTTGCCCCGGGCGCCTATTGCCCTCGGGGCGGCCCTGGGCCTTTTTGACTTCGGACGTCTCAGACGCGATTCACTCTCGAGTGCCAAAACGCTAGTGGAGAATGGACAAATTTTTGCGCGTTTCAAACACGATGTCGTCGCGACTCAAAAAAGCTAGTGGAGAGTGGGCCTTAGATTTATAAGCCACTGTAGAATTTTTTAGGAAAATACGTTTGTAGAGGTCGCTATTGGTTAATTATTCACGAAATAATACAATGTTTGTAGAATGAATAACGTGGTTTTTAGGTTTTGAAATAGTACATACAGTATTATGATTCGAGCACAGTCGTTGTCGTAATTGAATATGTTTTTCAAGGTAAGGCATGTAAAGATATGTATTAGTTTTAATTCTACTTTCCTTTTAAACACTAATAAATAAAACACAGTGTTCGGGTAAACATAACATAAAAATGTGGTTTTTATAGGTAATTCATTTTCAAAAGTCAATGTATTCGATACATCCTAACGATTTAGATATACTTGTATTATATCGGACCACAAAATTGAGTAATCTATATACACATTTAATACGCGACATGGTTTTCGCTCAAGGAACTCCTTTCTGAATTTTCAACAGATTTTAATGAATTTAGTGTTATTGGATAAAGGTCAGATAGAAGTTGTTTATAAAGTAAATTGGTAAGTATCTATCCAAACAAATGGGCCTTAAAACCCCTAAAGTTCTAAATTTCCTCGTTTGATTAACATTGATGAGAATATTTAAAAGATTTTCAGCTGTTACGATTAAACACAGTGCACCGGAGGGACGAAAGTGATTATGATTTAAACTTTGGAGATACACTGGTTAACGAACTGATTTAAAAGCATATACAGTAAAAAATACCCAAACCTAATAGCTCAATATCTAGCAACAAGTACAACACTAGTATGTTAATAATCATGGAAATTTTCAAGTTTTCAAATAATTCTGCTAACTTTGAATTTTCCAAATATTTTGCTAAGTATCGGGTATAGAGTATTCACAAATGACTTTTTTACCATCCTGACGATTTACATTTATAACAATGTTTTACAAATAAAAAAAAATACTAATTCAATCCAATTTAATTTAATTTTTTTATTCAGACATACACAACAATGCACAAGAAAGCGTCAATAACACTCAATTATTGTAAAGCGTCAATAGCCTACTTGTATGTTGTATATAGGCTTATTAACAGTATCTACACACTGGTTGACGTTGTCTCTATGCACGGCTTATGGGTAAAAAAAAGTAAACGGACATGATAAGCACTAACCCTGCTAAGAAATCCCGTAGACTACCCCGGGCCAGGGCTGCTCGAAGATCACCCGGCGGGCGGTCCAAACATGCCACCGGACTTCACTTAATGTTTTTTTCTTTTCATCTTGAAATACGCTAATGAATTAAATGGGTTCTTTAAGCCTTGACTGTTAATAGTAGGAAATATAGGTCAAATTTAAAGTTTTAATGTCTCCTATTTGCTATATTTCTTGTTATGGGCCCGAATCGCTAAAGAATTATATATCACCTTATTCCGTGTGATTAGCAGAAATCGATGTAATTATCAGAATAACGAAATTACATAATGCCTTAAGAGAGTTTTTTGCAAATACGGTAAATTAATACGGTAAACTCTAAACGCTATTTAAATAATGATGGATTGAGGTCATTTTGCTGTTTGAAGGTACAAAAGCTCGTTGAAAAGGGATCAATAGCAACCATTAGACATCATTCATAAAATTAAACTATCCTGTGTAACGTAATATACGTAAATTTGCCAACTTAAGGGAGCCGTTCGGCACCGAAAATCTACCCGAAAACATCCAATCGTATTTCCAGCCTTTGGTTGCAACAGTTCATCGTAGACAGTTGGCACGGTCAAACTTGGCCGGCCGGCTTGGTTAAACTTGGCCGTAACTTGGCACGGCACAAAGTTAAGCTGTTTGTTTTATGGTAGTCAAAGAGTGGTTCTAGTGGAAGGCTACCTGTTTTATATGAAAATATTATACTAAAGAAGACCCATAAACCTAGTTATTATCCAGTGACACGGTCGTGTCACGTCGCCAAGTCCCACCCAAACAAACAGACGACGCATGCCTATATAGACATGAAGCAGAATACGGCCAATTTTCACTTCTCAAAAGGGTCACAAAAAGGCCTCAATTAACCCTTTTCTCGTTTTCCATCCGTTTAACTGGGTCATTTATCACTGAAAATCATAAAACTTACTTTAAAGCCCCTCAGTGAAATAAAATATATGCGTTCAAAAGTAGCCTAAAAATGTCAGGAATGTGGTTTCCTACACACAAAAACCTTTTTATTTTTTTAAGCAAAGCTACAGCCTTTATTACTGATGGGAATCACACGAAACTTTGCAGGAATCTTCGTATTTGATCGTATTACAAACCTTTGAGTACAAAGATTAAGTTCATTCACTTTAAATATCACAAATCAAATCAAATATGAGTTTCATAAAACAACTTTGTTTACATTTCATAAGTTAAAAGGTAAACAAAGCAGAAATTTGACATTATACTTTTAATTCGTTTAAAAAACCAAGTCAAAACATCTGCTATAATATTGATTTTACCAGCTGACAATTATAGATTGTGTTATACATAAAATTGTTTTGCTTGTTTTAACATTGCATGGGACCACAATAATTAACATCGTGGTCCCATACAATGTTAATTATTGTCAGAGGAATAAAAAAATTATTAATAAAAAAATTATTAATACCTTCGTCCAAGTTGGCAGTTGAAATGTTGGGTTTGGACCAACGCAATTCTTGGGTAGAAAATAATCCCGGCAGGCCACCCCCCTTATGTCAGAAAACTGTTAACGCCATACAAAATGCAATTTTTGGGCAGTGTGTTGTAAGCTTTATAGCTGTATCTGCCTTGTGTTCAGAAAATGCATGGTAAGCCTTCTTATTGTACTTCCTGAAAAATTCTGCTAGCGACATTTTTGAACTAGGAACTGTTGGAGTTTCATAAATCGCAATGTACAGTCGTTGATGTAGTGAGTTATTAAAAACTCATAATATGATATTATTCGAATTTAATTAATTGTTGGTGATTGACTGATGTATGGAGGAAACCTGTAGCATAAAGCAGTTAATCTTAGGTTGTCTTTACTCAAATATAGTTCTGGGTAGTCTGAATATTTCGCTTACAAAGTTATTCAGGGAGTAAAAGAACCGTACATTTTTTAACTCAGCAGATGTTGCAATAAAACACACGGCACAGTACACGGCACAAACTTATTCATTTAACAATATTTGCTTTATTTCTTGTTTGTTAAGAGAAATTTGGAGAAGGGGGTGGCCAAGACTTAAGATACCTTCAAATTAATACCTAAATTCTACGTTCCGAGATGGCCTGTGTGCAAATTGCGCATTTTATGATTCTGTACGAGAGAAACTAACCTAAAGTACATGTATGTTGGTTATGAAGTGACAGATCTATTTTCGTTTACTATCTGGCTTTAAAATTCATCTGAAGATAAGTTTAATCAGCTGTTAAATCACAATCTATATATTAATACGCAAGCATGTTTCATTTCCTCCTTTTTTCTCAGCTCGTGTTCATCGTAGGATAAATCCGCGCATACCTAAAAAAAGGTAGAAAGGTATAGTCCTGTAGATGAGCAGAATCGCATTCTAATTCACATCGGACTCCAGGGTTACGCCCCACAGGCTTTCAAAGTTCCAATGTTAATCTTATGGAGAAAGGATAATTGAATGAATCATTAGACAGCTGTTGTAAAAACAACTGCTAGAAAATTAGGAAGAACGTATGTTTTAGTTCTAAAATGTTTTTAAGCTTCTTTGGTCCAGATCAACTGAAATTTTGATCGAATTTCGATGAGGAAGCGATCCCTAGTTCACATTAAGGATCTTGTAATAAAAGTTGGTGAACATTTTAAAGCGCCCTCTAGAAATAAATCAAGGGCGAGAGGGGCGAAGCCCGAAACAATATGACCTTTTTAATTACAATTCGTCACTGCGGTATATCCTAAGCTTTAAAATGACACCTCAATCTTAAAAATCTGTTCAGTAGGTCGAGAGAAAAAGGGATGTAACAGACGAAACCCTTATAGAAATAAGAATACATAAGAAGAAGAAATTACAGCAGTGTTCCTCTGTATAAAAACCAGACAAACGAATACAAATAAAATGTTCCGTTTAATTTTAAAGATTTTAATTAAATCTGTTTTCCAACTTAGAGATTTTACTGTTAAAACTAAAAAGGCTAAATATGATAAAAAGTAATGATATGATACCCAAAAACACAAAGTGTTGAGGGGTTGCCAAGTAATAAAAAGGTATGATATCAAAATATGTTCCAAGTCAAAGGCATTGGTTTTAGAATAGCTAGACAAATTGATTGGATCTTTTAATGCTTGGTAAACATTCTGTAAAACATTATTATATTAAATAGAAATCGTACTTGGCCAGCAGATGTGTGGTATTTTATTTTATTTTGTATTGTATTGAACTGTATGTAAATTCATAATTTCCCTATTCATCTTAAGAGTCTGCACTACCTGCGCCATCTCGGCAGTTTGTCCCATAAGAGCAATGTTAAATTTGAAACATCACTGTGAGTTTGTTTTTCGTCGGAAAATTTTAAACTTGATGTCATTTTAAATGTTACCATAGTATCTAGTGCTTGACGTGATAAAAAATTAATTTAAAAAATTTTCCACTCGAATAACGAATAAAATATAAACACCATTTTACACCATTTTTAAACCACTTTTAAACAATTTTTAGTAGGTTTATTGAAAATCTATCCACGTCATGCACTCCGCCATTCCCTTATGGTAAACATATTCAAGTTTCATGCAAATCCGATGTAAGATTATCGAGATATGGTGTTTCAAAGACAACAGTAATCTTTTGAATTTAACATTGTTCTTATGGGGCTAAAAATCCAAGATGGCGCAGGTAGTGCAGACTCTTAATATATCCCCATTAGTAAATAGGTTTAACTTTGCTAATACATCTGCTGGCCAAGTACGGTTTCTAGATAAAACAATAATGTTTTACAGAATGTTTACAAAGCAAAAGATCCAATCAATTTGTCGAGTAGGCTAAAACCAACATCATTGACTTAGAACAAATTTTGATATCATACCTTTTTAAGCCTTGGCAACCCCTCAACACTTTGTGTTTTTGGGTATGATATTCAACTACTGTACAAGTATAAACAGGGGAAATTTTTGTTGTTTGGACACCGAAGAGAATTGCAGAATGTACAACTGTCAGATATGATCAAGAATAGATAGCAATAAGTCAAAAACTTCCAAGATTTTACATGGAGCATTTGATCATTTGCTTCCAGTTTGATTGAATCTCCGAGTACCAAGTTTATTTCCCATCCGCGAATAAATTCACCTTGACAATTAATTGAAAACATAAATTAAATAACCCCGTCGCAGCAGACTTGCATACTCAGCGAATTTCCAAAGGAAATAGAGAAGTTTTATTTTCCCTATAAACTGTAGGAATGAGTATGAAGGTTTACTGCCATGGGATGTTAAAAAATGTAAGTTGACAGGAAATTTAACTGTTAGGCAAGGCAAAATATTGAAAATTATTAATATTTGGCTATTTTTCATTTTTTCCTATAAAACCCCGTTGGGGTGAAGGATTGTCGCAATGTGAGTGTTGTAAGTAAATATTATTTAAACCTTACCTCGTGAATGTAAATACAAAATTTTACCAACTTATGTAAAAAAATAAGCTAGATACAGAGTTTTGTTGTATCCCATAAGAATAACACTGTAGTCTCCGGAATCTTTTGAGCCAAGTTAAAAATTCAAAATAATAAATTATTCGTTTTTTAAGCTCTTTTTAATGGTGTAAAAATTAAGGTCCAAAAATGCGATATACCCATTTTGATCCCTTAGAAAATCCATAAAATCCTCTTCCCATAACCCGATTATTCTGGTTTGCTAAATCATGAAAATAGACCTGGTCTTACACCTTCATAAATAATTTCATCAAAATCAGAGGTCCTCTTAAAAAAATATTAATTCCACGGACACACATACAGTATGTATATACCGAGTGTCCCAGACCACCCTTTTAAAACCTACAGAATGGATTATTCACAAAAACAAATCGTGCCATTATAGGTAAACCAGTTGCGCTCTGTCCATTGATGATAATTTTAATGTACAGGGTGTACCAGAAGTAACTTATCCAAACCGGAAGTCATTAATTTTAAACACGAACCCCTACTTTTTATGCTATTTTTGGATTCTAGATATAATTTTAAGACTACTTTACACTTTAATGCGTATCCCTAATCATAACGGTTAGGGAGATAATGGAGGTAGAACTTTGATTTTTTTCCCATAAGAATAACGTAGAGCAAATTGTCATATCCATTAACACTGAAACTTTTGCCTTTAACATAACTCTCCAAGCATAAAAATATCTTAAAACCTCATTTTAGATAATATTTCACAAAAAATACCGATTTTCATATAATTAATTTTAGTTTTCTACACATTTTAAATAATTTCCACCACATTGACAAATTAATGGAAAAATAAAAACAAAAACTATGGCAAAACTAATAATTTATGATGCTAAAGCGTTTAAAAGAAGAAGCTAAGGCATTTGTATGCTAGGCCTCTTTAGTTTAAAGAGAAATTTACAGAGATAATGGATGTGAAATTTAGCCCCATGTTATTCTTATGAAAAAAATAAAACTTTGACCTCTATTTTCTCCCAAACCGTTAGGATTAAGGATGCATATTAAATTGTACCTTAATACCTTAATACCTTAATACCTTTATTGAAATGGCGACCTAACTCAATAGGTAGTTTAAAGCCAAGTATGAATGAGAGATGAGTGTAGGATGATTGTGGCGCGATCTTGTCGTCTTGTTACTGACTAAGGCCGACATTCTCCTTAGACAGGACTGTTAATTCATAGCCCAACAGCCAATGGTATCTAGGGACCTACAGTTTAACGTGGGATCCGAACCACAATTTCAACCTCCCATATACGAATTGGTCTAATTATGAGAAGTAGTGTTAAAATTATGTGAAGAATCCAAAAATACCATAAAATGTGGAGGTTCGTATTTAAAATTAATGACTTACGGTCCGGTTAGGTTACTTCTGGAACACCCTGTACATTGAAATTATTACCAATGGATAGAGCGCAAACGGTTTACCTATAATGGCACGATTTGCTTTCGTGAATAATTGAATGAATGAATGAAAAAAGTGCTTTATTTACAAGTTTACACAAAAAATTTACACAAAAATAAAACAAACACTTGTAGAACAATGGTTATTATTGTAACCGTCTGTTCGGTTGGCACTATATGTGATGTGCTCCAGGAAAAGGGACCTTATGATACACGACCAAAATTTTCAGTACAGCCAATTTTGTGGAATAAGGTCAAAAATATCATTTTTTAGGTTTTTATTTAAATTAGTAGTAAATATATTTTTCTATATAGAAAATCTATTTTTAATTAAGTTATTAAGTTGTAAAATAATTTAATATCGGTTTTATTGAATCCTTGCACGATAAACAAAAGGGACCTTAACTTACTCCATTTAAATAGCATTGAAGTAAGTTAAGGTCCCTTTTACATTCCATACATTGTTGTAGTATTTACTTGGGGGAATCATTATACCTTTAAGTAACAATGTAATATTTCTCCATAGATTAAGCATATATATGCTTAGTCTATGATTTTACTATGTTTAGAGGGGGATTTTTATATTTTTTTACTGCATATCACTGGCTGAAAGTCTGCTGTTGTTATTGACTGTATTGTTTACATGATTGAATTCTAAAGATAAACAATGACATGTAAAATTAAATTGGGGGGCCAGCAGTTACTTTTACCAAATTGTTGCTGGGGGCTCTCCTGTAAATAAAAAAATTGCTTATTTCAGAAAATTAGGCCTTACTGTAAAGAAGTCCACAAAACTTACTATGCCCAGATCTAGGCCCAGAACCCATTGCAAATAGGTCTTCTAATGAAGAAATATTACCAGAGTTTGAAGAGGAAGAAGAAATGTTAGGCCTATTGACTCCAAAGCCTAGAAAGAGAGCGCGGAAGCAACAAACCAACAAACCGAAAGCGGCCCATGAACCCCCAGAACTTGGAAGAAGAAGAAGAAGAAGAAGGAAAATGTTTGACCTCATGTACATATTTTTTAAATATCACTCAGCATACAAATATCACCATAACTGTTTAAACTGTAATAATACAGCACATTGTTTGTAGAAAATATGAAGTTGAAAATTATTACCTAATTTTCTTCCAAAATATTTGAATTTTTTCACTACCCTTAGTCATTTATTTGTTATAAAATGAAAGAAAATGTTTCAATACCATGTGATCTTATATTTCTTTTATTGCCCAGAAAATTTGCAACATTTTGATACCAAATAGGTAGAAATTTAGTAATAAATCATGCATGTTTCATTAGGTTAAACTTTGTTTAACTTTAAACGTGATTTACCGAAAACTAACATTTTGAAAAACGACATTTCAAACTTCCCTAACTTTGTCAAATATTAAGATAGAATTTTTTCAAAACTACCATTGGATTCAGCAAGAAAAATACTACAAGAAAAATGTGAATAACTCAAAAAGTGTCTCATTTATCATAAGGTCCCTTTTCCTGGAGCACATCACATATATGGCAGTAACTATGACAAAAGTAAAAAGAGAAATACACTTTAATATACCATACGGTAAATTCAACAAGAATTATTTTTCATGGGGAAAGCATTCTTTTAAAAATTAAATTCTTTAATAATTTCCCACCTATATTGCCATGCTCTTTTAAGGTAATCTGATAGGACACGCCAATTCTTCCCATTTAAATACTGAGTATATTTAAATTCATTTAAAGTATTTTTTCCAAACCAGAATGTTCTTATGTGTGCTAGAATAGAGGGTAAATTGCGATAAAATGATAGGCCGTTTCGTGAACATTCAAATTACAAAGAGAGCAATTATAATTTTTGACAATCCACGGTTTGTAATTGAAATCTATTACAAATCTATTAGTTCCGCCCTAGCTTTTATTGCCCACGATATTACATCAACATTGTTGGAAGGTCGAGCGTTAGCAATTGCTGGCGGTAGACAGAGGTACGCTAACGGCCGACGCACTCCCCCCTCCACCTCCCCCGCACCACCACCGCAACCGACCTCAGTTTTCGTGAATAATTAGTTTTGTAGATTTTAAAAGGGGTGTACGGGTGGTCTGGGACACCCGGTACATAGACAGTAAAATGTACGAATTTTTGTTTGGGTTCAGGTGGCGTCCCTGGTGGCTGTCAGCAGCACAGCAGCAGCACAGCGTTCACGCGCAGTCATGGTGCGCACCCATATACCCATCTCTCTCTCTCTCACTCGCATTTCCTCTGAATCTCCTGACCAACTCTTGACTGTGTATTTGCTTATTAGGGTAGTAAAATTAAGCCAAAAGTACCAGGGGGACCGAGCTTGAGCTCGGTAAAATTATTACTTTAGTTCTCACACAAAGCTCGTTCGCTCCCCTCACTCGCCCTCTTCCATTTTAAAGACGAGCTCGTTCGCTTCGCTCACTCGCCAAGCCGGCGGGTGCTGCACTTTGGTATAATTTCCCAAGCAACAAGTTAAAGATGTAACACATTGGTTTATATCTACAGTTATCAGTTGATTTTTGTTCAATTAAAAAATCTCCATAAGGATAACATGGAAACTTTGAAGTGCTCTAGCGCGAAAAACGGATTTTTCCCAGCTATGGGACCAGCTCCAATCGATTTCTGATGGCCAAAACCCCCATATTCAATAAAAAAATCCAAAATCCTTGGAGCGAAAAAAAAACTTTGCCCGGACAAACGGAGCTTGTTTTAGAGTATAAGATAAGATATGGCTGAAAAATGAAATAATTTTTGGACAGCAGATTTTTGCTGAAATGTGTTCTATGCCATCCCCTGACCTCCCTCAGAAAAGTCCCCTGAAATCCCCAGTGGGCAACATGCCTAAAAATGATGGGATGGCCCACGTGGAGTCAGAAATAAATCTTTCTTTGACCAGTAGGTTTATGTACATCAAATTAAAGCTCTTAAGTAGTAGAATTTAATGCCGCAAACCCCATCTTAAAGGGTTACTTGAGTCGAAAACGGCAGCCTGTCAAACTTTGAATAAAAATCAAATTTTAACCTAACCGCTTAAAAATGTAATTTTTTAAATACTTGACCTTTCGAGTTGCGGTTTGCGGCAAATGTTTTCTTTAACAATTACCTTTGAAAATGCGGATAGCTAGTCATATGCTTATCGTACTACCCTTGAACCATCCTCCACATGGACGTCCCAAATTAAGTTAAAAAAAATTAGTTACAAATTAGAAATTAGTCCAAATTAGTTAAAAAAATTCCTAGTCCATAGCCATGCTATACATAATTTTGAAGGTCTTAGTAAGGAGAGTACATAGCCGAAATCCAGACCTCAAAAGGTTAAACATGTCGGAAGTTATTGTATTTCAAAATTTTGATAATATTATTTTATCCTGAGCTTTGAACGCCTGCCATTTCACTCCCGATAGTTATATTGAGTTCGGGTTTACGGCATTGTATTCTACATTTTAAGACCTTTAATTTGATATATATATAAACCTTCTGAAACGTATTTAAATTTAGTATGCTTAATATCAAACTTTAATGTAACTCCTTATGGGCCAACCCCTCATTTTTAAGCGTGATCCCCATATGGGATTTCTGGGGACTTTTTGGAGGAAGGTCAGGGGACGCCATAGAACACATTTCAAAAGAAATTGGCTTTCCAAAAATTATTTCATTTCCCCCACTAATTTTACTTCACTATATCTGCAGCGTATAATTCGCGTGTTTGAGCTAGAAATTATCTGTGTGAAACTAATTTTTAGTTTATTTTATCACAAAACTTGTTCATTTTATTTTATAATATCATACATTATTTTCATCTAACCATTTTAAAATTAATTTGTAAACTTTAAAGGTGATTTTAATCTAGTTTTTGAGTGTTAAAGGACGAATTAAAATCTAATTTTTTATTTAACATGGACAGGTTTGAAGGTAGGAAGAAGACTGGGAAAAAGTTATCTTCACGAAGAAAATCTAGCAAGTAGCATATTTAAAAAATAATTTCTTAAAGAAAAAAAAATATTTTCAAACAAGCGGTAAGAAAATATGTTTGTTGGTGGTAGGGTTATTATTGATAGGTATATATGCAATGAAAAGTGTTTAATCGTTTTATAAGTCTATCTTTGGTAAGTACTTTCCAGTAATCCTAGTTAAACTTATTTATGAAGTCCCAAAAATTTTAAAAACAAATCTTAAGATTTATTACAAATCATATATGAAGTTTTAATTGTTTAAGTGCACTTCAAAGAGTGCAATGCGTATAAATCCTTATCATTGTTTAGTGAACGCAACTCCAAAAAAAATCTTGAAAGTTTTAGTCACTAAAGTAATGTATAGTAAAAAAATAATAAATTTTATTCCGCTGACAATAATTAACATTGTACGGGAATTCACATTTGTAGAGAATTTACATAAATTCTTTCTATGTGTTTCACAATTAAATTTCACAATTTCGGATTTTTCAACAAGATTATTGTTAATTTATTCAATACTCAAAACTTTTTTCAAGTCTTCCAATTATTTTTTAACTGATTTTTTTTTCTTTTTTCTCCTTTCTTCATTCTTCTAATAATCACTAAAGACTAGATTAAAATTATATCCAAGGAGAAGATGTTACAACAATAATAATAATAATATTAATAACAGATTTTTTAGAGAAGAAAATTTTTTTCTAATAAGCGGCAAGCAAATTTGTTCGTGGCCGTGGCTGGTTGCAAGGGATGGACCACTATCATTACTGTCTCGAAACTCGGACTTAAAGTAAATTACTTATATTATGTTCGATGAAGAAGTTAAAAATGTGTTGTACTCCGAGATTGAAGGTAGCTCTACCTTGGCTCAAAATTTCATAATAACATTGCTTTCGTATAGTTAAATATGAGCGAGCGAAATTTTCCGGCCTAGGGCGGTAATGGAAAAGGTAGTAGAGAAGTCTAGAATATTAGAAGGTATTTAACAACAACAACAACAAATAACAAATCAGTGACGTAGTTAGTAGCTCAGCTGATAGCAACTGTTAAATATGTGTGACGTAGATGGGAAATTAGTGCTTTTCCATTCGAATCAGCTGTATTCACTTACCGTTAGAGTATTAGTTTTGGTGGCCTTAGCTGATGTGAAGTGGTTGCCTAGCAAGAATTAATTTGCCTTTTGATACAGAAATATACTCATTTATAACACTATATTTTATTTTGGCTCATGCAAGTTGCGTAGGCTGAAAAAATGTTTGTATTTACTACATAAACATTATTGTTTTTCTTGTAATTTTATGTATTTAGTAAAACTTACTTTTTCAGCATATCTTTCCCTTTAAATAAATCTTTGTTTGGTTTCGTAAGATAACTTCCATTCTTTGTATTAACTAGTATACTTGTTGCTCGAAATCAAGCAGTTTAATTTTGATTTTTTTTAAATATTTTTATTAGTCCTAACTCAATTACTCTTGTCCAATCCAATATTGTGATTATCAGTATACGTAACTACACTTATTTACAGATGTACATATACCGAATTTTTAAATGCTCAGCTCATTCCCAATGTTATTCTAACAGAAAAAATATAAAATTTCAAAAATTTAGAAAATATAAAATTTTATATATTTTTTGTTAGTTAGGTGGTCTAACAATATTGTAAAGAGTACTTTGGGTTCGAATGGTCTGATCAAAGGGTATTGTTAAAATATTATTTAAATTAAAATTAAATTTTCTGGAAACTTTCTTAGTGAAGAACTGGTAATCCGCTATATGGTTTATGCTTTTTTAATTTTATAATTAGGGGCTTTTTCCCCTATGAGCCACTATTTTTTAATAGTTACAGTACTCCGACTATTCGAGGTAAATTTGCAATGTTTAATTAATATTTGCATGACAATTTTTATAACTGAATTTTTTTAACTGAGTAACAGTTACTACAGTTAAATTGTATTAAGAAGCTTAAAGTTTTGTATAAACTTAGCTTAAAAGAAAATCCACTATATTTAGAAGTTTAACACTCTTAAAACGTTGAACAGAGAGTTAAGGAGGGAACTTTTTCTTAATTTCAAGGTTTTTTATTGCTTTTGTAGATCAACTGCAAAACATTGCATTAACATTTGTTGTACTGTATGTAGCTGAATTTTGCATTTTGCTTCCTCATAAGCTTGATGTTTTGTATCAACATTTAGAAGTTTAACAATCTTAAAAATTTAATAAAAAAAATTATAATAACTGCCAGCTAGTATTATATGTTTTTCTTTTACCTGTTGAATATTAAGGGATTTCTCTGTTGCATATACTGTTAGATTATAGATTGTTTGGGAATTAGTGACATAAATGTAACTTTTAAACATTTAACTTTTTGTCGTATCTCAAATCGTCATTTTAAGACCGATTTGCAACTTTTATTATATCTGAATTTTATATAACTTGTTAGTAGAACTAACTACAGTTATATTGTATTTGAAGTTTGAATTATGCAGTCACTGATCTTGTAAAATATGCCTGTAACTTCAACCGAATTTAAGGGAAGTCACTAGAATAATTATATAATAAATAATTAGTTCATAACATACATTTCAATTTCCTAAAGTATAGTATTTTTGGGTATAATAGGGGTCTTTGGCAGGTTCCAAACTTTTTGTTCATGTTTTCCTATTTTTGTTTCAGAGAAATTATTTATTACTTCAATGATCTTCAAAATATTTTATTTAGTTTATTAATTCTACTCTGTCATCTATTGTACTAACTTTATTTATTTCATACTTTTTGCGCTAGGAGGGTGAGGCAAGGCATGGCGTCAATCCCCCGACGATTCTTTTACTACAGTGTAATAGCTTTTAAAATCCTTAAAAATTTTAATTTTAATTCTTATGGGATGGGAAGATCCTAAACATTTGACACTTGGTAAAATACAATCTAATTTGGCGAACACTACGAGGGGGTATGGAAGCGAAGGCCTCAACTAGCCTGTTCAGTGCTTGAGATTTTTACATCAATTTACGAATAGGGGCAACTAATTAGGTGGCAAGGGAGTGGAGCCTCCATCCAGCATAAAACCCAGCATATTTGCATGGTTGATTATGATTTTACAACTCTCTCAATTTTAAAAATTACGGAGAACTAAGAAGTGTTTTTAAAACTAGCCATAGGCGATTTTCAAAGCTTTTCATTATTGTTGATTATGTCTAGTTTTAATTAGCCGGTTTTCTTAATGTCTTGGTTGACAAGATCGTCGGTGGAAGTATCCTTCTTACACTCGACTTTATAGTAATTTACGAATTTAGGACAACCCCTAAGGGGGCATGGGGGCGGAGCCCCCATCGAGCCGTAGGCGAGTAAAATACTATAATACCAAATAGTTAGTGAAGACCGATCAAATAATTTTTGGGATAGAATGTTACTAGGGAGCAGGTAGAGAGTTGGACATCTGAGGAATTTAGGACAAAATGTTACTGGGACAATTGTTACCTGGGACAAAATGTTACGACGCGGATTTATCGGAATATGATGTACATCGTGATTTAGTTAGTTATTTTTATTTTTTATTTATTTATTTTTTGTGGACTTTACAGGACAGTTGAAGTATCGTTGCTTTCAGTGGCCAGTATACGGCTTGGTTATTTGTTAGTGCAGTGTGAAGTACTCTTTTAAAATAGTTATTTAAAGTTATTTAGTTACTTGTAAACTTGCATATTTCGAAGGGTCGAAAAAAATAGTATGCCTTATTGTTAAAGAGACATTAATAACTATGAAAAATAAAACTACTTTCGTTTTACAGTAATCACTATCAACTCAAAAACAAAACAATGTTTTGATATACCTTTTTGTTAAATTTTTCACAGTACGTTATAAATAAAATAATGTTACTTTTAATTTAATTTGTTATGACCATTTTTATATTCCTTAGTTCTTTTGTACTGAAATTTATTAAACAAATCAAATTGACATGAAGGTTAAATGTAGGTTGACAAACGATATTCACTTAAAAGAAACAAATATACCCTTAAAAGATTACAAAAATTCTTTTCTATCAACTGTTAAAAGCAATATTCTAGGGTTGTTTCCACAATAACATTCTAAATGAGCTATATTAATAAAATTTTGGGGGTTCTTTTTGTAATAATAAATTAAACAGCTCTACTTGTTTGTTATACATAAGCCACTATTTCTTTTTAGGTTATTTTGAATTGCCGTTTTCTTAAAAACACATCAATTGAAAGAAGACTATTTACTGAATATTGTGTGAGAATTTCATGTTTATAAGTTTCACAGTTTTTGAGGTGTGCTTGCTTAAAGTCATCCATGTCACCGATGAAAGCGGCGAACGCATCTCCTTCCGAGGCCGCAACGGTGCGCGCTGGGTTAAATATATAGCTGTCTAGACGGTCTTTCGTATTACTTATCGCTACCATGAGATTCGTTTTGAGTTAGTGAAAGTATTACTGACCTATTAAATAATAACATAAATAATAACCGCGTACTGTAAACTGTACTGGGGGCTGATTATGTGTATCAGACCCGGTGTCACGACCGCGGGCGACACAGCGCCCTACCCGGGCCCCAATATTTGGGTCTTTCTACCCAATATTTTTTGTCCTAATGGAGGAGAAGAAGACGAAGGAGACGTATGAACTGGTCTTTGACTTTATCAAACATATTGCACCAGCACTCAACCCACAAGTTGTTTTAAGTGAATTCGAAAGATTCCTCCCAGGAAGCTTTGAGAGTGAAATTCCCAAGCAGCCACATTCTCGGCTGTTTCTTTCACTCATTAAATGTAAGTTTTTAAATACTTGGTGAATTTCAAATTTATTTGTAATGCAGTATACAGAAATGACCACACTATTAATACGATTTTTTGACATTGTGGTAGCGAACGTGAATATCTATCTATATTAATAAAATTAGAGTTTTGTCTGTACGTTGCTTAGAATTTTGAAATTTTTGGTTATTTTTACTTTTTATGCATAACAGAATCCAAAATCGGTGTCATCTAAATTTCTTTCCCTCTGTCTGTCTGTCTCTCTCTCTGTCATTCTGTCTGTAACGCTCATGGGTCCTATTTTGTCCTCTTTTCACTGGATAACGACTTTACCTAGGGGTCTAAATTTTTTTCATGTCATAGACTAGAGTGGTGTGAAGGTTCATTACAACTTTAATTGACTTAGCGACCTTAGGGCTTTGCCCCATAGTATGTCAAAGTAGCCAAGTTGTGCTAAAATACCAATCTTTAATCTCTTTTCACACGACAAGGGCTTTAGTAAATGATATGAAAATTTTTATTATTGTTAAATGTTGAAATTAGAACGATTTTAGCTGCTCTAAAGCATCGTTCGTCAAAAAGGCTCTCCCTCATAGTAAAAGAAATATTCAATGTTAATCTTATGGGAATATTTAATTCTACCTTTTTATCTATGCTCTTTAATCAGCTGGATTAGACAGTTTGTCATTTTCACCACAGATGGCAACACTTAAAATTTTAAATACAGACTCTTTCATATCTAACCCTTTAACTTTTCACTGGCCTAAATACAGTGAATAAAGTCAACTAATTCTTGGTTCTAAATATGAATATTAAAATAATTTATGGAAATTATTACAAAACGAGTTTTGACCCTTAAATCTTAAAATGTTTCTTATTATCATTACAAACTAATTTTAGTTCCCAATTTAGCTTTCATTGCACTTTCTGACAAAAAGAGGTGTATTTTATCAAACACAACATGTAGTTAAAACCAATGAGGTTTATAAATTGCTCAATTTTTCAAGTAGTTCGGGTATAGACGGGGCAATATTAATGTGTAAAAGCTTAATGAGTAGGTTCTTATGAAGAAGTGAGAAAGTCGCTCAAAAACACTCATAGTACCACTGTAATTTTCATTCAAGGATCATGCTGATTGGTTGAATGGAATCAGATGGTTTAAGAACATATTTGCAGAAGTTTGTTATTGTTTTTTATTTTGTGTAAACAAACAAATATACTTATTTTGACATTTAGAAGGTAAAAAGAACGCTTCCCGTGGCAATAAGGAAAAGTAATCCCACCATCAATGCTTAATTTTTCTCCGTTTTTCGACATAACTTTTTAACATGGGATGTCACTATTTATTCGGTTTTGTATACATTGGCAACACATGAGGTTTTAGGTAAATAGGTAAAGTCTAAAGACAAAAAAATTGAATTAAGTAAACCTAATATCTACACTGCGGTGCGGTGGCTATACGTTACTGACAGATGTTGCGTGGTTTTACTTGGTTTGGGAATTAAAATGTTAACTAATTTTGAATTTAGATTTAATATTGTACATGTCTGTACATATCTTTCATGGGTAGAACAAGATGCAGGGGTTCAATACATTGGATTTGACATATAGCTATCGTCACACCCAATCAAGGATTCAATATTAGATTTCATAAGAATCTATAATATTTTTTACAAGTCTGAGTTTTCTTAAATCTTCTATAAGTTTAAACTCATAGAACTATAAAGTAAATCACCATACGAATATAAATGTTTAATCAAACTGCAACAAAACCATTAATAGAAATAACTTCTAGACTAAATGAAAAATGGATTTAACAAGATTTTGACAAATTTGCCTGGTAGCTATTAAGCATAAAACTTGATATCTAGATACGTTAGAATGAACCAACTGAAGGTTATGAATTTGTGAAATCATTAATATCATTCGTTTAATAAACTGTACACACACCCCGTGCGAAGAACGGGTACTCAGCTAGTACTATATACAATAGTTACATTGAGAATAAACGAGTTTGAATTAAATCCTGCATTCCCTTGAATTAGTCATATCAAACGCATACCCGTGTTTGAAACCAATTTACTTTGAGGCTATCTTTCGCAGCGAACATGAAATACATGTGACATCATATTATGATAGGTAAGGCCAGGTGCACACGAGCGTCTTGAATCTGCGTCGACGCGGCATTATCTTGCGGCGGCATTTAAGCAGTGTGTGTAATCAAATGGAATGGTTCACACGAAAGGGGTAGCAGCAGCGTTGCAGCGGCCGTGATGCTGCGTCGATGTGGCTGCAAGCTTCACGCTCGCGTCGGCGTTCTCGGTTCACACGAGCGTTTTGCACCTGCGTCGATGCAGCTTCCTTCTGCAGCGGCGTTTGAGCAGTGTATGTAATCAAATGGTGCGGTACACACGAGACGAGTGCAGCAGCAGCACATCTGCGTAGATGTGGCTGCAATATTGGAGACTTGCGTCACTGCCCAAACGTAGCTGCACTGCCTCTTCTCTCAGTGTTGCCACATGTCCATAAAAAAACACAATAATTTTGAATAATACTAATAAAAATAAATAATTGATATTTTATAAAATATGAATTATTTAGATGAAAAATAAACGTCTTAAGGCCAGTTAGTATTCTGCCGTGCCATTGTCATTAAAAAGTTACTCAGTACTTAAGTTTTCAAATAAAAAAAATTGTGATATATGTTATCCTGTAACTAATTTATTTCAATTAATATAGACCGAATCGAGCAACTACACCTTCAAATGCATTAATAAGGGAATAATAATACCAATGTTAATTGATTCCTGCGTAATATAAAGAATACTAATTTACTCTTTACAATGAGACCATTACTTAAATTCCAATTATGTATTATGTTTAATAAATTGTAAAAAATTGTATTTTACATATGCAGAATGGATGAATTCTTACCACTGTACGTTTTCGACTACAGTAAACATGTTTTTTTACTTGAGGCAATAATAATAATGATAGCCAAGCAATGTTCTCTCATAAGTAACTGTTTGAAGGGTTCCCTACGATATAGTTTGTATTTCCCCTCCCAAATTTGCTATTTACGTTAAGGTGGCATTGTTATTGGCAGTACAGAATTCATGGTCTAAAGTAAATATTTGGCACATGGTCTGAGGTAGATAGTATGCTAGCTTAAATTAGCCTTGTCGTTAAAGCCTTTCCATTTTCAAATTCAACTTCAAACAACATTTCACCCATCTGAAAGTCATGTTTGTCAACTCGAAGATTGACAAACATGACTTTCAAAAAAACAACCTCGCCCCTGCCACACAAAACGATGAGGGCCGTCCTTAGAAATACTCTGCCTCCGCCTCCTCATCACAAGGAGAGGATCACAGGTCCTATGGATCACAGGCGCTAATGGTAATTGTTGTTACCTTTCTATTCATTGTACGCATTGTAATAATTATTTTACTCATTGTAATTATGGTACCGGTAAATTAATTAGCAAACTTTACCTTGTCACTTCAAAGGACACAAAAAAGACTAACAAATGCTCCTTTTACTAAATAGGAACTCACCCAAGGTGTACCTAGTGCTTCCTATTCTTTATAGTTAGAATATAATTATAAACTAAGAATGCAGTTTTCTTTTATATTCCTTCATTATTTTTCATCACTCCGTATACGAAAGTGACAACTTGCCGTACAGCTGAGACCTTGGAAAGTAGTCATTTCCCAAACTGTCACCTTCAGCTGATTTTACTGACCTGTACGGAAAGTAATGTTTGTAAACATTACTTTCAGTCCAAGGTAAACAAACTTTTCCGTACAGCAACAATCAGCTGGGTTTAAAACAATAGTATATTTCGTCACTAGTCCGGAAAGTGGTCGTTATCGGTGCAAGATCGAGTTTCAAGTACGAGGCGAAGCCGAGTTATATAGTTAAATAGTTGAACTATTTACAACTAAACAATCAGCTGTTTGACCTTTATATATTGGAGTCAACGAGGTTTAAGTTACTGTAAGCAGAATAGCAGCGCTAGTGGTGTCCAACATTGGAAGTTTTTTTCCGGCCTAGTCCCGAAAACCACTGTTTCGAGGTCTAGTCCCGAAAACTTTGTTTACCAACACGTTTATCCAACCCACCGGGAATCAACTAGTTTTGATCACAGCTGACCGTTCCGAAAATAACGTTTATCGCAATGGTATGATGAAAATTAAATTTTGAATTCCAGCTTTGTTTACTTTGTCCAATGGCGAAGAATTTACAAAAATAATCCTCCTTTAAAACTTCCACATTTATTAATAATTGCGTCGTGATGAAAAGTATCGTTCACAACTCGTCCGGAAAGCCCATTTCCAGGCTCGATAGTGTTTTCCACACTCGGCTTCGCCTCGCGCGTAAAACACTATCTCGCCCAGAAATGGGTTACTTTCCGGACTAGTGGTGAAATATACTATATTTGAGCACTGATCGATACTTCGATAGCATGAATATACTGATTTTTTTTAATCCACATGACTATTATGGCAATTTATAATCATATGTTGCATAAACACAAGTGAACGTCAAACTAACGATACGTGTGAACTGACTATTTGCAGCACGGCCGCGTCGACGCAGCGTGCACGCAGAGTGTTTTGACGCTCGTGTGAACCGGGCCTAAATCAGTACCACGTCTCTTCTTCACCACGAATAAAAAATTTATGATTGAGGATTTTCTGTTTTTCTTGTAAAAAAATGTTTTTGAAACAGTCTAATATCAGATGAATAATTTAACATCGATTGCAGCGTTTCTGACGCGGTGAACATGCACCATCCAAAAACTCCGGTATGAAACGAAAGCATTGGACGAGAAATCCATTCGCTTTACTGTATAATCAATGATTATATAGTACTCTAGGAGTAACCTACGCTTATATGCGTGTAAATAAACGGAAAATAAGGATAAGGCAACATAACTTTAAAAAAAAATTTCAAAAACCAAAGACATGTCAATGATGTTGTAAGACCCAACCCACACAATATATTAATACATATACTTAACTTTTCATTATGTTATTATTCATTTTATTATTTCTTGGAAGTAGTAAACAAATAGATGGCTTAAAATTATTTCACTCCTTACTGTACAAAGGGTACAGCTAGGGGGTAGGCTATTTATTTTGATGCGATTTTGATTAATTTCAACCTTATTTCAAAGTTAGTTTCTGTACGTTAGTATTATTAACATACACTTTGCCACTAACTGTTTGCTATGTTGCTTTTGAAATTTGTCAACTTTTGCCGAACAGGCGATCGTTCATTGATATACAGTTTTTTGTGTCATGAAGCCAAATAGATAAATTTAGAAAAATTTCCATTTTCTTTTGGACTGGATGTGTCTATTTTAATCATAATGAGAACTTCAATAAACTATATATTAATAGGCAAGCATGTTTCATTTTATCCTTTTTTCAGCGTGTGTGCACAGAAGGAGAAATTCGCGCATTCCGCGACGAAAGGTACTTAGTTGCCTGTAGATGAGCAGAATCCCATTAATTCAGATCGGCTTCCAGGGCTGAGCCAGGGCCTATGATATCTAACGGGCCTGTATACTTCCCCCCACCACCAAAGTCACGTGACTAAATGCGGCCGATCTGCAGTACAAGATTCCATAAGATAACATTGTGAAAACGTGACATCCCTCACTTATTTTCCATCTCTTAGGAATTACGGTAGATAATAGGTTATTCGACAAGACTTTTATATTCTGATTTAAATAAAATAATAAACAAAATTATACCATTACTGCAAAATTCTAAAATATTCTTAGAAATTTACTACGATATAAAGTGAACAATTGCGTTCAATTTATAGTTTTGTTTACACTTATCAGCTGTTGACATAAAATTATATTTCATTGCTAGTGATGATTTTTTAGAAGGTAAAATATAAAATTTAACTTGTTTTTAACGAAAGTAAAAAGACTATTAGGCAATCTACTAATTTAATACGTTTATTCCATGTCTTATTCCCAGAAATATCTTTGAAAACATTTAAAGAAAACTATTTTCAAAAAAGACAATACACCCTACAGTGGTAGGCTATTAATTGAAATTTTTGTTTTACCTAAATAATGTGTTTAAGTTTTGCAAAGCATAACTTTATTAGTATCGTTCAATTTGCAATTTAATGACGGTTATAATAATATGGAACACTTAAGACTTCATTGAATTACATTTAAAAGTACACGCAAAAACTATAGTGAAGTCACGCTATTGCAATTCTTTTAAAAATGGAGTTGACAGCTGAAATTCGGCCGCATCCGGTCATGTGACCAAACATATATGCATGCAGGCCCGTTATTTTTCGTAGGCCCCGGCTGAGCCCTATAACTCTATACTACAAGCTTTCAAAGTTTCAATTTTAATCTTATAGGAGAAGGATAATTTAACAAATCATTAGACAGCTGTTGGTAATTACAATTGCTAGCAAATCAGGAAGAACATATGTTTCCTCAATAAAACATTTTAAACTACTTAGTTTATGATCAACTGAACTATTGGTTGAATTTCGACCAGTGGGCGATCCCTAACTCTTTTTATTGTTATTAGTCCATAAAAATATAGATTTGTATGTTTTTTTACATATTTTTGAAATAGGCTAATAAATTGTATTTCGCGTATTATAGCCTATCACGGTAGGCAAGAAATAGTTTTACTATACAGTACCTATGACTAGCGCATGGACATTGGTTAAAAACAAACAACTTAAGCACCACTGAAGAAATTATGAGGGAAGTAATATACACACTCAAACAGATTTCAATGCATTTCTTATGGGAAATTTTATTGCGGCTCACTAGTTTAGTAATGCGCAGAATGACTTCAATAACAAACTGTGTATGAAGTGAACGAGCTCGTCGTGGGTGGGCAAATTAACTCGTCTTATAGAGGAGTTAGCAAACTAACCAACCTTTTTTAAGCTTGACTTTTCAGTGGATCATATCCAGTTACCTAGTGTTCATATATTGTTAACTAGCCAACCTGTCTATGCGTGCATTACCACAAAGAAAATCCGTTACCGTCGGTTCGGGAAGGAGCGAGTGGTGGCGGCGGCAGACACCGTCGTGGCTGGCTCGAGGTCTATTGTTTGTTGCGCTGACTGTGCCAGAGGGAAGAAATAAACACTTGCCGCGCAGAGGGAACAAATATACACTTGGCTCCCAGAGGGAAGAAATAAACAAACTGTTTAGTGAATTATGTTTTAGAGTGTTTATTTGTTCCCTCTGTAATTTTGTCCCTGAGTTTTCTCTAGACTAAGTCTACGTTTTTAGTTTAGAGTGTACCAGAGGGAAGAAATAAACAGTTGCCTAGTAGAGGGAAGTAATATACACTTATAATTTTAGTGGAAGGAAGAAAAAACAGTGCGAAATAAGAGGGAACAAATTACGAGAGAAGAAATATACACACCCATGAGTGAGATAGATACAGCTTTTTTACTGATTTTTATTTAATTACTGGAATAACCCAATAAACTTTAGCAAAAATAGTAAATATTCTTTTTGTGATATTCGATTTGTTTCCCATTAAAGTTTAATTAACCTTTTGTGTTTATATTTTTGTATAAATTTGGGCAAAAAACATTATTTTTTTAATAAAAAATTGCCAATGTGTTCAAATATTCCATATTTGATTATTATTTTTTTACCTACCAAACTATTTAAAAACCCACTCAAAGCAAGCTTCACAGAATCTGTAAATAAAATCATGGGTACAAAAGACAATATGACAAAGATATCAGTAATTAACCAATAGAGTACTGTAACAAATTTTACTGAATTATTTTATTCCTATATACGTGATTAAGAACCTCTCAAAGTCCTGGAACCATTTTTATCTCCTTCACTATATTTTTCTTATAATAATAACCATAACACTGGTGGAAATCGGAGATAAAACGTTGAATTAATAATCTAATAATTAATAATCTAAGTCAAAGGTTATCAAGGTATAACAATTTGTTATGTCTGGTATGTGTTCAGCAAAGGTAGATTTATAATATGTTGTCTCTGTTTACTTCTAATTTTTGTCAGGTCGAATGAGTTGATGTTGGTTTATAATTCGAATTAATGACGTTTTTAGATTTTATTTAGAGCTGTACAAATTAATCATATTTTATATTTTTCTTTGAATGTTTGGTTAAAACTTCTTTTCTTATCATGATACCTATTAGTTTAGTTTGTCAACCATTACTTTTAGCAATACTCAATACTTTTGATTGACTTTTTTTCATAATTTTCTTGGTTCATTGGGAACTTTATTTAACGGTTAGTCAGTGAATTAAATGGGGCAATTGTGTGCTGAAATGGATGATTGCATTTTGCTCGTACGATAAGACCTGCGGGTTGTTTTTTATATATATTTGGAAAGAAAGTTTGTTACTTATTTCTCAGTTGTTAAAGTTAAAATAATTTATTTTCGTTGTATAAACTTCTATAGTAAATTTAATGGTATCTGAAAGCTATTTCCTTAGGTCGATAAATCAGCAACTTTACGGTTATCCTCATTTTCAATGCTACAAAATCATCATCAACTTAATATCCCCGCCAAAAGATTTGATTCTTTAAAAAAATTTGAAATATTTATTATCTTAGTTGGCTTTATATGTTTAATGTACAAACAATTAACTATACAGTTAGTTGTACAGATATATGGTGGGTTTTCCAGATAAGAGCGAGCATAGGCTCAATGAGAGCCATAGGGCAAGAATTTTTTATATATAACTTTGATTTACTCTTACTTTTCTAAATAATGATTTTTCCATTTACGGTGTACATTTGGGTTCTTTGAGTTGTCATCTTTAAGAATGGTCATGGTTTCATTGACAGATACGTTGGAATACATGTTCCAAAATAAATGAATATTGCGTTTCCAGGCATATCTAAAAGTTTGGTATTGTCTATGAGGTGGAATGTATTAGAGATTCTTCGATCATTTTCTATGAGTATAATATATTTGATCTTTTAATTAAAACTTTTTCTAACATTTCAATTTGAAATGTTATAATATGATAGTCTACTACAGCCCTGGTTGAGACATTATTTTGTAAGTTGTTGATTGTCCCTTAAGCATAGAAGGTCTTATCAACTTTTGTTTATATAATTCTTTATCTGGTATGTTGTACTCCTTGTCATAGTATTTCCTTGATATCAATATAAATGTATATTCATAATATATAAAATAACTTTTTGTAATAAATAAAAGTTGGCTTGTTAGTAATAAATGTCATCCCCTATTCATGCCTTATAATTTAATTCTTAGTAAATTGGGTGTTTTGATATGAGTAACTGAAAATTTTTGAATAACAAAGAAGTAATCATAAAAATATTTTCGTTATTTTTATTATAAGTTATGTTAATATTTTTTTATTAAAAGTCATCTTCACCCCTGTGCCAGTAGTCGATTGTTGCGCATCTGGCAATGTTAACCAGACGGATTTTAATGCAAAACAAGGTGTTCAATCCCCTGTTTCGGATCCCATTTTTGAGCCGATTTTCTTTGAACTTGGTAACTGTTTAGTTGAATAGTTATATTAGGCCTCTCATACCTCGAAAACTTAGAAAACTTAACAAATATTACTAAGGAAAATCGAATTACTTTGCAACATCACAGAGAGTAATATGTGTTAAATTCGGTCGGTTGAAAAACGGCGTCCGAACAGGGGAATAAAATACCATAATTATAATGGTTAACATTTCCGACTGCGCAACAATGGGCTACTTTCTCAGAGGTGAAGACAATGAATACAGAGTCTTATAAGAAGAATAGGTACCATGTTAAATATTCTGCCGTTTTTTTCATTGGGCACCTCACCACCTTGCTGCGCTGAGCATTGGCTGTTCCAACTGCTCTACGCGCCCCCACGCCCCTCATTGTTGTAATTAATTGGGCATCTCACCTCCAGGTTGTCGAGAGTTGGCTGTTCCAACGTACGGATACACACAGCTAACTGTTCCAGTTCCACTACATCCCCCTCCAGCCACCACCGCTAAAGCACCAATTCTAAATTGCAGTGTTCCATTGAAAAATTAAATAATCGTTCTTATTGAAAATTGTAATCTTTCATAGTAAAAATTAAGCTACCACTAGGCCTAAATAAAAATAACTACGTTGTTAATTTAATGTTAGTTCTAAATCGTTATGAAAAATGTGTAAAAACATTGCAAAGCAATTCATTTCAAATTAATCACATGAAAAGGTTGGTCTGCGAGAAAGTTGTTTTTTAAATATTGGTTTGGTAAATTTTGACTTTGAGAAAATAAATTTAGTTCAAACTTAGTGGTTTGTAAGGGATTGACATCCAAAACATTCCATTGCCTGCATATCCAGGGAAAATAATATTAAAAATATATCGATCTTAAAAAAAGTTTTTAAAATAGGCCCTATCCACATTGTCCACGTGAATTAAATTTTATTTGTCAACATTAAAACACAGTAAAAAACTAAACTGACCAATGTTTTTCAATAATACTGTAAGTCAGATGGCTACTGAGGAAATTAAATTTTAATTTTAACGATAAACGCAGTACGTTACATAAAGTCATAGCTACATGCGTGGAGTCGAACGCGTAAACTGCTCTTGTGTTGAGGGCGGTGGCCCTCACATCGTTCAGCGGTGGCTATCAAAGACATTTTTGATGCTGTTAAATACTAATTTTTGCCATTAATTGCTGGGAGAAAGTTTGTGTCTGTTACATAATGAATTATTCTGTGGGGTTTTTCATAGACATACTTTCAAAAATTTTTTTTTAACAGGGCCATTCTTTGAGGTTTTCTGGGTCATATGGAGGTTGGCTAAAATCTCTCAAAATCTTATGAGAGTAGGCCTATACATTTTAACTATAGTGGTTTCAAAATTACGACAGTTAATTTAAAATTTTCAAATCTTAATATTGTGTCTAAATTATTATAAATTTTATAACAATTATAGCCTACCACGTACAAAAAGTTGCAAATTTTTATCATCTAAGTAATCCCAGGACAACTTTAAAACTGGTTTATACTAGTTGCGAAGTTGACATTGGGTACAGCAAACGAAGTTGTCATAACACTGTGGTAAGTCTTTTGGCTGTCCACTATGACAATTTCCCTTCCTTCAAACCCCATTCATGTTCAAGACAGCGGGGGGTTAATGCGAACTGCATGGTTAATCCCTAGCTGGAATATATGTAGACGGCAGGGGGTGAGTAGAAATGCTATGGGCATGGAAACCCCTAGCTGGAACATATGTTCAAGACAGCAGGGGGAGAGGAGTGCGACGGGCATAGAAACCCCTAGCTGGAACATGAGTGGACAGTCTGTCCCATGCCTCACCCTTTCTCTTCCTTCAATATCCCATCCTTCGGGGGGCCTGCGCAAAATGCCCATTTTGAGGCAGACGTGCTCAACGGTTCGGCCGGGGTCTCCTTATCCACCAATAACAACAACAACAACATCATCTAAGTACCCTAAATATCACGAGTATGGAGATTTACAGATTGACAGACAAAGGAGATATCGTGGGTGTATCTAGGAAATCATAGCCTACACATTTTAAAATTGACTTAATGAAAAAACATAGGTGTACTGATTTTGCCATCGGCCGTCAATTTTATCATATCTTGGTATTTTTTATTCATTTTATACTTAAAATTTTCATCCCAATTTATTAATTTACTCTACTTTATAAATGTGTTCGTTTTGAGTTATTTAAAAATTTGGGCGGAGTTCCGCACTATGCGTCTACAGAAAAGGCTGATAACATGGGTAGGATAGCAAAAAACCTGGCTAAAATTACATTTGAAACCATTAAAAATTATTGTTGCATGACCTTTTGATTCGTAAATTCTGGTTTTAACGTCCACGTTGACCATACTTTAACGACATTGTATAATGTCAAAAATCAGTTATGGCGAAAACTTAGAGGGTTACTTTTAATTAATAATATAACTTACATTACCTTTTATAAATTCATTCTTAATTTATATTTTACTACATTTTGAGATAGCAATTTCATAGAACTGTTACAAATGAATATACAGGATAACAAATATTTTCATAATTTTTATTTAGTTTGATTTTATATTTATGCGGAAGTGAAATTTATTGAAGAGAAAGTAAATTAAGTGGATTATACTAATAATATAATATTATAACAGCTCGATATTAATTTTTGCCAATGACCCCAAGGAAGTCTGTAGCTAAATTAAGTAGACTCCTCGCTCTGCGATCTAGCACCTTTAATGTAGTTTAGAATTGAAAGTTTTGCAAGATGTTGTGTTTATTACTGTTGACTAGCCTACATGCCTTGTTTAGAACAAACAAGCATCATAGAATACTTCAGCATTGCTGGACGAAATAATGGTTATATGTTTAATTATATAGAATGTAAAAATTATAAGATTTCACAACTATGTGTTTAACAAATATTAAGTAAAAACTAGATAGTCAATACACTGTGTCATTCTTATGAAATCATAGACCGAACGACGAAGTAGTCTAAGAGAGCTCGATTCTCAAAGTGAGTATCTTCAAGGCACTATTAATTCAATTGCCAACGATCAAAACATTTAATCGTTAATTACTCAACTGCATGATGAAATTCATCTAAATTTCAACAACTTTCCCTCTGAAAGTTTGTTTCTGACCCAAAAATAAAAAAAATTCCTTGCTTAGTAACTTTTTAATGTCAGACTAAATAAACAATTAAAAGTTCCAACTTGTAAATTACATATATTTCACAAATTAAAAAATATTCATATTATTTGATTCTGCATTTCATACAGAAACCGAATATATACGTTTCATAGCATATCAACCAGTTTGGTTAGGTCCAGGGTTGTGTAACGGTCGCGCGCTATCCTTAACGCTGATTTCGCCGTAGATGCTAGGTTAAAGGGGGGATTTCACGTAATGGAACAGCCCAGGAGTACAGCGCGTGCAGCCTGGTGGTGAGATGCCCAATTATCACGTTTAGCAGAATTAAAGCCATAAGGCCTGTTCTTCTTATAAGACTCTGTATCCATTGGTGAAGATGACTCTTAAGTGGTCAGGCCTCTTTTTGTTTTCTTTTTCACCGTCCTCATGGACTATTGTTGATCTATGCGTGGATTGAATTAGTCATTGTATGGTGGGGTGAGCGGCTACAATATAGAGGTAAATGGTACTGAGAAACGTCACTGGATGAACGTGAATTCGAACCCACGACATCACTGCCATGGTCCGGGAGTGTGTGTGGTCCGCTAAACACTACGCCACCAATTTCTCCAATATAGATTTAAAAATCTATTTAATAATAAAATAACCCTTTGTCTTAAAATGTTTTATAATCTTACAATGGGTTTTATCGAATATTTACATATGAATTTTTAAAGCTTAATTAAATAGCGGTTTTAACAGAACAATGTAATCTTATATTGATATTTAAATCCAGAATTTTTTACGGGATTACTATCAAAAAGTAAACTATGTCAAAAAGCTTGTTACATTTTAAGCTTACTTACAATTTTATTCTAATGTCCCGTTTTAACATGTATCCTATTACACTGAATAATACTTTTGGCATCCGGCTAGTTACATTAAATTTATAAAAACATAATGAAAAATACATTAAATTTGATTCTTAATGTTTCATACGTATGAAAATTTTCATAAACATATACAGGACAAAAGCATGAAACCCCTATGCTTTTCAGGGATAGAACAGGAAAGATAATTCCCGTCCTCAGTCTAACATGTGAATAATGAGTACTTACATTGTGTGAGAAATTAACGTAACCAAAACGAGAAATATATATTGAGGTGAGGTCTCTACGTCATCTGGAAGACATTTTTGCAGTCCTCATTACTTGATAACGTCATTTTTTGTCGGTGACGTCATTAAGATGACGTCATGTGCTGAAATCACTGAAACGCCCTTCTCTTAGTCAACATCACGTCATTTGTGTACCGTCATAAACGTTTTATGACGTCATCTTTGACGTTATAAGAGGGGTATTTGGTGACGTGATCATTTGTGACGTGATCTTGATGACGTCATGTGCTGAAATTGCTACTACTCTTGTCTTATAAAATGTAATAATAACCAAAATATTATTAATTCTAAATCATGTAATGTACATAAAAATTTATAACTTTATTCATATAAATTTTACAATCGTGTTATCTACCAATAGTTGGGTGGCAACAGACACCTAAATTAGCGTGAACATATACAGGACAAATGCATAAAACCACTCCGCTTCGTCAGGGATATAACGGGAAAAATAATTTCCCAAAACGAGGACTATTCTGTGAGGTGAGGGCTTAACGTCGTCTGGAAGAAACATTAAGTCCTCACCGGAAGTACTCACGAACGAGCACCTAACGTTCTCCGTATGCTTCAATGAGGGCTTATATATGATGAGCTGAGGGCTTAACGTCGTCTGGAAGAAACGTTAAGTCCTCATTCGAAGTACTCACAAACGAGGACCTAACGTTCTCCGTATGCTCAAATGAGGGCTTAACGTCGTCCCTATAAAGCTATATATCTATATATATATATATATATACACATATATATATATATAAAAATTTTAGTGACTATTATTTTTGTTCTCTGAGCACCTAAAAACGAAAAAGTAACATGGTCCCGTGCTTAGGTCTTGCCATGAGACCTACGGTAATAGCTTATTCCCTATGGGAAATTCGCTAAAAGACCCGGAACGGTGAAATATATTTTTATAAGTTAGATAAAGTACCCGTAATTAAACTTGGTATACCAAAATTATCCATAAATATCGACTCTTTCAAGCTATTATCACTTTTTTATCCCTTATAAGGGGGGGGGGGGGGGGGTACGAGGAGTCAGTCAAAACTCTTAAATGGCAGCATAGGGTTAATTTGATATCAAATTAAAGGTCTCACTTAGCAGAATACAATGCCGCAAACCAAACTTCAAACGGATGACCGAGACGGAAATGGCAGGCAAACAAAGTTTACATTAAAACAATATGGGTAAAACTTAAAAATGCAATAACTTTCTTAATACACAACCTTTTGACGTCGGGTTTGTGGCTTATTACTCCAAATACAAAGACGTTTAAAATTATGTATGATGTGACAAGCGATATAGCATAATTCTGTAAGACTTCCAAGAGGGACATTTCTTTAAAGGGTGTGTAAATTGAAACTTCTTCGGCCCTTGTAACATTATACACCATTTTAAAGGTCTTTGCATTTGGAGTGATAAGCCACAAACCAGACTTCAAAAGGTTGTATATTAAGAAAGTTATTGCATTTTTAAGTTTTACCCAAAGGAGTTTGTTTTTAATGGAAACTTTGTTTAAATGCCATTTCCGTCTCAGTCATTCGTTTGAAGTCTAGTTTGCGGGATCGTACTCTGCTAATTAAGACCTTTAATTTAATACCAAATTGGTCCGATGCTGCTAAGAATTTTGACTGACTCCTCGTGGGCCGCCCCCTTTAAGGGATAAATACCCCCGTCGCAGCAGACCTGCGTACTCAGCGAATTTCCAAATAAGTAGTGTTAATTATGACCAGATAAACCTGTAAACCAAACATGATCACAAGCTCATAAATAGGAAAATAAATGTCTATTCTCCTTATGATAAATGTAGGGAAAGAGTATGCAGGTATGCTGCCATGGGGAACACTAAAAATAGGTTTTTAGAAATAAAAAAAATTATTTCGACCATATGAAGCCATATACTAAGTTTCATCAATATCTGTCCATTGCTAAAGGAGTTTGTCTAATCTCCATATGATTAACATGGAAAAAGAGTATGCAGGTTTGTGCCATGATAAGCACAAAAAACCAAGATTTTTAACCATGAATGGATGAATCACAACCAAATGAAGCTGAATACCAAGTTTCATCCAAAAACATTGGTTAATAAGTGAAATATTAACACATCCTTATTCTCCATAAGATTAACATTGGAGCCTCAAATACAACGTACTGTCTTTAGACTTTTTAATATCTCGGTAACCAATGGAGATAGAGCAAAGCTTCAAAATACTAAATTGTGTGTTTTTTTGAGCTTAATCCAATGGTCAAAACAAAAATTAAAATTTTTTAAAATTACATATGAAAAATGCAAAAAAACCATTTTTGAGGTACAAAACCCTCAAAAACTACCCCTTCTGGTAGGTCGATATGTCTGGTTTACGAACTCATCCGAATAAACGTAGGATTACACATCTCTACCAAATTTGGTGTCGATCAGACCATTTTTACGAGAGTTATCGTGTCTAGGGACACATACATACATACATATATATATACATATATATATATATATATATATATATATATATATATATATATATATATATATATATATATATATATATATATATATATATATAAAATTTTTAATGACTATTATTTTTGGTCTCTGGGCACCTAAAAACGAAAAAGTAACATGGTCCCGGGCTTAGGTCTTACCATGAGACCTACGGTAATAGCTTATTCCCTATGGGAAATTCGCTAAAAGTGATAATAGCTTAAAAGAGTATATATTTATGGCTATTTGTTTATTTTTAGTGACTAAATAACAATTAAAAATGAATCTATAACAAGAGAAATTGTAACGTCAAAATAAAAAGAGGGATAGAATGTGACAATATGACAATTAACAGCAACAATAAAGACTAACCACATATAAATCTAGCTACCAAACCACATAAAAAAGCTATTATTGGTAAACCAAGTTTAATTACTTCATCTATAATGGTAAAAAATATATTTTGCCGTTCCGGGACTTTTCAATCATCACACTGTATAATAATTTAAGTATAATAAGTTTCAAAATCAATCTTGAGTAGCCTACTGTTATAATAATGAATTGATAAACAAAATTGTCTGAGTATAGAATTAGGGCTCACCTCAAATAGCATCACAGAAGAAAAACAGACTTAAAACTGTAGGTCAACTTTTAAGAGCCCTATGAATGGCTGGCTGCACCATCAACACATGAGTTAAAAGGACTATTTACCTAAAGACCTACCTGTATTTACCTGTGGTTCTAAAATATACATTTAAATTAATGTGACGGATACTTACACAAACTGCTTAAAAGACAAGAATAGCAATTAAAATTAACACAAACACCAACTTTCAACTTAAACATAACCTCTCATTAAACACAATTTAATTTGAGTATTTGAATTTCGTTGACAGATGATGCCATTGCCTCCCACCTCATTGAGTAAATATAGCGCCGTTATTTCAGAAATTATAGAGTCAAATTTAATATTGAATCACTGAAACGGCAGGTTCATATAGTAGTATCACGGCCATCTCTAGTACAAGGCCATGACGAGCGAGAAGTGGCAACGTTGCACCGGGAGTATTCGGCGCTCTGTCAGTAGCATTGTAGTAAATGGAGGGAGTCGTGCGCTGTTATTTTTAATCGCCTATATTTTAATGTTTAATTGAAAAGTATAGATTTAGCCTCTATGGTAATTTAGAGGAAGAGCCAAACTTATTATAATTAGCAGCCATAACTCGCTAAAATCGGTATTTTTATTTAATTCAGAGGAAGAGCCAAACTTATTATAATTAGCAGCCATAACTCGCTAAAAGCGGTATTTTTATTTATAGATGAAATTATATCAGACTTGATGGTGCGCGCACGGAGCGGATAAAGCCGTTATGTACGATTACTCGGTGTTATATGTGTTACATAAAACTCTTTTTATCAAAATTCTAAATTAATACATAAGGAATAAATTTAGTAATTTTAATTATTTTACTAACCAGGAAATAAACGTAAAAAGGAAGCATTAAACAATTTAGCGTGTGTGATTAATAGAGAGTTTTTGCACATACGGTAAATGAATACGGTAAACGCTAAACGCTATTTATATAATGGCGGATTTAGGTACTTTTGCTGCTTTAAAGTTCAAAAGCTCGTTGAAAAGTGATCAATAGTAACCATTAGACACCATTCATAGAGTTAAAAGATCCTGTGTAACGTAATATGCGTAAATGTGCTAACTTCAAAATAGCGTTTAGCGTTTACCGTAAGGTTTACCGTATGCTGCAAAAACTCTCTATTAACAATCCACAGCCGAAATGGTCATATCCTTTTACATATTGAAATAACCTAAACAATATTATTTTTATAATCTTCATGAAAATTAATTCTCAGTACATGAGTGAATAAAAATTCAAAACATCCAATTTAACTAGTTTAACTATAGAGTGTAATATTTAAAATTATAACTTTTTACATGATTCCTTTAAATCTAAAACATGCAATAAATTTAAATCTAAGTTTGTTTACATTATCATGAACTTACAGAATAAATTTTGTTTGTTTTCCATTCAAAATATAGTAATGAACGAACGATTTAATTATATCAATTACTAAGCATACCTACTTTAGATCAGATAATAAATAACAGACTCATTTCGTAACAACACATAGCCACCTTTAACACCGTAATAGTTTCTGAGATTGTGTTCATAATGACGAAAATTTTGTTAAATAACTAAATAATTTGTAAATAAGTATATGTATTTAGTATTACAACTAAATCAATTTCAAACAAATAATGGTTCAATAAGCCTTTTTCAAAAATGGAACGTCGAATATAACTTACAAGTAGTTAGTTGAATAAACATTGTATTTTTATTGCAAATTGTCATTGAATTAAAACATGCTATATCGTTTACGTTATAATTGACCCACCAACTAAGGATATTTACAAATCTTTCATACTAAAGTGCAGTAACGGGAAATAAGTACGTGAGTACGTGAAAGTTCCATTGACAACAATAGCGCGAGTGAAAAGAACGTTACTACGGGTAGACACCGTTGCGGCGTTGCCAGTTCGAAGGGCATGGCCTTGTACTAGAGATGGCCGTGGTAGTATCCATAGCCGTAACAACTGGTTGGGTATAGCTGAGTGGTTATAGTGCTCGCCTTTGAATTCAAAGGTTGCCAGTGCGATCTGGAGAAAGGTTGGTAGCTTTTTAAAGGTTCGATTCCGGACCCAGTTGGCATTTGTCATTGGGCTATTAATTAACGATGCTTTCTAACAACTGGTCGATGTTAGATAGTAACAGAATTGGGTTTGGACCGTTCCCCGTCAAAACGTTAAAAATGCCACTGGCGTAAATAATAATAATAAAAAAAAGTCAATGGCTGGCTATAAGCGACAAGATCGTCCGCCAGGGGCGCCACTAATTTCAACCGATGAAACGATGCGATTAATCAAAAGCTTTCAACAATCGATAGATCAATTCAGTTTGATTGATTCCTCCATTGTTTTCTACGATGAAAAATGAAAATGAAATGAAATGAAAATACTTCTTTATTGAAGCGAACATTAGGACCTCATGAGTACGTGAAAGTTCCATTGACAACAATAGCGCGAGTGAAAAGAACGTTACTACGGGTAGACACCGTTGCGGCGTTGCCAGTTCGAAGGGCATGGCCTTGTACTAGAGATGGCCGTGGTAGTATCCATAGCCGTAACAACTGGTTGGGTATAGCTGAGTGGTTATAGTGCTCGCCTTTGAATTCAAAGGTTGCCAGTGCGATCTGGAGAAAGGTTGGTAGCTTTTTAAAGGTTCGATTCCGGACCCAGTTGGCATTTGTCATTGGGCTATTAATTAACGATGCTTTCTAACAACTGGTCGATGTTAGATAGTAACAGAATTGGGTTTGGACCGTTCCCCGTCAAAACGTTAAAAATGCCACTGGCGTAAATAATAATAATAAAAAAAAGTCAATGGCTGGCTATAAGCGACAAGATCGTCCGCCAGGGGCGCCACTAATTTCAACCGATGAAACGATGCGATTAATCAAAAGCTTTCAACAATCGATAGATCAATTCAGTTTGATTGATTCCTCCATTGTTTTCTACGATGAAAAATGAAAATGAAATGAAATGAAAATACTTCTTTATTGAAGCGAACATTAGGACCTCATGAGTACGTGAAAGTTCCATTGACAACAATAGCGCGAGTGAAAAGAACGTTACTACGGGTAGACACCGTTGCGGCGTTGCCAGTTCGAAGGGCATGGCCTTGTACTAGAGATGGCCGTGGTAGTATCCATAGCCGTAACAACTGGTTGGGTATAGCTGAGTGGTTATAGTGCTCGCCTTTGAATTCAAAGGTTGCCAGTGCGATCTGGAGAAAGGTTGGTAGCTTTTTAAAGGTTCGATTCCGGACCCAGTTGGCATTTGTCATTGGGCTATTAATTAACGATGCTTTCTAACAACTGGTCGATGTTAGATAGTAACAGAATTGGGTTTGGACCGTTCCCCGTCAAAACGTTAAAAATGCCACTGGCGTAAATAATAATAATAAAAAAAAGTCAATGGCTGGCTATAAGCGACAAGATCGTCCGCCAGGGGCGCCACTAACTTTCAACCGATGAAACGATGCGATTAATCAAAAGCTTTCAACAATCGATAGATCAATTCAGTTTGATTGATTCCTCCATTGTTTTCTACGATGAAAAATGAAAATGAAATGAAATGAAAATACTTCTTTATTGAAGCGAACATTAGGACCTCATGGTCCTTTCTTACAGTTAACCTCCATGCTATCCATGCTCCATGCATCCAGTTACGATGCTATTAGCTATGGCTACAGATTTGATGCGATATGTAGTCGATCCAATAACCGAATGTACACAGCTGTTTCAACAATCGATAGTTTCCGTGAAACAGTTCTGAGACCTGTAGCAAGCGTTCCATTCGTCCTTAGCCCCTGTCTATACGGGCGACTTTGTCACGGCGTTCGACCGCGACACAAAAACGCGTTCGACTGGATACATGAGATTCTAACGGCACATTCTATACGAGCGACTTTGTGGCGCGTTAGGTAGCGTAAACTGGCGAAAAACGCCTGCCAGCGCTACTAGTGGTACCATTGACTTTCGGCCTGTTTTTGACCTACACTAGTAATGAAGTGTCAAGATGACTGTAGGCCAGGGGCCCAATTTTTGAATCGAGTGAGTCGTGAGTTACATCTCACCAGTTTGCTCCTTACCGACTGGCTCGAGATGGTAAAATTGAAGTTTGTGTTAGCATCCGGTTTCAAACGTCAAATTAATGACAGCATTTAATATTGCCAGTTCTATTAATTTAAAGATTCTAAATGACTTGCATTGTTATAATTAGAACATAATTACAACCTTCTTTTATTTTAAATATTCAGTTACACACTTGTAAGTATCAATATACATTTTAGGCTATTTAACTAACGTAAACATAACCTAGACGATTTTTAAAGTATGAAAGTTGTTATTGACAAATTGAACTATTTCCTGTTTTGATCAAGATGAAGAAGAAGAATTTTCAACCTCACGTGAGATTATCTCACCCAAACCACTCACCACCGATTTGTTAGGTGAGTGAAAACCGGTGAGTTGGTGAGATTTTCTGCACAAATTACATTTTAGCGAATTTCCCTATAGGGAATACGCTATTACGGTAGTAGCCATGGTAAGACCTAAGCCCGGGACCACTTTACTTTTTCATTTTGAGGTCCCCAGAAGCCAAAAACACCGTTCGTTCATTTTCATATATATGTATATATATATATATATATATATATATATATATATATATATATATATATATATATATATATATATATATATATATGTGTGTCCGTGGTACCGATAACTTTTGAAGCGGACCTCCGATTTTGATCAAATTTGGTATGAAGGTGTAAGACCAGGTCTATTTTCATGAGTTCGCGAACCAGCATTGTCGGGTTATGGGAACGGGGTTTTATGGGGTTTCAAAGGGGTCAAAAATGGGTTTTTGGCATTTTTGGACCTAAATTTAAAAAATTCATTAATTTTAACTAAAACCATTTAAAAGAGTTTAAGAAAACAAACAATTTAGTATTTTGAATTTTTTAAATAGCTTAACTGGTTATAAAGAAAATTCAAATTAAGTTTCCTATGTTATTCTTATGGGTAAATCTTTCAAAAGTTATATATCGCTCATTTATCAACATATCTTAATAACAATTTGTATGAACCTTCACTAGGTGGTGAGTAATTAAGATTTGATCAAAAACCCACATGGCAGCAAACCTACATGCTAAATATCATGGTATTCTTATGGAAAATAAAAGTATAATGGGAGCAAGAGAGAAGGAGATAATAGGGTATCTGTTCCTAATCAGCTGATCAGCTGTCTTCTGCATATTTTTGTAAAATTTGAAATGTTTATGTTTTTTTATTTGTAAACAAATCATTCCTTTTGCATGGAAACTTTGGATATGCACTTTTATTAATGTTAATTAAAAAAGCCATTTATTACAATATAAATATGAATTATAAATTATTAAATAAAAATAATTTACTCAGAAATATAATGCCATTAAATATATTATATTTTTTTATAAAGTTTATTAATTATATAAGTTAGCCACAAAGTTCTTTGATGTTGAAACAATAATTCTTTGGAAATTCGCTGAGTACGCAGGTCTGCTGCGACGGGGGTATTTATACATATATGCCACAATGGTGAATAAAACTATCCTTTGAAATACTGATGAAAAATATTAATTAATTAAAGATTCTAAATGACTTGCATTGTTATAATTAGAACATAATTACAACCTTCTTTTATTTTAAATATTCAGTTACACACTTGTAAGTATCAATATACATTTTAGGCTATTTAACTAACGTAAACATAACCTAGACGATTTTTAAAGTATGAAAGTTGTTATTGACAAATTGAACTATTTCCTGTTTTGATCAAGATGAAGAAGAAGAATTTTCAACCTCACGTGAGATTATCTCACCCAAACCACTCACCACCGATTTGTTAGGTGAGTGAAAACCGGTGAGTTGGTGAGATTTTCTGCACAAATTACATTTTAGCGAATTTCCCTATAGGGAATACGCTATTACGGTAGTAGCCATGGTAAGACCTAAGCCCGGGACCACTTTACTTTTTCATTTAGAGGTCCCCAGATGCCAAAAACACCGTTCGTTCATTTTCATATATATGTATATATATATATATATATATATATATATATATATATATATATATATATATATGTGTGTGTCCGTGGTACCGATAACTTTTGAAGCGGACCTCCGATTTTGATCAAATTTGGTATGAAGGTGTAAGACCAGGTCTATTTTCATGAGTTCGCGAACCAGCATTGTCGGGTTATGGGAACGGGGTTTTATGGGGTTTCAAAGGGGTCAAAAATGGGTTTTTGGCATTTTTGGACCTAAATTTAAAAAATTCATTAATTTTAACTAAAACCATTTAAAAGAGTTTAAGAAAACAAACAATTTAGTATTTTGAATTTTTTAAATAGCTTAACTGGTTATAAAGAAAATTCAAATTAAGTTTCCTATGTTATTCTTATGGGTAAATCTTTCAAAAGTTATATATCGCTCATTTATCAACATATCTTAATAACAATTTGTATGAACCTTCACTAGGTGGTGAGTAATTAAGATTTGATCAAAAACCCACATGGCAGCAAACCTACATGCTAAATATCATGGTATTCTTATGGAAAATAAAAGTATAATGGGAGCAAGAGAGAAGGAGATAATAGGGTATCTGTTCCTAATCAGCTGATCAGCTGTCTTCTGCATATTTTTGTAAAATTTGAAATGTTTATGTTTTTTTATTTGTAAACAAATCATTCCTTTTGCATGGAAACTTTGGATATGCACTTTTATTAATGTTAATTAAAAAAGCCATTTATTACAATATAAATATGAATTATAAATTATTAAATAAAAATAATTTACTCAGAAATATAATGCCATTAAATATATTATATTTTTTTATAAAGTTTATTAATTATATAAGTTAGCCACAAAGTTCTTTGATGTTGAAACAATAATTCTTTGGAAATTCGCTGAGTACGCAGGTCTGCTGCGACGGGGGTATTTATACATATATGCCACAATGGTGAATAAAACTATCCTTTGAAATACTGATGAAAAATATTAATTACTGGATGCGCAAGTTTTAAAAGACCTTAAAAATTATATTCATTCTCATTTACCTATTAGGGTGGATGAAAATTGTTTGCTAATAAGCCAACTCACCAACTCACTACTCACTCGATTGAAAAATTGGGCCCCTGGCCAGGTGAGCTACATCCCTTAAAAGAGCAATGGTGTCACTATGGTCACTATTTGCGACATCCGTGGATGTCGCCACAGAGGTTTTGTCGGTTAAAAAAGTGTTAAAAATTATTCAACATTTTACTCTTTGCTACCTGCAAGTGTTGCCAACGCTGCAGGGAACAACAATCGTTCTCCTTTGTGTTGGAGATTTTTCGTCTCAAATTTTACTAAAATAAGGAATTTCAAAGCAAACTAGGGAAGAATTTATGGTTTTAAATTTACGTAGATTGATAATTGTTAATTTGGTCATTACCAAATGGTTTGTTATTAACTAATAATCCAAATGTAAAATAGAGTAATTTGGTGTCATTACGATAAATATCGTACCCATGGCAAAACTGCTTAGTTCTATTTTCAATCAGCTGTGTAATGGTAAATATTATAACGTAACTTGACTTCCGTTTCAGTTTAGAAGCTTCATATCCGGAAACCAAAATAATATTCAGCTGACCTTAGGAAGAAATTATGCTTTTTTTCTCTACAGACCTTTATGAACTTGCAAGCAACTAAAAATGGGAAAATTCTTAAATGAAATAACAATAACGATCCCAACAGGCAAGCAATATGTATCCAGTGTTAAAGCTTGTGGCAATGGCAGTTAATTTATGAACCTTAATTAAATATAAATTATTTAACAACTTAAGAGTTATATGATGGGATTGTTATTAAGAGTAGAAACTTGTTAAACACGTAGACTATTAGCCTACATTTTCTTACCAAGACCATGAATGTTGCAGTAAGAGCGTATGATATGTACAACAGGAAACCTTCGCTTGTCTTTCTGTGAAAAACAAGACCGCCCAATGAAGCTGAAACATAAAGTTATTATATTCAATACTAGCAGGTACCCGGCGCGCGATGCTGCGCTCAATTTATGTTGTTTACAGAAATAAAGTTATTTTATTAGTTTTTTTTTTATATAACAAAAAAGTCTATGGAATAGAAAGTAAGTATATTAATTTTATTGTAAGGCCAAAGGATAAACAATTGTTTTTGTATTTGATTTAGTGTATAAATGTAAACATTTTCAGGCATACCAACTCGTAAGCACACCACGTATAACTGACCATGCAAAAAACAGGCATTTTCCAAATTTAAACCCGGAATAGTCAAAGATTGTCCTTGTACCTTATTGATCGTAATTGCAAATGCACCTATGAGATACCTATGCACTTATGCGTAATTCTAGAGCACCTACGAGAAAAAGGCACATGAATGTCAAATTCCAACCCCGGAGCCAATATATAATTTTCAAGTCCATTGGGGCGGAGCCCTAAAGTGTTCAAAAACTATATTTGCAAACCCGTTTCTTGGTGAGTACCTGTGAGCAAAGAGACACGGCCATATCAAATGTCAACCACATAGGCCATAAAGTAATATTAATGTCCAGTGGGGTGAAGCCCTAAGGTGCTTAACCATTTCTTGGTGGGTACCTATGAGCAAAGAGGAACGTCCATGTCAAATTTCAACCCTGGTGGCCCTAAAGTAATTTTGAAGTCCAGTGGGGTGGAGCCCTTCTTAGTTTCAAACACTAAATTTGCAAACCCGTTTCTTATCGGGCACCTATGAACAAAAAGAATCATCCATCAAATTCCAGCCCCAATGGCCTTAAAGTAATTTTAAAGTCCAGTGGGGCGGAGCCGCAAAAAGCTTCAAAAAATTTATTTGCAAAACAGTTGGGTGAGTCGGTGGCGTAGTGGTTAGCGCGCCGGACTTCGGGACCATGGCAGCGATGTCGTGGGTTCGAATCCGCGTTCTGCCAGTGAACTTTTATCAGTACCTTTCACCTTGTACTGTAGCGGCTCACCCCCTTACTTTGTCTAATACGATCCACGCACAGATCAATAGTCTAGGTGGACGGGGCAAAGTAAGGCAAAAAGAGGTCCGCTAACCACTTTAAATAAAAAAATAAAAAAAAGTTTTTTGGTGAGTACTTATGAGCAAAGAGGCACGTCCATGTCAAATGTTAACCCCGGAGGCCCTAAAGTAATTTCGATGTCCAGTGGGGCGGAGCCCTAAAGTGCTGAAAAACTATATTTGCAAAACCATTTCTTAGTGACATTCATGAACAAAGAGAATCCTACATAAAATTTCAACCCCAGTGGCCCTAAAGTAATTTGGAATTCCATTGGGGCGGAGCCTTAAAGAGCTTCAAAAACTATATTTGCAAAACCGTCTCTTGGTGAGTACCTATGAGCAAAGAGGCACGTCCATGTCAAATTTCAACCCCGGAGGCCTTAAGTTAATTTTGAAGTCCAGTGGGGCGGAGCCCTAAAGTGCTGAAATAACTATATTTGCATAACCATTCCATAGTGAGCACCTATGAACAAAGAGAATCGTATATCAAATTTCAACTCCGTAGGCCCTAAAGTAATTTGGAAGTCCATTGGGGCGGAGCCCTAAAAAGTTTAAAAAACTATATTTGCAAAACCGTTTCCTAGTGAGTACCTATGAGCAAAGATAAACATCCATGTCAAATATCAACCCCGGAGGTCCCAAAGCAATTTTGAAGTCCAAAGGTGTGGAGCCCTAAAGAGCTTAAAAAACTATGTTTTCAAAACCGTTTCTTAGTGAGTATAACTATGAGCAAAAAGAATCGTCCATGTCAAATTTCAGCTCCGGAGGTCCTACAGTAATTTTGATGCCCAGTGGTGTGGAGCCCTAAAGTGCTTAAAAAAATTTATTTGCAAAACAGTTTCATAGGGAGCACTTATGAGCAAAGAGAGTCGTCCGTCAAATTTCAACCCTGGTGGCCCTAAAGTAATTTCGGTTTTTCTAAAAACCTGGCACTGCACCATTGTATGCCTTTTGGGTCAATGCCCTTTGGACAGATTTGCATCAAACTTCACTCAAACCATCCTTGAATACTGCTTAATAATGCCTGAAAGTTTCATTACGATCTGTTGAGCTGTTTCAGAGTCTATAGGCAACATACATATATATATTTATATATATACATACATACTTCCTCTTTTATAGATATAGATTCATTAACTGGCTGCAACGTTTTTGACCTTGTAAAGAATAAACCGAGGTTTCACTTCAGCTCTGCCATATCTATTAGTCGACAATTTTCATTGCAATAAAATTTGGTGCAGACCGTGTCTCACCAAATAAATCAAAAATATAAGAAAACAAACCGAGTTAATGCAGTCACTGTTTGATGTATGTTTTGAATTTTAGTAAACCAGTATAATAAATGTTGTGAAACTCATTTGATAATTATTCTGCTTTTTAGCTTTGCCACTTTAGAACCAACCTACAACAAAGAAAGATAAAATATAGTTCACTTAACGCCTGCAGTTCTGGAGAAACTCAGAGTTAAACAACCTACATGTTCCGTTAGTAAATGGAATTTTGAAGGCGCTGCTATATTCCTTGTAGAAATCGGTAGCTTCGTGAAAATAAACTATTGCTGTTTTTAGCAGAAGCAAAACTGCAACATTATGTGTTTTGCTTATATTTTAGATTGCAGAATATTTGAGAACTGCACAATCTTTGATTGATGCACAAAAATACTTTGGTAAGAGTCGTCTTCAATACTTTATTATTGAGAGTCATCACTATTCAGTAAAACGCCCTATTCTTATAATTTTTATTTAATTGGTTAAGTTAAGTTAGATACACTTGTCTACATCAGACATAAAAAGCGATTCATAAATTACATTTAAAGATTATTATGCGTGCCGATAAGAGAATAACCAAAGAATATTGCATTTTTATGATCTAGAGAGTAACAAGTACCTAATGCCAAAGCAAGTACAGTGTATTCTTATGAAGTATATCTTACAAGTATAACTGTCAAATAAAAACTGTTATAAAGAAAAAGGTGCGTACCGGAGAACACAACTATGCTGAAGAAGACGGCGATGATGGTGACAATGTCGTTGGTGCTGTTGCTGGTCTTGCCGGTGTCCTTGCCCGCGGATACACTCAACACCACGATGAGGGACAGACCGAGAAGCATAACCAACAGCGTGGCGATCAGCAGACCCAGCAGGTGCGTCAAGTGGATCTTGTTGGCCTGCAGAACGTACCTTTGGAACAGCTTCTCCATCTAGAAAAACGAGCAAGAGGATCAGGAAGAGACATAGGAGCATGAAACGCAGTAGATCAAGAGGATGAGGAAGAGGCAAAGGAACTTGTAAAGCAGTAGATCTGGCGAGCGCATCAAGTGGATCTTGTTGGCCTGCAACTTGTACTTTTTGATCAGCTTCTGAATCTATAAATAGAGCAAGAAGATTATGATGAGACGGAAGAACATGAATATTAGTGGAAACGGCAGGTCCATACATTTGGAACAGCTTCCCCATCTTTTATAACAACCAGAAAGCAGATGATGAATATTAAAAAAGGAACATAAAAGATTAGCATGCCCAGATGGTGCGTCGAGTGGACCTTGTTGACCTACACAACACTTGCCTTTAAAACTGCTTCTTCATCTAAAGCGACATACAAGAAGAGGTCAGAAGAACATGAAGATGAATAGACCCAGCAAGTTGGTGGAGTGGTTTGCTTACACAAACATTGGAAAGACTTCTCATTCAAGAACCACCACAAAGAAACCAGAGGAAAGTTATTATCTAAAACGCAAAAGGTGTGTCAAGTGAGTTTTGTTGGCCTGAGCATGTCTTTGGTATCAATGGCTTCCCACCTAGCACATCCAGTAGTAAGACAAGGAAAAATCAGGGGGCTTGAAAATCAGCAGACAAAGCACGAGTGACAAGTGGATTGGTTGTCCTTAAACTTAAGCTTTAGAATAAACTGTAGTATATAACAACGGCCAAGAGGAAATGTAAAATGCGGAGGAACATAATTATCACTAGTCAGGAGGTATTTTGAGTGAATCATGGGGGATATTCTCCATCTAGAAAGACTGGCAAGAAGAGAATTTCAGAGAAACATGATGATAATCAGATCCAGCAGGTGAGTTATGTGGGTCATCGTTGGCCTGAAGCCAGTATCTTTGAAATAGCTTCTCCACCTTTAAGTACATCAAGATAATGATGACCAGGTCGAGGAACTTGAAGATCAATTGTCTTTGTTGGGGTGCAAAATTATAGCATGATGTTCCTCCAAGATACAGCAACATCTACAAGTCCTTTTCCTCCTAGAATAGTAAATTAAGTTTTGTATCTTTTGATATTGTTCTTAAAAGTTGTGTTTGAAAAACGTTGTCTACTTGATACCTTTTAATACTTATTCATACTGTAATATAATAGAAATAATAATTCTTCAAAACAAATGCGTTTTTTTATATTCAGAGCAAAAACACACAGCTTTTGACGCAAATAAGTAGGTAAAAATAGGTTCCTTTTTACTAACCTAATGTTAGTAAAAGATGTAAAGTTAGAAAATGATAATGGGTTAAATTCTTTTTCCTACCACTGCATGGAAATAATTGCATTGCCACACCTGTAACCCATATGCAAAGCAGTTCATTTCCGGTTTCCGTTTCATTCCCGCTCTAGAGCGGCAATGATTCTTTACCGCACGCTAGATCAAACAGCAATGTTAAATCAGCTGTTATTACAAACCATGCTACAGCTGTTATTCATTGTTGTCGTTTAGTAATTAATTGCTTCTTTTTTAGTTTGAGGTTATGTTTGATATTTAACATTATGTTCCAACAGAAACAAATAAAAAATAATCTAAATGACATTTTGTATACAATAAAACATGTAATATGTAACAAAAATGTTGGTAGGAAAAATCTTGTGTGTATTACGAGCGCAAATAGTCATTGCCGCTCTCGAATTGTTTGGCCGCACTCAGCTGACGCTTCGTGCGGCCATCTACAAATCTCGAGTGGCAATGACGTACTTTACGTTCTTATCACACAAATAGCTATATTTAACATACAGAACATAACATAAGTTATGGTTTTATTAGGTTCATAGGCTAATAAATTTGAGACAAATGATATACCAGTTGCCAAAGGCCGCAGCTGGCACTAAATTGATGAAATTTTCATCTTTGATAGATCAAAGTCAATAAGATATGTTTGCCAATGCAATAAGTTTCAGTTTTGGATTCCCAAAAATGAGGTTGTCAAGAGACATAAAAACCAGCTTCTTATCACTAATCATGAAATCAACCCATAATGAGCAAATCACCTCGATGGTCTCGAAGCGCCGTAACCGCTTGAACTCCCGCCACAGCTTCCTCCACATGGTGGGGGACTCCGCCTCCCGGGTGGGTCTGCGGATGTCGGTCATCGTCGTGGAGAGGGAGTTGGAGCAAAACACCGCCGATGTCATGTCAATGTGCTCTTCGGTTGCGGCTCAGTGGGTGACTGCAATTTTACAGATAAAACAAACGTAAATTTTACCAGAAAACCATTGGGGAGATGTCTTATATGTACTTATGAGATGTCTTGGAATTACTTTGGGTTTATATTTACATTATTTTTGCACTTTATCTTCATAAGAATGTGCATAAGAACACCCAACAGGGAGAGTCTTTAAATTGACTAGGCCTATATTTTACAATTACACAGGTTCCCCACTGCTCTGTGTTTTTCGACAAAACTATGATGATTAATTACTATTCACTATAGTTACATACCGTACACCAAACTTTCGTTAGCCAAGGAGTAACTTGTGGCTAAATCCTTTAATTTACAATAAGTTAACAGAGCGAAAATGAATTAAACGAAATAGAACTAAAACGTTCTATTACGTATAATATTATATAAACAAATGTCTTCAAAACTAAGTTGTACGCCATGGCATCGTCTTTTATTCTTACAAGTTTACTGTAACGATAATCTGTAGGCCTATAATGGTTTTTAAGACATCGGTGACGCATCCTGGTGCGTTTCAAAAGGTAGGCCTAATGTGAAGTTTCATGGCAGGGTTTAGTATTCTTTTCTGTATGTGTTCTTGTAACGTAAGACGAAGTACTAACCTACTCATTGTGGTATAAACATACTTCGATAGGCCTACTTCAACGCTAACGGTAGGCCTATTTCAGATCAAGATCATAGGTCTATACAAAAACATCAAACCAAAACTATTTATTTCTGTGTCCGTTCCATTCTCCAATTAATTATTGAATTCATGGGAAACGTAAATACATATATGCCTACTAGCTATACATCATAGTCCTGCTTCACACAATATGTAATTAGGAAAATGTACTCACAAAAACACCCAATCTTAAGACACTCCCGATTTCAGGCCGTGTTGGTTTTTAAAAAGAAGAACAACCAATAAAAACATGATTCAATATTTCAAAGCACAAAAACTTTTACAAAGTAAAAAAATAATGTAATTTATTATGGTGGGACCATAACCTAAAAATTCACATACTGTTGAAATTATGTAAATAAATACAGTATAATAAATCAACAGGGATTCAGCAACTTACGCCAAGTAGTAGTCGACACCTGCTGTTGACACAAGAAAGTGCGTTAACAACAAGGACGACTCGAAAGCTTCCCAAACTATATCCATCGGTTCTGTGCTGTTCCAAGTATGGTCAAAATTTATTATCAATAGATGATAAAATAATATTATCAATGGTATTGAGGACAAAAGCTTAGTAATCATGACATTTATTGCTCATTCATTGCATGTGACGTGATAGCATTTACTATGCAAACTATGCGTATTTACCATAAAAAATTCTGCATTTTATTGCGCCAATTTGAGCTTAATTCAAGTGATATTAATGTCAGCTGATCCTGTATGCCCAAGGATCCCACTGGAGAGAGAAATGTTGCAAAGATAATCCAATTTCAGTTATTGTCAATAAAAGTACACAGAAAACACCAGAGCCGATGGAATGGAGCTTGAGCCATAATATCATCAGGTTTGGACAAAAAACCATTCAGTTTTTCATTTTGACAGCAAGAATAAGTGTACAAAGTTTCACCAATGGGCATTTTGGAAAGTTTGAGGTTAAATAAGTGATGGGTAACACAGTCGACAAAGGGTTTAGTGACCTTTTAGAATACCAGTTGAGCACCCGTACTTTGACGATATACGGAAAGTTTAAAAAGTTACAATATAGCTTCACTCTCCTGCTTTCCAGTGCAAGGAATATTTCAACTACTATTGAATGCTGCTCTCTTTGTTGAATTGCTTAAACCATCCTAACAAAAGGGAACTTAAGAATTTGTGTTTATTATTGGAATAAATAGACACGAACATGAATTTATAACTATGCCTCGGACTTCGTTCTGGTTCCATGTTAAGTCTAACCGTAGCAAATTAAGCAAGTGTATAAAACCATGTTCGCCGAAAAGTATTTTACCGAACAGTTGTTTGTTTTTTGAAATTGATTTCTCATGTAGAAATGTTTAGTAATTGTTTATTATAAATGTTTGTTGATTTTTTTGTGTTCGCCGAACAAGATCACCACGAATATTCGGCCATAGTGGACAAGGCTTAATTTACTTAACTAAAATTGGATTAATTCCTACATTTAGGGCGTCTCTTAAAATAAGTTTAGGAAGGAACGCAATTGGCCTATGTGACATAGCAAATAATTTTAAACATTCCTATAAACTTTTACATTTTACAATAAACCCAACCAAAGGTGTAGGAATTTATCATATACTCTTATATCAATAAGGTATATTTGTATGTGTATTCAAACGGAGGATCTCGTTTTTCCTCAAACTTTGCAGATAAATTTGTTCTGGGATACGAATAATATGTATATAGTTCTCTATGCTAGGAAATATCTTATTCGTTGTAATCTTAACTTGAAATAAGAAAAATGACTTAAAAATTGGTCTTATGGAGTTTAAAATCAAAACAAAATAAGTTGCTGTAAACAGCTGACTCAAATGTCATACCACGAACTACGTGCTCCAGTATCCAGAAAACGATGTGGGTTTTCCATTTTAGCCAGTAGGCTAACTAAATCACTGAATGATACTATAATAAAAATTATTTATCAGTTATTAAATAGTTCTAAAATTATACTGTCGCTATGATTAATTAGTTAAAAATAAAAGTAAAATAAAAGAATAAATAACTAAGCAATTTGTAGAATTGAAATTACATTTTAAAACAAAAGAATTCGCAACAATGAATCAGCTGTTAGCCGTAGAGGTAAAATCCACGTTTTACAGTTTAAATGAACTGCTGCGGGAGTGCAGCGACCTTAGTCATACATTAAAACATCCTGAAAGGCGAGTGAGTGAGAGAAAGCTAACGGGCTCTTCGCAAGAAAAACCCTTATGGGCTTGGCATTTTAGCTTACAGTCTATGATTGATTACCCTGATCTTAATGCAATTTTGAATGCTTGTATTTTCCTTTCGGTTAACTATTTGAATTTGTGTTTGCGGAATTATTCTCTGTTAATAGTATAGTATAATTAGTCGGGAAAAATTAAATAATTTTTGGAAAGCCAATTTCTTTTGAAATATGTTCTACGGAATACCTTGATCCTCCTCCGAAAGTTCCCTGAAATCCCATGTGGGGATCATGACCAAAAATGAGGGGTGGACACATAAGAAGTAACAATAAAATTTGATATTAAGCATACAAAATTTAAATACAAAATTAAAGGTCTTAAAATTTAGAATACAATGCTGTAAATCCGACCTCAATATAAATTGGTCGGGAAATAAATGGCAGACGTTCAAAATTTATAATAAAATATTACTATCCAAACTTTGAAATGCAATAACTTCCGACATATTTGAGCTTTTGAGGTCTGTTATTCGGCTATTTACTCTCCTTACTAAGACCTTTAAAATGATGTATAGCATGGCCATGGACTAAGAATACTTTAAGAACTTCCTCTTTGGGACGTCTATGTAGAGGGTGGTTGAAGGATAATATGATAGGCATAATATGTCAAGCTATCAGCACTTTCAAAGGTAATTGTAAAGGCAAACGTTTTCCACCAACCGCACCTAAAAAGGTCAAGTATTTAGAATACTATAACATTTTTAAGCGTTTAGTTTAAATTTAGATTTTTTCAAAGTTTGACAGGTTGTTATTTTTGACTCACACAACCTTTTGAGATGGGGTTTGTGACTTTAATTCTACTACTTAAGAGCTTTAATTTGATATACATAAACCTATTGGCCAACAAAAAAAATTATTTCTGACTCCACGTGGACCGTGGAGTTTATTTTTAGGCATGTTACCCACAGGGGATTTCAGGCGACTCTTCTGAGGGAGGTCAGGGGATGACATAGAACTAATTTCAGCAAAATTTGGCTGTCCAAAAATGCTTTCCATTTTCTAGCCACATTTTGGTTTAATTTTACTACACTATGACTGCTAATGTCTTACATTAGAAAATGTATTAATGTCTTCTTTTAAATATTTTTCTAAGATTTTATTGTAACTACTCGTGAGTTATAGCCCGATGGAACTAAAAATTCATGGCGTTGTTCAAACTGAAGAACCAAATACTAATTTGGGATATGTAAAGTTATCTTTTGAGGTATACACCCTGTAGAGAAATTAATTATTCAACAAACAGTTTCAAATCAGTGCTACGAAGAATGCTAAAACTGAATAGTCTACCATCTGTAGATTGTAATTCATGAGCGCCAAGCAGACTCACTACATTTTATGTACTTATATGGAGCCTATTCACGTGTGCATGTATATTCGTCGTCTTCATTGTAATAAAATATTATAGTGGCAAACTCAATTCAATCAGTGTGATAATTTTCTAGATGGTTTTACCGTGCTGACAACAAAAACCGAATTTTTCTCATAAAATGTGTCAGGCAAAATTAAGAAGAGTGGTAGAGCTGATTTACCTATTACATGTCATTTTTGCTCTTTATGTGCATCACAGGAGATAACGTCACAACCGTAAATCGGTTTCAAACACCTTATGCTACGAGAGAAGCGGAATATAAAATGAATATATCCCGCTCGAAATTAATGTGTAGTGAAAATACAAACTTATTTCTCACAAAGTGACAAATCCCTCCCTACCGTCATGGATTCCCCTATTTTCCTTCAAATATTTATGTTACGACCTTGGAGTTAAGCTTATAGAAAATAGCGCTGATGATCACGTTACTTCTCCTAATTGCCATTGCAAGTGCTTATTTTTAATTTAAACGCCAAAACAAGCATATTTAATTTGTTTATGAACAAGCAAAACAAGTGCATAAAGTGACATGAAAAGTTAAGCATATACAATACTGTTCCGATTTTGATTGGTTTGATTCTTGATAACAGAAGGAATAGGAAAAATGGGGAAGAATTGCAATCAGCAATTCAACATTACTGAATGGTTTGAATGGTTTCTATGAAGTCAATGATACTATCCTTTGTGGTAAGTAGCTTATTTGTTGTAATATTTTGGATGATTTCTTAGGTAAATCAACTACAGTTTAGGGACAGTTCATTTGGCAAGTAACAATCCATCCCCTCAACAACTCAACTTAGGTGAGTAAAGCCATTATGCTTAAAAAGATCACAAACAAAAGTTGGAAAGTAATTGAAACGTTGAAGGATTGGAACCATTGTTACCGAGGGAAACGGCTGCTTTATGTCTCGAATGTAAATGTTTTAATATGTAAATGGGGTTGGTACTGTATATGGAAGGCCTAAGGTTGGTTTCCTTCCCCGAATCTTAAACTATTACAGTAAAATGTAGCACTACTGAGCTAATTCCCTACATCATGATATTGAATCAATAGTTCTAAATAAATTTAATTGGAAGTAATAAAAGTACAATAATTTAATTCTATGTCACCTAATATTTTATATACCATTTAATTTCATGGGAAAACAGCCTTATTTTAATTAATATCAGTACTTAGGGTTTTTTTCTGCATTGTGGTTGAATCCATATTTTGTCGAAACTGCTGATGTTTATATGGCAATAGAATCTACCGGCAATTTTTCTTATAAATGTTCTTATTTTTTGTGTCACATTTGCTACACTCCATTAATGATTTTTCATATGTCAAGGGTTTCCTGCTCACAGGAAAGACTTTAAAAACTTACTACTGAGACAATAAAATTACAACTAAAGTTTTCATATAGTTTTCACAAAAAATGTTTAATCTGTTGTTAAATGTGTTGATGCGATCCAATGAGAACTATAGTGTGACTACCTTGAAAACTTTGATTAATATTCAATGATGGCGTTTACATAGAGTTACATAGAGTAGGACATATAGTAGGGCATATTATAGGTCAACATAAAGGTCTATGTAAAATATTTTGTTTCCTCTACGAAAGAACAGCATGCTTAACAAACTGAAAGTGATGGCAACATCATATATAAACAATATTGGTACTCGCTTACATCGTTGAATGCTCTTGACGTTCGTTTCAATACACTTACTAATATTGTACTACAAATTATAAGAATTTGAACGTCTACAGGAAAAAATAAACTATTGAATAAAAAAATGAAAAAATGTATTTCACTACAAGATGGAAAAAGAAAGGAGTATAAAAAGTGTTAAACTACCAACAAAGTAAACTAACTCTTCCCCGCCATTCGTACTAGGCTATTAGTAGCTTTCTCATCACTTCTAATAATCCAGTACAAGTAGTATGTTCACAATAAATAAAATAGCTAAGTTTCGAATCGAAGTCGGAGATCACAGGCTGTTGTAGAAGAGGCAAGTTCTTCGGGGGTTCATGGCACATGGTCGGGACTGGATCAATCAGCTGAAACATAGGGGAATCATTTGTTAGAGAGTATGAAGGGTTGCCACATATAAATTGACGAATAGGCAAAGATAGCTGTAATAGGCGAGGGGGTAAATGGGTTGATTTTCCAAAATTCACTAGGCTTACTCAATATATTAATAGTACCGGGGTAAATGAGCCTTGTTCGTCGGTTTTAATTCGCTATAGTTGTAGTATCTTTGTGTAAACATGTTTTTAAGTTTCTAACAACCAACTATATACCTTTCCACGTATACAGTTGTTTAAAAACCAATGCTTAAAGGCACGGTAATTAGAACAACGTCTGTGCTTTCAAGGTATAGTGGTCTTTTATCTATGTTTCGTTGCCTTGGCCCATAAGATTACGGTTTAAAATTACAATTTTAAAACAGATTTTAGACGAAAATGATTTTTCTTGGGGTTGAGGATGATTCTTATATTGGGCTAAAACACTTTTAAATGCAAAATCTAAGCACAATCTACCCGCTGGATTTTGAGATCGATGGTTACATTGCCAAGGAAACTCCTCGTATTATAGTATAGGATTCACGGATTCATTCCCATACTTTAAATTGAAGAGTAGCGCAAACTCATTCGTCAAGTCATGTGGCGAGAGTCAAAAACATGTAGCCCAATCAAGTCCTTGTATTACACATTTTTCACCAAAAAAGTGACCGTTTCAATATTAACTATCCTCTAAACATGCAGTCTATCCAATATGTCTAAGAGAATATTTATGTTGTTATAATATCATATAATTGTTTACAAATAAAATTGTGCTTCCTTGCAGATCATTGAAATTTTTTTTACAAAACGACAAACAATAAGTCTTTTTGTTTTGTAAAGACTGTTTTAAGACAAAAAATAAAATGATTTTAAATATTTAAAATATCCATATTCAAGCATATTACTCAACTGTATACTTCTAGGGCAACTTCTTTACATATTGTATTTTTTATAACTTCTCTGCTGTCATAATTTTGTCATGGAAAAATCCTCTTTGCTACTACCGTATTTTTTTGCAGCTTACCCGATGGCAAGGGGAATCCCCGAGGCCTAAACATATTTAAGCTATTAAATCTCCTTCAGTTGAAAGTGTACTGCAGTCTTTCTTCTTTAGCTTTTAAATCTTTTATCCTTTATCTTTGAATCATTATAGCAATAGGTAGAGGTCAACCAATTATTCGTATTCCAACCCAGTATACTGACCATCTAGCTCGGAAGTTGGCGACGCAGGTCTGCTGGTAGACGTCGAAGGCCGTTCCCGGGCCGCAGTTGAGCACTTGGGTGACGCCGTTCCTGCAGACCGCCACGCTCGAGCACGCGGGGTTCAGCCGGTAGACGGCGTTGTGGCGGCATGGTACACCGGGGTCCACCAGGCCTGCAACAGGGACGGCGGCGGAGGGTGAGAGAGGATTCATGTTATAGGATGGGAAAATCTCTTTTGTTACAAAAAGTAGTTTTTGAAACTGTTTGCAAACAATGTGTATTGAAGAACACTGATTTGAAAAATATGCAGTGATCTTGAAGACCACTCAGAGAACATACTTGTCACAGGAGAGTAGGATAATGATTTTTATATTTAATATTGGGGCGGATACAGATTGTCTACAAGATAGGGATATTATGGTAGGTTCACTCTATGGTTATCTAATAATGTTGAAATTAGCGGTGAAAATCCACTTAAAAGTTTTATGTTGCATGTCTGGGTCAGATTACCAAAGCGGCAATATCTAAAAAAAAATTAGTAACATATAACTGAGTTAAAATATTTTTTCATAGAAGTTGTTCTTTCAATAAAAATATCTATCATTCCCCCATAAAAATTTCTCCATCAGTTAAGAATAATTATTCGCAGAAAAACGCCAAAAAGAGAAGGTTGTAGGAAAAGTATCCGGCATGTACAAGAACATTTCTCGTTTACCTTTCTACAATCATGAACAACCTGTAATATTTTCTGGTTGCAGTAGATCCGAAAAATAAAGATTAAACGCTATCAACATTCTTCACCACTTATCATCATGGTTAACCAATCGCTAAAAAAATTTTAATTGGTTTTAACAACTTAGATTAGGTTAAGAACTTACATAAGGCACCATAAACTTAAGGCACCCTAAACTGGTGCCTTTGTTTAGCGAGATCGATAACAAATTCGCCATCTGGCCTTTTTTCTACCAAAAAACTATAATATGAACACTCATTGGCAAACAATAAAGTTACATTTTCCAGATATAAAGTTACGATGAAGGTTAAATCTTGGACTACTCACTAGCAGGCACTTTCTTCAGGCTGTAGTAGGCTTCGGGTCCCGCCACGGCGGGGGCCGCAGGGGGCGCTACCTCGGGGGCAGCCTCGGGGCCGGGTGTAGGCTCTGAGGGCGCTACGGGCGGGAGCAGGGGCTCCGAGGGGGGCGCCGGGGGGCCCTGCGGGACGAAGGTGGTCTCCCCCTCGGGCACCGTGGAGGTCTCGGGTGCTGGTGGGGGTGGCGGCTGGTTGGAGGGGACGCCGTCACACTGCACGCGGTAGGGGTAGTCGCACACTTGCAGGTCCTGCACATAGAGGGTGTTATATCGGGAGGTGTAATAAAAATAAGCTGTATGAAAATAATTAAATTTATGAACTGATAGGTACACATCTTAATATCCCAAAGATGAATGTTATTCTTCAAATTAAATGAACAAACACTATTATCAAATGATAATGATTAGCTATGAACATTGTGCTCAGGAAGAGTATTCAGATTATTCGTTATAATTCGCTGTAATAAAATAAATTAAATGTTACAAAACTAGTGTAATTTCACCTTGTGGAAGTTGAGGCCGGCAGGGCAGGTGAACTCGAAGGGCGTGTAGCCGACACACATGTAGAACACCCCGCAGTTCTTGTTGCTCCTGTATGTGCCGTACTCCGTGGGGCACCGCGCCCCCGGCGCCCCCAGGTCCTGCGCGTCTGAGGGCCCCTGGCCGCCGGCGCCCTCGGCGCCCCCTGGGTACTGCCCTCCGGCCGTGCCCTCGCTGCCCGGGCCACCCGCGCCAGGCTCTGGCGAGGGAAATGAGTGGTTTTGAGTAGTGAAATGCCATCTAATGTAGCTTATCCTTCTTAGAACGAGGAAAATAGTGAGTTTCCATCATTGAATGAAGTGGTTAAATGAACTGAACATAAAATGAAGTATCCTAGGTTAAATTGATCAATAGCTCACATAAAATTATAATTTAAATAAAGAAACTAAAATTCTGAAACTGGATTTGATTAAGGACGTTAAAAAACCAAAATAAAATAGAATAAATGTTAAAATAAAGAAAAATAAAATTGTACTGAGTTTTGCAGTTACTATTATAAAGTATTTGAGTATCAAGAATAAACTAAATCAAAAGTTGCATCAATAAACTTGGATATGGTTTAGGCAATGTTGAATGAGACTGAAAAAGATAATATCATGTAAAATAAAATTTAACAATTTAAACAGTGCATGGTTTTGGACCGCATTCCCTTAAAATCGTTTGAAATCCATTATACGTCCCTCTGAACAAAATAGCTTGGCATAAAAACAAAAAAATAATAAAAATCAGAAGTATAGAATGATCAACAATGAATTAGAAAATCAGGTAGCCGAAGCTTATATTATAGGGTTGCATACGAAAGTAAATTAATCAAATGAACTGGACACAAATAAATCTTTTGAAATACAATAAGTCGGGTCGTAAAAGTACTCAATAGTATGCAAACTCATGAAAATATTTCATTTTTAGCTCGCTTATAAACTTTAAGTGAAAAAAATGGATTGATCAATCTTATCCAATTCATAGTTTTGTTGCTGCATCTTGAAAGAAGAATTTATTAATTTCTGCCTGTCCAACGAGGTTTCCTCATATTACGTCACTGGCGCCTCAGTGTGGCGGAATTGCTCTGCAACCCGCTAGTCATTAGACTACATCATCTTAATTCCACCGCCACCTGACACCTATGACGCAGTCTTAATTAAAACTCTATTCCCCGTTGCAACTATCCATAGGTATAATAACTGCACTGCAGGTTCACACAAATTATAATTGAAAATTCTTGTGGTAATGTATGTATATTAAAACTGAAATACAATGAAACTTCTATCAAATCTTATAAAATTATTTCAACTGAGAGTTTAACGTTTTCTCAGGACTCATGGAAATTATAAGAACAGTAAAAATAATTTGCACGTACATCTGTCGCTTTGAAGAGATTCTACGATTGGTTTCAAGAAATAGTCAAACATGATTACTAATTTTCACTCACGCTGAGGCGGCGGGTCGGAGCAGGCTACGTTGAAGGGGTAGTCGCAGAAGTTGGAGTCTTCATTGAAGTAGAGCCCCAGCGGACAGTCCTGCTCGACCACAACATCGTCCCAGCAGTTGACGAACTTGCCGCACGAGGTGCCGGGGAACTGCCCCCGAGGAGCTTTGCACAGCGCCTTCAGGCCTTCAGCTGGCTGCGACGTGGTAGTCTCCCCTCCTCCAAGCTGGTTGTCCACCTGAGGGTCAGAGGATAGTGTTGTTACAGGCAGTAGTTGACGATCTTGCCACACTAAAATGATGTGCTGGGAAACCCTCCCCGTCCATCCTTGCACAGCACCATCATTCCTTCAGTTGGCTGAGTCTCCCCTCCTTTCAGCTGGTTACCCACCTGAGGATCAGAGTATAGTGTTGTGATAGAGAACATTTAATGATATTGTCACAAGAGGTGACATGGAACTCGTACCCGGGAAGCCTTGCAGAGTGTCTTCTGCGTCCTTAGCTGGCTGTGACGTAGTCTTTCCTCCTCTCAGCTAAATTATACATACACCAGGGGATAAGACAATAATGTCAATATACACATCTAGTTTTCCACCACAAAAGGATAATGTCAAGTTATGGACAGCAGTTGAACAGCCTGTCTCCGGAGGTCCCGAGAGACTGACCACGAGGACTCTTACACAACGTCTTCTGGTCCTCAGCTGGTGGCGATGTGGTAGTCTCCTTTTCTCCCAGCTGAACGATCTGAGGAGGGCATTGTTAAGTTGAACAAGAATGAGTATATTATATTTTCACTAAATCATGATTTTTTATACTGTGACTTGTCATATTTTTGATCGATTGAAAATGTTGACATGCTAATGATTGAAAAGTTATGACTTTCAAAAATTTGTGGAAAATACTAATCCAATATCACTTTAGTCTCTGATTAAATAAATTCGACCTTATTGATTAAAGAAAAATTAATATACTTAAACACATAATCGTTTTCTCGTACTGTGATACTTTTCTTCGCAGTAGCTACTACGAAATATTCTGATATCAAACGTTTGTATGGTAGTCTGGTCTAGTTATGGGGAAATCACAGACACGTTTTATATTGGGACCAGATGTAACCTCATCAGTCTGATACACACCTATTTAAGACTAGATAATTAATAATCTGTTGGGCAGTTTCTAAATCCTTTTACTTCACAATTTACGATGTATTTAGTGTACTGAATATGTAAAAGAGTTGTTATGGCCTTAACCGCCACTAACACGCAAAAAATTAAAATAAGTCGAAATATTCTGTATTTCAATTGTGAAATTGGATGATCTTATATTTTATAAGAGTAGAGCCCAAAAAGAGCATTTATTAGTAGACGTTACCTCAGGCAAAGGTGGGGGTGGGGGCGGCGGAGTGTCCGGGGGTCCGGGAGGGAGCGGCGCCACGATGGTGGGCTGCGGTGGCAGCGCCGCGGGGCTGGGGGCGGCGGTGTCGGGGGCGGTGGGGGCGGCGTCCGGCGCGGCGGGGGCGGCGTCCTGCCGGTAGTCACCGTAGTAGCCCCGGTGCACGAAGGGGCTGGTGTAGAGGCTGGGTGCCTGGGGCGCCCGCTGGGCCACGGCGTTCTGCCACTGGAGGATCTGCTTCTGGTAGCTCAGCGCCGCCTGGTCTGCAGACGACATGGACTACATTTTAGAAGATGATATCAACCAACATGTTAGAAACTGCACCCGATTTAAAACTATTCCAACCAGACTTCTGTAAAAGGGGAGATTACAATGTGTTCAATCTCAAATGAAGGTAGCCTAAAACAATTTAACAGGTGTTAAGTTATTTGTGTTCTTTAAAAGTAGGAATGACATCAGCCAGCAATGAACACAATCTATGGCGTACAGGAATGACGAGTGAAAGCATGGATCTGCGATCTTTAACAGACCCGAAGCTTTGGATTAAAGATGATTGGTCTAGGTACTTTTGAATGGCGAAGTAGACTTTTCCACCAAACTACATACTTCAATTCAACAACTTACCGAGTCTGGATACTAACCGGGAACTGGCTGATTACGGAATGCATAGACAATAACTTTTCATTATATACAGGTTAAGTAACCTGTAATGAGTTTTACTGGACTCCAGCTGTTTCTAAGGAGCAGTTGTAACAAATAATAAACAAATGTATAACCTCACAAAGGTGGTAAAGAAGGTAGTGACTTGTTTCAAATGTTAAAAAAATAATTTTTCTACAGTTACCTAACAATGTACATGTTCTCTCACTGATTTGAGAAAGCAAAGTGGCCAATTCGCTCATCAGTGAGACAAAGTTAACATTGTCTCACTCTAATTACTTTGTCTCACTCCAGATTTGCAACGTGAAGGCACTAAATAGTGAGCGCGGTAACTGTAGGAAAAATATAATGTGCAACTCGAATGCAAATTGCAATCGCCTCACTCGAGAAACGATTCCTCACTCGCCTACGGCTCGTGAGTGGATTTCTCTCGAGTGAGTCAATTGCTCACTTTGCTCACTAGTTGCACAAATAACTATTTCCTCTTAGTTATAATATACAAATATAAGTTTAGCTCATAATTTAATTATAAATTATTTGATCATTGCTATCTGAACCAGAGAATCGAGCAGGAACTACCCTCTTTATAGCAAAACGTACTTAATATGGTCTGTTAATCCCCCCTTCCACACATGTATATATGGGTTGGCGTTTTACACCATCAATATCATTATATCATCAATTATGTCAACTATATCATCGTATGATAGATTACGTGTAACTTCTCAAAAGGAAAACAAGAGATCGAGTTTCAAGTGCAAGACGAAGTCGGGAACTTGAAACGATCAAGAGTAGGCAACATAACATAGCCTTTGTTGATCCAAAATAAACTAGATGAGCTGATTCAATGAAACTGTAGTGATAACAAAACAACAACTTAAGCTATTGTGGACTAAAAAGTTATCACGACGTGGTTGCTGCATGAAAAAGAACAACCAAAACTTGATTAACTTTAAGGTGCACAATAGGAAGACATGATGAACACGAAGTGTAACCGTGGGAACTCATTAAACATGAGGTGTCTTTGGCAACAGCCGTGACAGAGTCGTGCACATTGAAGATTGAAGGGTCGACCACCTTCGAAATGATCAGCTAATCTGTTGTTTGCTGTTGTAATCATCCTTAGCGTATTGAAGATGAGGATCTTGACCCTCTCTTTAGGAAGGGTATATGAACCTACATGCCAAAGAGCCCAGCAGAGCTAGTTATTTTTTTTATTTTGGCATTATATTTGCTAAAAGAAATATGAAATTTCGTTTGAAGATTATAGGACTAACCGCTTGTCTTCTATCCATTTAGGACACCTTACGAGAATCGTCATGTTTATTGCATTTCAAAATCATCATAAAAAATTGACTGGGGCTTCTGTTTGCAAAAACTTCTAGGAATGTTAACTAGCTGAAAAAGAGAATCAACATGTAAACTCTTCTCAATACAATGGAATCCCTGTGCTGCTATGTTTATTTATCGCTGTCACCGAGCCTCTGTCGGCCCCCAACTTGGCACAGAGATCGGAGATCGATCGTCCTTGATCGGTCAAGCACCTGATGACAACCTGTCTAAATAATAGCTCCGATTAAATATGCTAAGTGGTGATCATCTTCCATCATTTTCTTGTTGTACGGAAATCTGATAATAGCTCCGATTCCTGGGATTTTGGCCTCTCCCCTATTGGAATTTGCGTTCATTGACTTTGGTTGGCTAAAATTTAGACCATTGACTTTTGAATGGCAAATATGTAAACTGATTAAAACTTTAATTTTTCTTTTGAGTTACTGATACATCTGAAAAGGTTGCTTTGGTAATATTATATAATAATCCTGACTTTTGAAAAATATAACTAACATTTACGGTAATTTTCGTGTAATAGGCAGAATTTCTGATTTTTTAATAAAGCTATTAAGACTCAAGGGAATTAATTATAGGCTAATGGAAAATATTTAGTACTTCGGTAAGGAACATCACATAGTCTACTATTTATTAACAGTGAGAAATTTAACACATCCGTTTACTATTTATCATCATACAGAAGGCGTAATGGTTGAAGCAGTGAATTTCACTTTTCATTATTTTTCATACGAATCACTGACAATTTCATAGTTTCATTATTTGGATATCAAAACACGTCTATTTTACTTTCTATACTTTCAATAAGTAACACTCAACCCAACGATGTTAGCAGTATAATGTCCTGGTGGCAATAAAACAAGTGAAACTCTATTCTTGATCACCTATTATGCTGATCCCTTGAGCCACTACAAGGTCTCCAGACGTAATACCCGCCACAAGCTACAAGCCCACACAATAGTCTACAAGCGGTCACCGACTTGTAACCGCCGGACACGTGGTTCAGACCGTCCGATGTCAATAAACAGCGGGTATCATAAACAAACCGCTGTGGTTAAGTTGTTTAGGACCGCAATCTCGTGGTCGTCCTGCGCTTGACAGTGGGGCGCTGAAGTATATGATACAACTGTAGCATCTGCAATCTTTAAAATACGATTATAGGCTACTTGGCAACAATCAACCGGGAGGATGATTCACGGAGGGTCTTTGATTAGACTTTAGGAAATAACAGTAAATAATTGAGAGATAAATGTCCTGATCATTAGAGGAGTGTAGGTGTTTTTGGAAAATTTATGAGCATTAAATCACCAGGTTGTATGGTTTATTTTTTAAATTAGATTTGGGATTACAGAATCATTGAAGATTATCGTCGACCAACGTTTTAGTAACTAACAATCTAAGGTTATAAAACGGCCCTTTAGATCCTTTTTACACCATAGGCAGACGCAAAACTGTAGAGGTTTAATGTTGTTGAATCGCGAACATAGGACTGGATAAATGTTACTCACGAAGGAGATGTTTTCCCTACAAAGACTCAAGAATGTTTACAGACATGACAAAGTTTCTTTAGAGATGAGCATTCATCAAGATTCTGCCACTCTATCTTCTAGAACCTTCTATCTTCTACATTCAAGTATCTTTTACACGAAATCCACACTAAAATACCTCTAGTAATAAATTATTCCAGCTAAACTATCGGATAATCCCAATAAAAGCGCATTGCCAGATAGTCGGAATGAAGTTCCCGGGAATGTGTCCTGATAAGACAAACAAGCATCTGATTAATTTGCAGTCTCTGCCAACTGAATACTAATGGAAATGTATCGCGCCGACGCAGAGAGTGCTACAAGTTGCATAAATAAGTGGTGACTGATGGTTACAAGTACAGATAGCGCTGCGACCGCGGGTAGGTCAATGTGCCGCTAATGAGGTCTGATGGATCAGCCATGTACATGTACACGCAGGCTGCTGCTACACCGCACGGCGCTGCGGCGGCGGCGGCGTGGCTACTGGCGGGATCGGCGAAGTAGCCGATCTGATGGATTAGAGATCAACAACCTTCATATAGCGCAGGAGAGTCTTAAACAACAATAAGCAACACGAAAAAAGATATCATTAAGGATTCCAGATATCCTACTACCCATAATTACACGTCTGAAACGCTGAGTTCTCAGTAACAAATGAACCGTTCTTCATGATTTTATGTCATGTTAAGTCAAAGAGAATTATGAGTGGATTTGCAGGGTTGACTTGGGCAAGGGCAACTTTGCAGGGTTCTGCAGCTTCGATGTACAATGGTCCTTTGGAAAAATTCCATTAGCTTTGAAATCAACAACTGTAAAAATGGTAATGTGCTTCACAATTGAGTTGAGATAAGGAAGTAAAAGTAAATAATTTATGAGGTGTTTAAGTTGTAAGATAGAAACATTTAAGGCTGTTTTGTAAGAATTAGTTTGTTGAATGAAGAGGTTGGTTATACAAATCCTATACTATAATACGAGGAATATCTGAAGGGATGTGTGTTCCACGATCTCAAAATCTAGCTGTTAGATTTTGCTTAATGTTTGCAATAAAGAGTGTTTTGGCCCAAAAATAAGTTTAGAAACAGCCTCAACCCCAGGAAAAATCGAATTTGGTCTAAAATTAAGTTTTAAAATTGTAATTTTTAACATTAGTCTTATGGGTTGCTATTTTGGTAACGAAATAACAACGAAATGTAAACAAAAAGAAAGAAACATTAATGTTAAGCAGACTTTTTGAAACAGCTGTTAACTGTGAAGAGGTATAGTTGGTTGTTGGTGGAAATTTAATTGCTTTTTTACCTTGACACTATAACAAAAGTGAATAAAAACCAACAAGCAAGGCCCGGTTAACCTGGTACTAGTCTTTTTATTGTCAGAATATGTTTGGGCACAATTAATTCATCGTCTATATTTTGTTTCAGATACGAGCACTTTGCCTTGTTCAAATAGTTACTTTCAAGGGTTTCTTTGAATCAACATTAATATCAATGGTAAAACGAAAACAATTCCATAAAAATCACCCACCCGAATGGTCAGTTCTTTTTGGCAAAGTTACTTAAATCTGACATGTAATTGACTGAATATCATTAAGGCTTTAAAGATTTGGGGGTCTAATCCTCCTTGATTCAATTTATCCTTGCCGAACCTGACAGTTTCGAATTATATTAATAAAAATCAAAGAGAATGAAGATTTGAATATATTATTTATGTGTCTCACTACGTTAAATCTAAAAATCTTCAAGGTGTTCGTGAAAGTTGCTTGATGTTAAGTAAAAATCTGTCACTGTCCTAAGTTCCAAGAAAAACTTTCACAATAATCAACCTGATGCACAGTCTTCATTACTTGGACACTTTTCATTCCATTTCCAACCGCGAGTTTTTCTAAAAACTGGTTTTATTTTCGGAGCCCTATGAAAGCGAATGAAAATTTTCCTAAGGACTACCGTACTTAAAAACATAGTAAAAATACTTGATTTTCATTTGGTATGACATATTAGCGATTGAAAAACGTTTCAAAAACCTATTATGGACCGATGAATAAATAAAAGTACCAGGTTAACCGAGCCTTGCTCGTTGGTTTTTATTCACTTTTGTTTTAGTGTCAAGGTAAAAAAGCAATTAAATTTCCACCAACAACCAACTATACCTCTTCACAGTTAACAGCTGTTTCAAAAAGTCTGCTTAACATTAATGTTTCTTTCTTTTTGTTTACATTTCGTTGTTATTTCGTTACCAAAATAGCAACCCATAAGACTAATGTTAAAAATTACAATTATAAAACTTTATTTTAGACCAAATTCGATTTTTCCTGGGGTTGAGGCTGTTCCTAAACTTATTTTTGGGCCAAAACACTCTTTAATGCAAACTTTAAGCAAAATCTAACAGCTATATTTCGAGATCGTGGAACACACATCCCTTCAGATATTCCTCGTATTATAGTATAGGATATACCACAGTATCTAGAATTTTGGATATACATCTTTATCTACATCAGGAGCATTTGTTTGCACTTCCTTCGTTATATTAGTGGAGCTTATCCTTATTTACACGCCTTAGTGTGCGGTTTGAATAAGTAATCCTCTGCAAGGACAATTATTTTCCGACAGTTCTGGTATTAATCCCCTAGAGAAGATTTCCATTAGTGTCACTCAGATCGGAGACCTGTCTTCTGCGGGCCGCTGTCCTCCCAAGGCCAGGACTGCAGATCAGCTTGTCTTCCGCCGCCCCCTGCAGCTCATCTCCTGCACTCTTGTCTGTCATGTCGGATGTGTTCAGCTTCGTAATCGAGAATCTTTCTTGCTTCTTTCCATGAGAACTTAGTCGTTGAACTAGTCCTTCGGACAGGATTGTTCCATAGGATGTTTTTTGTAGAGGCAATTCAAGTTTTTTGTGGATTATGTAATTTTTTTCTCTCATAGCTAATCTAACGTTATTGAATTGATAACTTGCAGCTACTTTTTTGTTGGGTTACACAATTACAGAGGTGTAATGTGAGGATAAAATGTTTAAAGGAAGTACCATCCTTGAGATCGTTGACCAGGGATCTCTACACTATTATTTACAGTTGAATAGCATTTAAAATCACAAGCTTCAAAAAAACAAATTTGAATTATTCTAATGAAATTCTGTTGTAACAATGTGTGTAAACGATTAATGAAGCCTATATTGTATAGCTCCATTAACAAAGACATTTGATCAACAATACAATAATTTTTACACCTATTATTGACAAAATGAACTGCAATGAACATCCTGAAAAAACGCATTACTTTTAGGTAATTAATGACCCGAGTTCAATGACATGCGCGGAAGGCCGAAAGAAAATAAAGGTATGTTGAAAAGTGATTAAAGAGTGTGATAGACCATAATCATCATGCACAATGGTAGCAGACAGGGCTTTGAGTACTCAGGCTCCGCAGTGGGCGGTCGATAATGATCCGGCAACTTGCAAACATCCTCTGTCTCGCTCTGACTTTTGGTGTCCTAAAGGTATTGGGCCAAGTTTCACTGCTTTCCCCCTTTATAATGACAGAGTTAGAACGAAATGCCAAGAAACTAAGTGATCACAGCGTATAACACTGTTAAAAATACCAAATCACTGACGTTAAACAAACAATCCCAGTTTCACAGGTACCCCAAGTTAAGACTACCACTGTACTATTGCAACTTTTAATAAAATGGATAACTTATAATAATAAAGAGCATGAACACCAAACAGCATACTTGTTGGGGTGATTGTATGTTTTCTCACAGACTGGTTATTTATAGACAACAGCGTCAACGACTTCTTGCCCACCCCCCGTTGCAGTCACCTGCGTCCCTCTGTGTCGACCACATTAGCATCATATAATAGCCGGCATCATGTCGACCCATCAATTTATTACCGATTCCCCACCTAACTGACCATTAGTGTCAGTGAGATAGGACTAACTGAACCTGTTTGCCCAAGATTGCGCTATTTAGAATCCTATTATCATTTTATTAATGGCATTTCAGCAATTTTTAAGGATGATAAATTGTGGAAGGGGCTGTATAAATATTTTGGTTATCAATAAAACAAACAGCGATGGAATTTTAAATTGATTTAAGATACTCAATCCGGTAGTAAGAGCTAAGCCGCATTCCTCACCTTAAAATTCGATTCATAGCTAAATATAACTGGGACTTTTTCTATTAAGATTGTGTGTTTCAATCACAGATTAGTACAAAACATGAAATACGTGTTTTATGCACATAAGAAATATTCTAAATGAAGTTAAATTACAACACTACGCTTGAACGTTAAAAAGTATATTCAAAGGATTAAATTATTTGTTACTAACAATAAATGATATGCAAAAGTAACATAAAGTTAACCATCACATTTATTAATACAAATTCTTTGATTGGAAATATAAATATTAAACTTGCTAGACTAAACCCCTAGCTACAAATACGTCATTTTATTTAAACGTTTCATGATATAAAATATACTTAAATCAATAAATATTTTAAAAATAATGTTATACTGTGTGCATAGATGAAATAAAATAGAACCTAAGGTGCCTTATATTCCTAGCTTGTGTAAATAAAAAATACCTAAAAAGTATAATTAACCTTATCTTTGAGCAATTTTAGGTTTTTAAAAGATTTTAAACATTACCTGGAATTAGTTTTTGCATGAATTAGTTTGTTGTGGGTAAATATAAGGCTCCTAGAAGCAAGCCTTTTTTGGAACAAACCAGCCAACTTGTGACCCAGACGTAGCCAATGTTACTGTTATGCACTGGAATGTTCAAGGCGTTATCAATAAGACTGATGAAATTCAATTTTTGCTAAGTAAATTCAATGTATTATTTCTTGGGATATGTGAACATTGGTTAAATGTCAACGAACTTGCTGATATTGGTTTATCTGGCTACAAACTAGCTAGTGCCTATGGCAGACCTTCAGGCGTAAGGGGCGGTACTGCAATATTTCTAAGAGAAGATATAAAGTACCACGAGCTGAAATATATTGTGGAACTTTCCATTCCCAGTGTATGTGAGGTTTCTGCAGTATATGTCAATGAGTGGAACATAATATTGCTGGAAGTGTATAGGGTACCAGATAAAGGTAATTTTGATCTGTTCATAGAAAGCCTATATAATATTATGAATGTTATGTCATTAAGGAATAAATATAATGCCTCTGTTTTGTTATGTGGAGATTTTAATGTAGATTTATTAGTTAATGATGTTTATGTATCTGTTTTTGTAAACTTGCTTAATAGTTTCAATTTACGATGTATTGTTTATGATGTCACTAGGCCCAACTTGGCTAGTAAGAAAGGGACATGTATTGACAATTTTGTCACATCAATTCATTCTGATAGGATTAAATCAGTTTTTATTGAGCCAACTGTGGTGTCAGATCATAATTCGCTGATTGCTTCTTTTAGCCTTTGTAGTAAGAAAGATGGAGATAAAGTAAATGTCCAAGATTATTCTAGAATTATTCGTCCTATTGAAGATATTAATGTAACATATTTTATTTGTTTGCTAAGAAAAGTTAACTGGTTGTTTATTTATATGCTGGGTTCCATAGATGAGAAATTTGAATCTTTTTTGAACATGTTTTTAAATGTTGTAGATTTAGCCTTTCCTGTCAAGCAGGTTAAAGCTGGTACTGTCAAAAGTAGGCCCTATAAACCCTCTTGGTATACAGAGAGCTTGTCAAATCTCAAAGATCAGTGTCTTGTGTTTTATAGTCTTTTTAAGGATACAGGACTAGCTTGTTATAGAGAATCATATTTATTGTTAAGATCTAAATATAGAAGTGATGTTGCTAAAGCCAAGCGGGCTTACAATTGTGATAGAGTGCTTAAAGCTAACAATAAACCTAAAGCAATTTGGTCTGTTATTAAGGAAAACATGAATACTAATGACAAAGGAGCAAGAAAACAACAGGTTGTAAATTTGACAAGCGAAAAATTTAATGATTTTTTCTTAAGTAATGTAAAATCAATCAAAGAGAGTATTCCAAAGTCTAGACATGATATGTTATATTATTTAAATAAGTTAAATTGTACTCAATCTACTTATGTTTTGCCTATTTTTACTATAGGTAATGTAAGTGTTGAAGAAGTTTATGGCGCCATCTTGTCTCTTAGTAATAGTCTTAGCCTGGATGTATATCATATTAATTCTGTGGTTCAGAAGCTTGCAGCACCGTATATTGTCGAAATTTTGGCATACCTGTTTAACCAATGTATTAATGAATGTATATTTCCTATTTGCCTTAAGTTATCTAAAGTTGTGCCTCTGTTTAAAAAGGGTGTGAAATTAGATTATAGTAACTATCGCCCAGTGTCAATTATACCTGTTATTGGCAAGGTTTTTGAAGTTCTGTTAAATAAGAGAGTTATCAGTCATTTTGAAAGGAACATTCTGTTTTCTGAAGATCAATATGGTTTCAGGCCTAATAGAGGTACATGTGATGCTATAGTTAGTTTCATGAAAAGCTGTATTTCTGGACTAGATGGAAAATGTAAGGTACTAGGTAGTTGGTACGACATGTCTAAAGCTTTTGATACTATTTCACATGATGTCTTGTTGGAAAAACTTAAATATTATGGTTTTGATCAATGTTCTTTAAATTTTTTCAAATCTTATCTTACAGAAAGATACCAGAAAGTCTTTTTCAATGGTTGTTTTTCTTCATATCTACATGTAAGCTCAGGAATACCACAAGGATCAATTTTAGGGCCGACAATGTTTGTAATTTATATTAATGACTTGACTGCAGCTGTTAAAAGTGATCACATTAAGTCTTATATGTATGCAGATGATTTGGCGATACAGATTCATTGTAAACTTTCTGTTTTGGTGAACCATTTAGTAAATAATACAAATTCTATAATTGAAGATTGGACTGCTGCTAACTCACTATGTTTAAATACTAGCAAAACACAGAATATCGATTTTAGTTTTGGCAACACCAATGAAATCAGTAGCGTTAAGTTTTTAGGTGTAATGATACAGTCAAATGTTAAATGGAATGTTCATATAGATGCTGTTTGTAAAAAGGTGTCTAAGGGAATCTTTATGCTTAGAATGCTTAGGGCCTATGTTAATATAGATGTATTGAAAACTGTCTATTTTGCTCATATTCAAAGTCATTTAGGCTATGGTATTGTTGTATGGGGACATGTTGGTGCTGTAAAGAGGATCTTAATATTGCAAAAAAGAGCTGTAAGAACGATGTTTAATGTCAACAGTAGAACTCATTGTAAACCTTTGTTTAGAGAACTCAAGATTTTAACTGTTACCTCGTTGTATATCCTAGATAGTTTGTTGTACATTAAAACTAATATAGATCATTTTCCTTTGAATAACACTGTTCATAACCATTTTACTAGGCAAAGCAGATTTTTACATATGAATCAGTGCAATTTTAAAACTACTATAAACAATTTCTGTGAACTCGGTATAAGACTGTTTAATATGTTACCTTGTTATGTTAAGAGTTTAGATGTAAAAAGATTTAAATGTGTTATTAGGAATATGTTAGTTGATTTATGTGTATATGACACTAGAGAGTTTTTTGAATATTTGAAATTGATAAATACCAATAGGCCTAACCAAAGTGTGTTGTGATTTGCATTGTGATTTATGCTGTGATTAATTACTAAGTTGTTTGTTACTGCTGTTTTGGCTGAAAATTGTATTGTGACGTTGCTATACAAATTAATGTATTTGTTATTTGGCAATAAATGATTCTGATTCTGATTCTGATTCATGAAGAAATAAATTAAACGTTTTTGTGTTAGGGTTCGACTGAGGCCGCATTGGCGGAGTTAAAAAAAAAGTTATTAAAACAATGAATTTTTAATACGACGATCAATCCGACAACTGACAAATCAGCGAATGGAATAATAAATCCAAGGGAGCGGTCAGCTGAGAGCCGCCGCAGGACCGGACTGACAGGACCTACCCGAACGCGACCAACTGATCGGCAACCACCGCCCGTCCGCCGTGTTGACTTTCCGAGAAGCCAATGACCTAAATCAGGATTCGTGTGGCCATTCCAAAATAAATAGGCAAGACAAGTTTGCGGAATATACAAAAATTCTTGAGTAACGGACGTTAATCGGATGAATTACTGACCATTATAAAATTAAATTAACAGATTCATCGTTTTTTTAACACGTGATCAGAAAATGTTATTTTGTTGCTCTTAATAAAACTGTATGAAAATTAATTAATGATGAATTAATTGAAGAATCGATCTGCCTCTATTTTAGCTGCATGTACTTTTTTCACCATAAGAGTGAACTTTGATAAATTACCAAGCAATAACGCCCAGAACCTTTTACCGTAATAATTGAAAAATTCTCTGAATCATAATGAAAGTCTCACTATAAACTGTTTAAGACCTCTTCGTGTAAATATATGGTACCCTAATATTTAAGTTCAAAAAATAAATAAATATTTGTGCAGGGTGTTTATATTAGTCGTCAAGATATTGGAGAAAAAGATTGGTGTTTTGATACGAAAACCAGATTCTTTACCTTTCATATCTATTTCAACTTAAAATAAGTTAAAAGTAGAGGAAGAAATGGCATTTATACATTCTATAAACTATAAAAAAATACTATTTGGCTGCATAGCCGCTGGAAGAACTCTGCTCTGGCTCTGGACTGAACGGTCCCAGGACCACATGTGTTGGTGAACTAAGACAAAAACCGGAGTGCCGTAAGCCAAGGCGTGTTTGATTGGTGTGGTTTTTAGCGCGTCGCGTGTCGTCACGTCCGCACGCGTGATACTCCTGTCACGTGACAGCGACGTCTTCACTCCGGCAGCCTCCGTCCTCGTCCCCCAGCAACACTCGGTGTCCAGGAGACAACTACTGTAATAGCAGATAAAACAAAATCACCAGACCAAAAGTAGAAAAATCTTCGTACACTGCAAACCTCACAAGGCACCGAAAGGTGTCTTAGTTGAAATCACCACAATAATGTAGTCACTCAGTGTGGGTGAAAATGAATAAACTCTACGCCCAATCTATTCACAGTTATTAATGATCCGTTAACAATATAGGTATATACAGTTTTAGCTGAAATTGGGTAAATGATGGATATTAAGAAACGCGTGGCTGATTAAAATTTGACTTTAGTGAGCATCAAAACATATTAGTAGACCAAGAACTAGACGTTTCTATCACTTACTCATTTTGACAAAACTTGTCTGATACAAGTTAGTTGTCAAACAACCATTGCCCTCACACAAAATGCTAACCATGTTTACTCATGTGTAGGAAATATAAAAGCATTCGATGTTAATTATTTTGTGTCTGTAAAGTCATCTAAGGAATGCAGTGGGGTATATTCAGAGGCAGCCTTATTTCTCATTGTATTGATGGTTTTGGGTCTTTTCAACAATTTCATTTCATTTCAACGGAGGCCGAACGTATAAGAGGACGTAATGAAATGGTATAATTTGCACGTAATGACTATTAGCTGCCAAAATACCTGAAAAAATGACTAGCACCTGCAAAGTGGAGCTCGTTGAATCCCTATGAAAATCCCAATATTGGACTGTTCTGTACTTATTGCTCCAATTTTGCCAATCTGGATTGCTTTTCCATATTTAGTGCACCGCGGACCCCGGAGAGCATCAACCGCAGCGCGCCGTGCGGTCAGCAGCTAAATCACTGTCAGCGTGGGCAGGGTGAGCGCCGACGATGGCAGCAGCGGCAATTTGATCAGCTGATTGTGATTCGGCCCACAGGAGCCGTCAGTCACACAGCGACAGCAGCGCCGTGCCGTGGCGGGGCACCGGTACTATCATGATATCATCCCCGAGTCACGACCCACCGAGGAGTGGCTTAGTCGCCGTTAATATCTTAATTAGATTACAATTTAGGCTGGTTGGTAGCAGTGTATGATCGGGGATCGAGTTTTTTTAATTGGTCTAGATAAAACAGTAATCGGTTTAGCAAAGAATGGTGGATTAACATTGTATCGAGGTATTTTCTCATTGTGTGCTTATTGTAAGTAAAGTAAACTGCATCTCTTGGATTTCATTGAAAGGAATTAAAATAATGATTGTACGCCGAGTTGAAAAAATCCCCTCATGGAACTGTGGCGTATGCAATCCAAAGGCTGATGAAAAAAAATCAAAATCCGTAAAAAAATGTTACAACTTGCACAATGAAACAAATGTGTATAACTTTGGTGGCGTCCTTATAGTGAATTAAATCATCTAAAGTTAATCAACCGGTGGCACAATCAATCTAAGAAAAAAGTACCAGTAGAAAGTCTTTTTAAGGTATCACTGTAAAATATTGAGCAATTGTTAGTGTGCACAGTTTGTCCTAGTAAGATGATGTTGATATTTCAAACATGTAGGAGACATTTTTTTCTAGTCCATGGAGATAGCTCCAAAAAGAGCCATAATATTTCAGTGCTGGATACTGGTCTAAAAGTATTTTACACTGCTTCTACATAAAATGGTACCTACAAAACCGCCGGGAGACACTCTCTCAATAGTCCAGATCACCCCATCAAAATGGCGGCCTACCAAATTTGCAGTGTTTTAGTTTTAAATACTTATTACTGCCCACCAAGTCAACCAATTTTGACTTTGAATGTGTCATTTGTAGGTATTGAAATTCTGCAACTGTTAATACTCTTAAAATACCCATACTCTTTTTTTTATAAATAATAATTCAATAAAATAATTGGTGTATTTTCATTAATTTTTGCTATAATATTTATTTAATATACAGGGTGGAAAAAGTCTTGAAACTATTTAATACTTTTAAAAGTATTTAAGTAACAAAACTAAAACTTTACAAATTGATTTTGAGTGACTAAGACTACTTCCTAAAGTACTTGGTATCCTTGGACCTCCAAGGGGGACGGTCCACAAGGAGTCAGAAGAAAATCTTAAATGCAAGCATAGGTCAATATGTACATCAAATTAACGGTCTCAAAGAATAGAGAATAATGCCGCAAACCCGGCCTCAAAAGGATGATCGAGTCAAAAATGGCAGGCGATCAAACTTTAAACTAAAATCATATTGCTAAAAACAACAAATGCAATAACTACCGATCCACTCAACCTTTTAAGGTCGGGTTTGTGGCAAATTCCTCAGAATTCAAAGCCCTTTAAAATGATGTATCATATGACGTAATCCAATGAAGTTTTTTCCAAGACTTCCTTTAGGGACGTCCCTAGTAGAGGTCGTCAGGAAAACTGCATTGGGCTACGTCATATGACACATCATTTTGAAGGGCTTTGTATTTCGAGCAATTTGCCACAAACCAGACCTCAAAAGGTCGAGTGGATCGGGAGTTACTGCATTTTTTGTTTTCAGCAATATGATTTTAATGCAAAGTTTGATCGCTTACCATTTTTGACTCGATCATCAAAAAGAGTATGGGTATTTTAAGGGTATTAACAGTTGCAGAGTTTCAATACATACAAAAAGACACATTAAAAGTCAAAATTGGTTGACTTGGTGGGCAGTAATAAGTATTTAACTAAAACACTGCAAATTTGGTTGGCCGCTATTTTGATGACGTCATATGGGGGTGATCCGGACTATTGAGAGAGTGTCTCCCGGTAATTTTGTACATACCATTTGATGTAGAAGCAGTGTAAAAGCTTTTAGACCAGTATCCAGCACTGAAATATTATGGCTCTTTTTGGAGCTATCTCCATGGACTATTGAAATCAGGACAAATTTCATAAATTTTCTTTTACACCTAAACATGTAAAACTGTTTTAGGAAACTTGCTTCATTTTTGATAATGCACACATAGTTTTGAACAATTAGGAGCCACGAATGTAGCACAAATCACAAAACTGTAAATTGTTTACTAACTTAGTGAATGGTCATTTATTAACTGTAGGTTATATATCGATTATTAGCCTACATCAATTTTAAACATCTCTTTAAAAGTCGTCTAGTAAATCTTGACGATAGCTTTGTTTTGGTTAACAATAAAGGACACAATCACGGTATCGTAAAAAAAGATTAGATTTTCGAAATCATAAAAAAAATTAACAACCTACTTTTAATTAAATTTTTAATAATTATTTTCCATTCCACAATGAATAAACAATTGGATCTACTTAATAAAAACGCCATGTTAAAAAGCAAAAACAACCAATTATTGGAATCATCTTCTTATTCCTGAAACAAAGCTTGCCATTATTTTCCATTAAATGAATAATGTATTGAAGGCTACCCATTACAGCTAGTTTGTTTTATCAAATTCAGATGTCCTCTTCAATAGTTGGCCAATTTATTTGCCGTAATTGGCCCGTCGGGTGGGCCGGTGGTGGCGCCGCCGCTGCTCAGCGTCCTCCTGCCATTGGTCGCCATTGGTCGCCATCGGCTGCCATTGGCCATTACCCGGCCCGATACCCGCATTACCGGTGGCCGATAGCTAATGGACGCCGACGCGACGCCGCCACCGCTCTGCCTCATTAATTGGATTTGGCTTGTATATTGCCACCAGCGCGGCGACGGCGACGTATCCCGAGCAAATGCCGCCACTTGCACTGTTCATCTTCTCGATCTAATTGTCGGAATCTAAGTAAATGTAGGAAAAAATGAAAGTGTAACCATCGGAAAGAGGAAAGTAATAACATTAGGATATTAATTTTCAGATAACTCTTTTAAATAAAACCCCTGATTCCTATAGGCTATGTATTGTTTATACTCAAACGTCGTAGGTGTACTTTAGGCTATATAGGTGTTCAATATGTCATAAATTTCCATTAGTATCAGCTTATTAAACTGGAAGGGCAGTTTACACTATTTTAGATAAGACCTGATATAGAATTAAACCTATGTTTAACTTACGTCAGTTATGTTTAAACTTCAGATTACGTTAAGCCCTACGTTGTTCAAGCCAGAGCCTCCCTACAAGAAGATGGTAAGGTGCAGGGAAATTGCCCTATGAGAGTTCAAGATTCAAGATTTATTTGCCTTTAAATATTTAATACATTTATTATTAACAGTATTGATTTCTTTAAATCTTGTAGTGCACTCGATCAGAAGACGACGAGGTGGATGGCCATTTAATTGAAGTATTCCTATGTTTAGCTAAGAGAATAATAGGATTGAGTTAGTAAATAATCGTGTTTGCCCAGTGGTGGAATAACCCTGGAAATCGATTAAATTAAGAGATTTTAAAATCTTGTTTTGTTATCAGCGTTAGGCCCGGGCGAAACAGCTCATGGGATAAAGTCGTCTTTACTTAATTATCGTTGCGTTGGCCATAAGTTTGATTTTATATTCATCAAATCGTAAATAGTCGTGTTAGGCCCGGTGGTGGAATAATCCTGGTACTTAAGCAATTGTAAAATCTTGTTTCGTTATCAGAGTTAGGCCCGGGCGAAACAGCCCTTGGGATAAAATCGATTGGCAATGTCACAAACTAAAACTATAACCTCCTTAGGCTAATATGACTCTGCTGAGCAACAATAAAACAAAATAATTACATTCCAAATGTCATTCAATAACTATTGTGCAAAAAACTGCCACTTAAAAATAAAAAATGAGAAAAATGTTTTAAAAATTGAGAATTTTGGGTAAAAATATATATAAAAGAAAAAAAGTAGTTGATGCGATGTTGCCAAATATATCTAGAAACGTCATTTTATACGATATTACTCATGGCATATCGTAATAACCACTAACTGGTATAAACATAACCACCAATGACAACTCTGTAGGACGAGAGGGGTTTAGGAGGGTGGGGGGCATAGCTGTTAAAATTTTCATGGGATCATTTTCGTGAACCTTACTATAGTTTATGAACCTTTGCTAAATAATTTGAATATTTAACCTTAATACAGTACCTAATTACAAAATGACTTAACTGTTAAAAATACTTAGATTAAATAATTTTAAAAAATAAACATTTATTTTTAAAAAGAAGCAATTAAGCCAATTGTCATTTCCTGCTTATTTAAGTATTATAGAGCAATTGGCGGCCTACACACACAGCCTGGGGTGTTGCCAATCACCGTAGGATATGCAGATTACGCGGCCAACTGCACCCCGGCAACCTTGAACTCTATACCGCTGAGATGCGTTCCCGGGGACGATGCCCCTCGGTGTCGCAACCGATCGACGGAACTGCGCCCACACCGGAGCTATAGACCCTGGCAACAATCAGGAGTCAAGATGCTGGAAGAGTTTTGGTCGGAACCGACGGCGGAAGACTCTGTTCGAGCAATGCGAGAAGTAAAACCGAGCGGTTTTCGTATTCTTAAAGGAGTACCGCAAGGCTTCATCTATAGGGCCCTGTGTTTGCACTACTTATCCTATGAATATCAGTGATTTTCTTTTGTATTTGCCGATCAACAAGATGTGAGAGAGAATCTATGAAAGAAAACATTAGTAGTTATGTACTTTTCAAAATTCCTAAGATTTTGAATCATCGATAATAGCCTACTAAACGTTACTAATGTAATGAAATAAATTTTTACATTTAGGCTACACACATAAATTTACAATTTTAATAAAAGGTTAAATAGTTAAACAAATATGTAAGTAAATAGGCCTACATCTCAAAGATATTGAAGACTTTTATGTAAAACTGAATTTCCAATAAATAATGTATAATATAGAAAATATTTATTTTTAATTTAGTTTCGTTAGTCCTAAAGTTGTATAAGATTGTCTTACAAAGGAAAATAAAAATTACTTCTTGCAAAAGTGACACCATTAAGAGTCATCTTCACCCTTGTAAAAACACTGAAAACATGCGTCCATATTCCCTGTTTCGGACGGTGTTTTTGGATATTTATTAGTAAAATATATGTTTTATTGCAGATTAAGGTTAGATCTAGGTCCCTCATACCTGATATATCAGTAAAAATGAGTGGTATAAGTAGAAACGAATCTTAAAAGTAAGGAATAATATTTTGAGATAAGATGGACCTAATATAATTATTGAACTAAACACTTATTTAGTTCAAAGAAAGTCCGACAAACGGCGTCCGAAACACGGAATAATACCATGTTTTGCATAAAAGCAGTAGGCCCTATGGTTAACAATACCGACTGCGCTACTAGCCCAAAGGTGAAGATGACTCTTAAACAAATTCATTGCTTGGGAGAAATATATGAAACCTATTGAATATGAACAAACAACCTTAAATATATTAACCTCATGAACCTTAATTATAAGAACAATCAGATCAATGGTAATCGTAGCATTTGCATCGTGAATGAATTATTTTGCACTTATTAAGATACCGGTACTATACATATGTTGAAAGAAAATTTAAATTTTATAAACGAACCAAGGTTGTGATGAATGGATTTGGAAACCCTCGATTTTAAACGTAGTCATTTGAGTTTTACCTTTGAAAATACATTGTAAAGATCAACACATATGGAAAGGATTATAGTCATCCGATGGGGAATGGTAAAGATAACAATGAGTCTATCATTAATGGGGACTATTCATGAATTGATGTGTCAAATTTCATCGTCCGACTACAAAGTTTATTATTTTAATGCAGTAGTATAGGCTAAAAAAACGATTTAAAACAGTTCATAAAATAAATTAAGGGACAAACCATAAAACTAGATATTTAGGAATACTATTGCTACGTAAACTATTTTTAAAGTAACTAAATTGAAACAATCAAGATCACTGGTATTCATGATACTAGTCACACACTCGATGCGGTGTAGGCTATATTGAGTGACGTTTACTTGTGTTTTTTGGATGATTGCAGGATCTCTTACGACTTCTCAGAGTTGCAGAGGGAATGTCAAGACACCGCCGCACAGTGGGGTATTTGACTGATCTGGGCGGCCAAAAATGTTTTAATTGATTAAACATGTTTATGGTTACTTATGACAGTCATAATCATAATCATCGCTGCGGCGCGCGCCGCCGTGCCGGTATAGCTCCTACAAACTATGGACTCCTAATATACAGACCTGCCCGATAGATCGAGTGTACGAAAGGCAATTATTCCCATAGTAAAGAATTTTACCACACGTATTCCTCATTCATCCTTCATTCACGTCTTACAAAGTGGTCAAATGGTATTACTTTTGAACTTTCCTTGTATAAAGTATTATTTCTCACTGTTTCAAAGGACCTAGCACGGTTTTATATTCAACACATTTATTATATATTTTTAGAAAGAAGCAAATGTAGGAAAAAAAAACTCCAGTTCACAAGTACAATAAATTTCTTAACCATAATGAATTTTACGTCATCAAACTAGTAAAATATAAGGATTATGATTTTTGATAATGGTTGTTTAGGCTTTGAGTTAATGTAATTATTCACAAATTCTAATACTAAAACGAAAACAATTTCATTTATTGCTATAATATAATCCAATACAATATGAAAACTTTTAACTTTAGAGGTCTCCATTTATTACTTTTGATCAAAATAAAAATAAATAAGGTACGTATAGTTGGGCATTGAGTTGAAGAATAGTATGAATAACGGTAATTCATAAAGTGTAAAGTCTAAAAAAAACCGTTGTTAAAATCTTGTAGGAACGGCGAGGCAGCCAAATAGCCAAACCACGTGCATCTCGCATCAACATTCACAGTGAGGGCCTGCCTCGAGGCATCAAAATTCCTCGTGTTTTCCCATAGGCTGGAATAAGGAAAACAACACTGCTGGACAGTATATTTATGCTATGGTAAAATATTACATCGCTTGAACAAAAATATGTTGATCGGTGAATTTACGAAGAGTTGATTCAACTTATTCACTGAATAGGGTTAGCCTAATTAAGCTGGACAGACAAGTTGTAATATCATAACAATTTTTGTTTTATTTATTTACTTTTGTTTTCTTAGGTGATGGGGTTAAGTCATTTTTACTTATTTATTACATGATTAAATGAAACATGGTTTTACAAGTCAGTGTAATTGGAGTTTATTTTTGGAATATTCAACTCACACTAGAACACGTTCATGTAAAAATTGTATCCCAAATTTCGTATTATTTCGGCTGTGAACCCTTAATTTTTTATGTCTTGGATATATTTTACCACCGGTGATTTCAGAACTATAACTTAATCAGAAACCAAAACCGAAACAAACAAAATTTCAATGACGAAAACAAAAGTGACCGAATGATTGGTTGAGACTGGTTGGTGGGTAGTTACCGTTCGCCCTGGTGGCGCCCTGCTGGTGATGGTGCAGCCCCTGGTACTGGTAGGGCTGGTAGCCGCTGGCGCCTACGACCACCACAACAACAACGACCAGTGACCGCAACATCTCGCCCGCCAATGTCACGGCCACGCCGCCGCCGGCCCGCTATATAACATACGCCCCACCCCGTCACAACACGCCGGCACAACACACAACACACACGGCAGTGAGGATAAGGGGTGGTCAGGGGGAAATCTCTTTAAAGATTAATATAAATTTCTTGTTGTGTCGGTTAATGACTTCAAAAGCCGGTAATGATGGAACGAATTGCTAAATCGTTGAACCAAATTGAGATTTTGCCCGAAAACAAATTAAGTCTACAATGGTTACATGGTTGGTGCTAAAGTTGTATCAACGAACAAACAATTGTTTTTAAAATTACTTTTTAGATTAATCAGATTTTAAGAAATATACATGCACTTAACGGTAATTGTCTGAAGTCGTTTTGTTGTTATTGGGGGTCACTCACCTTGATGAATGATTGTGAAGACGGTAGTGATTGTCAATAAATTGTTAAAGACACACAAAACTTACGAAAAATGACAAAAATTACAATACTAGTAACATTTTTTAATGCAAATTGGGAAACGAATAGTACTATTGTAATTTGTGTGAGTGTGTTTTATGTGTTTTTATCGATTGATAAGAACTACCTTCTCCACAAATTCATCAAGGTGAAAGACGTCCAAAAATATCACAACCACTTCAGATAAAAATACCTCACTCAAGAATACGTCTTTAAAGGATAACGACAGTTGCATGTTATTTATATTTAAACTTCAAAAGCATTAAAATTTGATTTAATTGGATTTTATTGTTGATTCACATCTTGATATTGATAATACATATTCTTATTTCTATAAGGGTTTCGTATGTTATGTCCCTTTTTCTCTCGACCTACTGAACCGATGTTTAAGATTGAGGTGTCATTTTAAAGCTTAGGATATATCGCGTGGGGAATCATAATTAAAAAGGTCATATTGTTTCGTGCTTCGCCCCCCCCCCCCTGGCCATTGATTTATTTCTAGAGGGCGTTTAAAAATGTTGAACAATTTTTAGAATAGTTTCTCTCATACAGAATCATAAAATGCACAATTTGCTCACGGAACTTGAGCAGGACATTGAAAGAAAACACAAATGGCTATAGTAACTTAAACAAATAAATAATTAAGTGTAACAAAACTGTAAGAGATTTTAGTGATTTACATGTTCTAAACTCAGTTCAAATTATTATTTTCTTTTGAGAGACTAGCCCCCCATCCATCAAGGAAAAAATCCTATTGCTTTTTTTAAGAATAACCTCACCATTTAAATGAAAACTACAATTTGTGCGGTTTCCTGATACTACTGTGATTTATTAGTTTTATTTGCATTAAAAACTTTCAAAGCTCTACATTTTGATTTAATTGTGGCCAAAATATTTACACTTTTAGGGTCTCTTTGGATCCTATTGTATATTTAACTTCAGAGAAAAGAACACAAAAGAATCTACATTCTATGAACAAAGTGTATGAATTTAACAGTATCAATACCAATTGTTTCTTTAGATTATAAGGAACTCTTTATAATTACGTTAACGCTTATTATTTCCATTTCATATACCTATTACACACATAGTAGGAATCATACTCGTTAAAGGTTCAGTCACAGATATTCACAATTTTCATCGCATAAACAAAGCCTACGCTCTCAATAATTTAGAAACAAACTGCTGGATCTACAATTCAAACCATATTATCAAAAGACAAAGACATGAAGTTTTCTCGTGCTCTGCCAAGAATTTTCAAAATATTAGTACAGCTTGTGCAAACCACCGCTAGGGGGATCAACCCACGGGCAATCCGAATTTATAGACCATAAAACGATCCAGGACACATAAATTTATTTGCCAACCGCACTCTAGAGGTGGTCCGAGCAATTTTAGCTTCATAAAGTTTCGAGTGCGAATCCTCTGAGACTAGTTACTGTAGGCCTATACATGGAATATTCACGTTACATACCCCGAAGCAACAAAGTCTGAGGAGCCCGCTCATTATGCAAAAAAGTAACTGTTGCCAAAAAACCTTAGTTATTGTGATTTACGATTCAAGGTAGACGCATTGGCATATTTTAATTAATGTGCACTCCCTTATGGTTCGCCAGAGATTAGGGTCCTTCTGTTTGCTTACGGCTGACAGGCCTGTATTAACTGTGGTTAATGATTGAACTTGAGAAAAGGTCGTTAGTAAATCTTCCCTTACACCTGCCTTGGTCTGAGGTAGGTACTGATTATGCATCTTTGAAGAGATTCATCATCAATTGATAGTGAGCAGGTTAAAATAAAAAACCCAGTTTCGCTTTATTAATTTCAACAGTAATCGTTGGGATTTATGTTTGTTGGAAAAAGATGGGAGTCCAAATTTATTACTCAGTCAAAAGGTGTAAAAACACCTCCAAATGCAATATTTAGCTGATTTGTCCAATGTTTGGCAAGTTAATAAACAACGTTACATATTTTTTGTTTAATGCTCATTGTTGGTGATGGTGAGTTCATGTTATTATTTAGTAAATGATTGCGGACATTCTCCGTCACTGATTAGTAAAAACAAATTCACGACGTTTCGGGATATGTAATCTGAAAACGGGATCAGATTCTAGAATTCGAAACGTCATGAACCGGAATTTGATTTTACTAATTAGTGATGGAAAATGAATGCAATAATGTAATAAATAATAAAAATGTTATAAAGTGCCGTGCTATGAGAAATTAATAGTTCTGCATAGAAGAAAGAGACTGTGCAAATTATTTTGTGGTTATCGTATCAATCATACAAGAAAATATAAATGATTCATTGATACTTGTTTTTCTTAAATATGTATTTCAAAATTACTATGACCTTTTTAGTAGGTATAATAAAGCCACACATAAAAGTTGTGAATAAAAACACAGCATTGTATTCTTTTGTTCTTTTTAAAAACTAACATTTTCAGATGGCATATCTCTGAAAATGAAAAGCATACCAACCGCGGGCTTACCCTGATTGCGCACAGCGGTCAAGTTTTTGACGAGGGTCAGTTTTATGGCCCCCCGAGGGTCGAGCATCATTGCGCACACGGTCAGTTTTGCCCGACCCTCCTCGGCGGCGCCGCACCGGCCGTTGGGCCGCTCGCCCCGAAACCAAAGATCATTTACATGAAGAATATTAAATTAAGTGGAGATATAAAACTCTGTGACCACATAATATTGTCTGTCCTTTTAAAACAATTGTATTCGTTTTTTTAAGAGAAATTATTTTACCCTTCGTTAAAACGTTTGTAAGTGAAGATTTTTTCTAGACAGACATGATTATTTTCTAGATAATTAAAATTATTTTTTAGTGTCTGGATTATTTTTCAAGATATTACCCGTTTGTTCTATATAATATTGTAATTTTCCTAACAGTTTGCCATAATTAGTAACACAATCCTTTATTTCTCTTTATATTTTATTGATGCTGCAATATAATATATAGTACCAGGTTAACCAAGCCTTGCTCGTTGGTTTTACTTCACTTTTGTTATAGTGCCATGGTAAAAAAGCAATTCAATTTCCACCAACGAGATTAAATAGATATAGAGTGCTCACCACATGTTAATTTTGTGTCCCTTTTTGATTTTCGCCATTTTACCCATAATTCCCGCCGTTTCCTTGGCAACCATCCCCCACTTTACTCTTGTTTCCTTGGTTACTAGTTTAAGCTATTCTGCTTTGTCGCTACAAGCTTCAAAAATTACTGATGATATTTTTAAAACATATGTTTATTTGTTGTTTGTTTTTAAATTAGTTTGATTTGATGGTCTGTGAGCAGGCTATTGAAGTTGGTTACCATAGAAACGTATGAGTAAAATGGTAAATTACTGTTGGAAAAGTGTAAACAAAGGACTGGTTACCAAGGAAACGGCGGGAATCGTGGGTAGTATGGCGCCAGTCAAAAAGGGACACTTTTCCCTATCTGGTGAGCACTCTATATCTATTTAATCTCGTTGATTTCCACCGACAACCAATCATACCTCATCACAGTTAACAGCTGTTTCAAAAAGTCTGCTTTTGATGTTTCTTTCTTTGTTTACATTTCGTTGTTATTTCGTTGCCAAAATAGCAACCCATAAGACTAATGTTAAAAATTCATTAAAAAAAAAAATAAATTTCTTGTAATGGCTGTTTTATGCTGTATGTTTGTAAATTTTGTAAATATATATATTAAACTTTTACTATATGCTATACCGTGTATCTGATAAAATAACCTTTATATAGTAATAAGAATGGTTTAACCGGCTAAGGCTATTTTCATCGTTATTTTCAAAACAATATCCAATCATTTGTAAACTTATTTGATTATGAAGCAATAATACCTTATTACACGTATAGTTATAACATTTATGCATATATGTCACACAGTAATTATAAAATAAAGTTTATATTGCTAGATAATTATAATTTTGCTAAAATAATATATCCATAAATTATAACTATTATATTAGTGAAATGAAACAATTTGAAGTTTAAATATGCAGCTATGTAAATATATATATAGCATATATATATATTGCTACTCTATTTATTTAACATAGGAACGGGACTACAAGTTTCGTTTTAGACCGTGTGCGCAATGATGCCACCCCCAAGCGGGGCCCCGAATGACCACTGTGCGCAATGATGCCCCGAAGTTTGACAGTTTTCTGACCGCTGTGCGCAATGAGGCTATCCCCCCAACCGCAGCCCATAAATTTCAAAACTGAGTCACTCCAGAAAATTTGCATGAAAAACTCATAAACCCTAGCCCAACAAGGTTCCGAAGTAGCAAATTCATCTTCATGACAAACAACCAAAAACCACATTTTTGTTCCCCTAAAACTCATTTAATTTGAGAATATACTTAGAGCAGGTCAATGAACTTGTGGCATATTTATAACCAGTTGCTTTATAAGTTCATACGACACAGCGAGTGGCGAGCTAAGTAATGGCGACTCCGCGGTATAATATATCAGCCGCGGCCGCTCTGAACATCAGCTGATCCGAATAAATACCAGCTGATCGGAATATAGAATATCAGCTGATTGGAAATTCTACGCCGAATTCCCTTGCTAATACCGAGAACTCCCGGAGCTTCGTGGGAAGTCAAGATTTATTGGCTGTATCAGGGTGGCCGCTGTTGAGATAGGCAGGTGGGAACTGACCTTTGACGCCCTATCGGAACTATTTAAACAATGGGGACACTGTTTTATCGGACAAATCAAAGCGTGTTGTGTCAAATTTTCGAGATAATTTCTCCAGGCCTTCAACACCTGTCAGTTTGGTGAAACTATTTATGTATCTTCCTCTCATCCTCCTACCTAAACGAAAATGAATGAGCGGAAATTTTTCTTATCACAGAAACATAAGTTGTTTAAAAGCTTTAAGTGATTAATGTCCGGCACTAAAAGTAAGTGATAAGCAAGTGTGTAAGCTTTAGACTATTGCAACTAAGAACTTATCAAATTAAATGTTTACACTCTTAAACAAAACCCTATAAATCATCAAATGTGTACAACCCACTTTTTATAAAGTATTTTTTACATAAATTAATAAATTATACAATCCTATACTATAATACGAGGAATTTCTGAAGGGATGTGTGTTCCACGATCTCGAAATCTAGCTGTTAGATTTTGCTTAAACTTTGCATTTAAGAGTGTTTTGGCCCAAAAATAAGTTTAGAGACAGCCTCAACCCCAGGAAAAATCAAATTTGCTCTAAATTTAAGTTTTAAAATCGTAATTTTTAACATTGGTCTTATGGGTTGCTATTTTGGTAACGAAATAACAACGAAAGGTAAACAAAAATAGAGGAACATACATGTTAAGCAGTCTTTTTAAAACAGCTGTTAACTGTGAAGAGGTAATTAAAACCAACGAGCAAGGCTCGGTTAACCTGGTACTTTAAATGATTTCAGTACAATGTTTTGCACTTTCCTTTGCATATGCAATCTTATTTGACGACACTGTCTTGATTTTAGACTGGAATTTCAACCTGCCACAAGAAGTTAATGACCGCGTTCAATCCACCGTTTGTTAAGGCTTGCTGTACAGTATCCGATGTAGTTTACTGCGCAGCTCCATTACGAGTGTTGTACGCAGCCGGAAACATTTAGATTGGTCCAATGTTTCCGCGTGAGTGCCGATCCTACTCCACCTTCTTGTTACAAGACTGCTAGGGAATGTCAAGTGTTTGGTTCAAGGTCAGATTTCGGCTACTCAGTTACATTTTACTGGATGGAACAATGTATAGTCTGATGGTTAGCTTATAACATGACAAAGAACCTACTTATTGAATTTGTGAAAGTAAATGATGAGGCAAACAATTAAAGGATATGAATTATGTTTCAGAATTTTTCGATGTAGTTCAAGTTAGACTGTAAAATATTATTAAATTTTTTTATACGCTTTTGTTGTACAGTAGTAAAGTTCTTCCCCAGTGGATTTTCGTACATTTTTCATAGGAACTGTTCATACAGTAGGGTTGCTAATAAAGTCCATACCTTTCATCAGAAAGTAGGCTATCACACTGTTAATTGAACGAAAATACTCCTGCAGACAGCATTGATGGAGTCTTTTAAATGGCGATACATTTTAGTAAGGTAATATTGATAGCCAAGTTACAAAATAGCAAATGCGTTCAAATTATTAAACTCAGTCAGAGATAGAACTGCCGAGATTCAGATTATGACGTGAACTCTATAGCCACTTGGCTCCCCATGGAGTTTCAAATTCAGTTAGGTCCGTATGGCTGCTTGGTGGTTTGCCACCTTAAATGAATGGAAGAAAAGATCTCAGTCTCAGTGAAATTATTCCTGGACATGATTCCATGCCTTGTAAAGTGGTGGAGCGTACTAAAGGTTAAACAATTTTTGCTAGGTAGGTATATTTATTATTGCTATAATTAATTGTAATAACTCAATTCAATTGTGTTAAAATAGGTTTGTCAAAATCATGACGACTGTAAACGAAGGCAATAAACAGATATCTACTATACGAGGATTTAAGTATGATGTCATGTTTTGCAATTCTCAGTTAATGACCCTCCTGTTACAACACAATTGATGACATGGAGCCAAGAATATTCGTTACTTTAAAATATGCGAGACCCAGGACAGAAGCGGTCGGTGGTATCGCGGGGCGATCTCCACGCAGAACACATGGTCCACATCCGAGCTGGGATCAGCAGTCCAAGACCAGCGTGGACCCACAGTGTTCCATGGTGGTCAGCTTTACGACTTGATGAAATTGATACGTGTAGATTTTAGTTCTTTGAGTAGCATACTAATTTCACACAGTAGATTAGAATTTATAGTAGCTATACCTAATGAGCACAAAGGGAGAAAAGTTTCTTAAAGTGTTAGACCACACAATATTGTTGGTATTTGCATTGGTGGTAGCTGGAAGAGGACGTTTGACTGTTTCATTGCTTAAAGAAATAGCCCAGCTTCAAATTGGGCCAGTCCAAAAAGGGTTTTGTCGCAGGCAGAGATCTTTATACCGGTCAAACGGCTCTTTAAAATACAGTAAAATCGATTTGGAAATGTTGTAAAATCCTACGCAGACAACCTTCTGGTATATAATTTGAGTGAAAAATGACTTACTTAAGAACTTGAAAACGGCTGTCTAAAGCCATAACATTTTTGATTCAGTCTTTTTTTAATGAGTCCAATAACATTCACGAGGAGATGCAGTCCAATGAAAATAAGACATCCCTATATAAAGGTGATTTTAAACGATTTTATTTTATTTGATTTTTATTCGAGTTTCTTTCGTAGTCTTAACGTCACAAGTTGGTCACAACTGATCACAAAGATGTATGTAGACAACTAATTACGCACATTTGATTCGGTTCTTATTTAGCCTAAATTAAAAAAATGACAATATTTTATAACACCTGGGATCCAAGGGGACTCTTCTTAACTAATCACCAGTTAGGTGTAGCACGCCCCTTGCTGGGACCCTCATTAACCCGCGTGTACCTGTCCGAGTGTAAGAGCAAGGCCAGTGTTTTCCACCGATGCGTTTGTAGGTTTTGCTGTCTTTTTGCCAAAGGCGTGACTGGTGGAAGCTCTATGTTATCTCAACTATGCTAATTTTCGTATCGGTAAATGTTGATTACCAATTTGTATACTTGTTCTCAATGTTTTATTTTTATTTATTTATTTATTTAAGCAGGACATTTATAAAATATTCAACTGATTCCATTACTATGGAAGACTGAGAAATACGGTTGTGAGGAATATGAAAATAATAATAAATATTATTATTTTACTGATAAAGTTGAACAATGCATAGGAGTTTACACACTAGAATTTCAACGATTTTTACTCTTTACTACTTCACATTTTTCCCTCTAGATTCGTCTTTATTTATTTACCTCCCAGCTTTTCCTGTAGGACTATTATTCTTTATAGTTGCAGTATTTTATCTTCTTGGATTGTTTCTTTTCTTTCTTTTGCCTTTCTTCTTCCTTCTTCTTTCTTTAAGCACAACGTCTTCAGACTGATCCCAAAGACGTACCAACATCAATGTGATATTTAACAAAAGAAAACAAAGCTCTAATCGTAGACCCAACTATAAGGATAGAAACAGGGAAAAATCAAGTAGAAGATGGATCCAATAACAGTCCATGTTTGCTTACGATGAATTTCTTTTCAGTTGCAAGATCCAAGATTTTTTACGGTGATTTTGCTTGAGAGGTGCAAGGTCCAAGATTGCCTTAAGCTCTATGCGCTTATGTGAGGTGCGAAATAAAAAATTTCAGACGATGAGTGAGCATACGAGCTTGCTGCAAGTCCATGTTTATCTAAAATGAGTGAGCTCGTTAGGTGCAAGATATTCGACGTTGGTGTGTATGTGAGGTGTAAGGTCCAACTTTGCCGACGATGAGGGCGCTTGTGAGGTGAAAAGTCAATGTTTCGTTGGCCTTCTCACACTTGTGTGTGAGAGGTGCAATGTCCACGTTTGCCGTCGGTGCGTGCGTCTGTGTGGAGGCGTTGCTGTAATGGCTACCGGTTCGATTCATACCCTGGGGCCCGCCATTACACCTAACTAGACCAATGGTTATATTCCACACAAGCTTTATGGTATTGCAATCAACGCCCGGTGAGAGAGCACATTGTCGCTTGGGTAAAGTATATGCTGTATGGCGTCGCATAGCACATGCCAATGGGCTAAACTGAGCATTACGTCATAGTTTAGTTAAAAGGTAATGTTAGTCTTTGTATAAAATACTTGGCTAAACTATTGAAAAGCTAATAATATCCTTAAAACCTGCACTTTAACTAAATATTAGCTCAGATAGTTTTGTGTGAATTCAACCATCAAATATAAAACTATCACAGGAACACCCACAATCCCTACCATTTACTCACTACTGATACACACCTAACACTACTGATACAATCACTACCAGTTATCCCATTGTTTCAGACACTTTACCAGTATTTTGAATTAATTTTGTTATTTAATTACTCCAATACTTACAAAAATAGATTTCAAATCAAATACTTTTAGCGAATTTCCCTATAGGGAATAAGCTATTAAGGTAGTAGTCATGGTAAGACCTCAGCCCGGGACCATGTTACTTTTTCATTTTGAGGTCCCCAGAAGCAAAAAACACCGTTCGTTCATTTTCATATATATATATATATATATATATATATATATATATATATATATATATATATATATATATATATATACAGTATATCTATATATCTATATATGTGTCCGTGGTACTGATAACTTTTGAAGGGGACCTCCAATTTTGATCAAATTTTGTATGAATGTATAAGACCAGGTCTATTTTGATGAGTTTGCGAACCAGTATGATCGGGTTATGGGAGCGGAGTTTTATGGGGTTTCAAAGGGGTCAAAAATGGGTTTTTGGCATTTTTTGAGCATAATTTTCAAAATTCAACAATTTTAACTAAAACCATTTAAAAGAGCTTAAAAAACAAACAATTTAGTATTTTGAATTTTTAACTTGGCTTAACAGGTTACGGAGAAAAGCCAAAAATGGGTTTTCCATGTTAATCTTATGGGAAATCAACAAAACCCTGTATCTCGTTTATTTATTGGAATAACTTGATAAAATTTGGTATGTACATTCACTTGGTAGGGTTTAACTGATGTTTGCTTACAGCACCCATATGGCGGCAAACCTACGTACTCACTCCTATGGGGTTTATGGGGAAAATGAAAAGACCACCATAACTTAATAATATTTGGTATGTACATTCACTAGGTGGGGTTTAAATGATATTTGCTCACAACACCCATATGGCGGCAAACCTACATACTCACCCCATGGGGTATATGGAGAAAATTAAAAAGCGCTGAATATTGATACTGTTTGATATTTACCTTACGTAACTATTACATTTCCTAACAAAACTAACATTTTCTAACAACATCAAATGGCAGCAAACCTACATACCCATTCCTATGGTGTTTATGGGGAAAATACAATATCTCAAGATTGTTTGGAAATTCGCTGAGTACGCAGGTGTGCTGCGACGGGGGTATTTAAAAGTAAAGAACCTTTTACGAAATACTAGAGATTCAATCTTCTTCATAAAGGCTTTACCACCAAACTAAACCAGTTTGTGAATCACTGTCCAGACCTGGATTCCTGGAGATAATTGAGATCATGTCCCATAGCACGCAGTCCAAAACAAAAAGAGCTGCTGGTTTTCCCAGTTCTTTCTAACGACTAACCGACTATTTTTATCGCAAGAATTCCCGACAGAAGGAATCATCGAATTAAGTAGCCATAAGAACAGTTTAATTAATCCACAAAACATCTAATTACTGAGTTCAGGTGAACATTTTGAACTACTGTAATTGCATTACGATAATACCATCATGCATTCTAGGAAAACTGTGTTTTTCGCCATTCCTGTATGTAGGAAAACACGACATATACGAATAAAATTAAATCAAACTTATTTTAATTAATGCTGTATAAGGTTTTCCAAATTTGAAACAGGCGTATGCCCAGCTTGACTATTTAGGATCGTAAATTTGAGATTACATAGGCTCATGAATTTTAGGTTTAAACTGAAGGACTTGTTAAAGGAGTATATACTATCATACACCAATTTACTATAATGTATCGATCCACTAGAATTAGGCAATTTAAAATCAACAGAATCACTTACACCAATCCTAATGCAATTGATTACTCTAAATAGTTACAAAAGAATACTTATTATTGTACAATAATATTTTAACATAAAATACAAGGCCTTTACTTATTATTTTCAACAATATATTTTACTGGACGTTATTCCTAACAGTTCGTAGATTTTGTAAAATTTGGAGATGTTTGTAAAATTTATAGAATATTTCAGTAAATTTATTTTGACAACTGGTATCAAATAATCGTGTAGTTGCATTAACCGAATGCGGCGTACTTTATCTGAGCGGTGAGATGGGCCTTTGTCGCGGAATTCTCGCCTTTGGCTAGGACGGACGGGGCCGGGGCCTGAGTCACTAACCTGCCACGGTGTCGGGATCCATATTAAGAGGATTATTTAGATCAACGTCATTTCGTATTCGCCCCCCCCCCCCCCCACTCGCCCACTCCCCACTTACCGAGAGGACATTGAAACCAAACACAGCCCCAGGCAGTTCGCAAATGGAATTTACACTTTTTTGTTCGTTATGTAACATTTCAATTTACTAATGCTATTCAAGTTTTATTGAGTTTTTAAGATAAAAATGTATTTTTTTATTACAAACCAATGAATAAAAAGATAGTTATATTTTAGAATAACTGATTAATATTTGGTTCCCTCAGGGGCAGTGGGCTTTCCACTGTACGGGTGTTTCTTGGCAACCCCGGGGTACCTGAGCCAAGCTGTGAGACCCTCCTCACAGTTCTTCCCGAGCTAGGGCCTTTCTTCTCATCTTTCAGGTCTTAGCTCACCGTCTTTATTCTTTCCTGAGCTAACCTTGCTCACCTTCTTGTTTTCGACCCCGAATCAAGGGTGTCTTTCCACCTACTTTCGACCGGCGCATGCTGGGGGGTCCTGGGAGTGTCCCTGTTGTGTTGCAGGGACTGATGTGTGCCTCGCACTGCCGATGGTCTCCTCCAGTGTGTCGTCAGAAGCCAGCCGCTTCGGACCTTAGTCAGGGAGTGCGGCATGGATGCAGGGATCGGACTCTGCATTGCCACGGTGCGACCCCCAGCACGTCCGGCACATTTTGTGTATCGGTGCTGGGCAAACGGAGGTTCGGGCCCCGGAGTCCCGGGGTAGGGGTGTCTTATCTCCTACGGGGGGTAGACCTCCGAGGGTGTACCCGCTCTCGACCGATGAAGGGCCGCCTCTTGCCGCACGATGCGCTGGTGAAACAAAAGTATGGATTTTAAAATGCAAAACACGAACGATGATGAGATAGAGCAGGCCGCCTTTAAGCGCAGCTCAAGACTGCAGAGGTCTCCGACCTTGAACACTGGAACGCCGACGAAGGGTATTAAAACCACCCCCCCGCCGATGCCATTCAAGGCTCTTGGTGGTGTCGGATCGTCGTCCAAAACCGGACAGAAGAAGGAGGAGATCGGTATGGCGATGGAGGTGGCCGAGCCGGCAACACCATTAGCCAATATCCAAGGGATTCCTCCCAGGAAGAGCCCTCTTCGTGCGGCATTCGAGCTGCAAATGCTTCGTCAGCAGCAGGACGACGCCCACGAGGAGGAAGACTCACTTCTGAAGAAGATGAAAGCTCTTTTGAAGGAGATGGCCAAGGCCCTCTTAATTCAAAAGAACGTGAACAAGGCGATAAAAGAGGGGATCCCGAAACTCGAAGATGCTCTAGAAGAAATCGAGGAATGCCGGAAAATCAGGCTAAAGGCAGTGAAGCAGGAGCGCGATGTCACGAACCGAGTCATCTCTGCTTCGCCTCAAGCTCACCTGGCTGAGTCCCAGACTCAAGCCAGAAAGCGAAAGAAGAGGCAGAGCGGTTCTTCGCCTGGAAGCCCTGAGCTTGTCGAGGTGGACTCGGTGCCGAGACCGGTTTTTGTCACTGCGGCATCGCAGACATCTCCTGTCCAGGCTACTGAATCCGCCCCGGGCGCTGCCGTGATTCCAGCGGCTACTCCTGCAGAGTTTCCTGCTCCGGCGGCTAATCCTGCCTTGGCAGCAAACTCTGCCTCAACACCTTTGGGGGGCTGGAAGACGCGCCTGTCTAAGAAAGAAAGGAGGAGGCAGAAGCAAGCGGAGGCGGCTTCGAAAAGTGCGTCGAGGGTGGAGCGGACGCAAGTCTCGAAACCGGTTGGGGAGGCCTCTGGCAAGTCTGTCAGAAAGCCTAAACAACCCAGGCCTAAGAAGCCCAGGACAGAGGCAATCTTGATCAAGCCTTTAGGGGGGCGATCTTTTGCCGATGTTCTGGGTCAGATTAGATCGCAGGCCAAACCGGAGGAGACCGACACCGTTATCAAGTCTATTCGGCGAACCCAGAACGGGGATGTCCTCCTCGAACTGGGGAAGTCGAGTGACAAGATCGGTTTTGCCGCTTCCCTCAAGACTGCACTTGGGGACAAAGGCTCAATCAAGGCCCTAGAACCGAAGTGTTCGGTCGAGATTCGGGACCTTGATGCCCTCTCCACCGAAGAGGAGGTGACCCGTGCGATCCAGGTGGCACTCCCGGAGATACCAGCTGATGGAGTGAGGGTATGGCTAACAAAGCCCAACCGAAGTCAACTCCGGATGGCTGTTGCTGAAATGGGCGAAAAGCACGCCAATAAGCTGCTTAGCCTTCAGCACCTCAGAGTCGGTTGGGTCAGTTGCAGGCTCAAACGGAGGGTGGTAGTTTCGAGATGCTTTCGCTGTCTCGGTTTCGGCCACTCCTCCCGAAACTGTAAAGGGCCCGACAGGAGTGCCAACTGCTTCCAGTGTGGAAGCCAGGGCCACAAACGCAAGGAATGTTCCTCGAGCCCCTCCTGCTTCCTCTGCAAGGATTCAGGCTCCAGTGCCCTCGGTCACTTACCCGGGTCTGGTCAGTGCGGTGCCTTCAGAGCCGCACTTGAACAGGCAAAAGGCAGCGGCCGGTAATTCGCATCCTCCAGGCCAACCTTCATAGATCCTGGGGAGCTGATAACCTTCTAGATCAGCTCGCCCTAGAACTTGGTGCTGACGCGCTCCTTATCAGCGAACAGTATCGGGACAGAGACCCAAACATTTGGATCTCGGACAGCCTCGGTACTGCTGCATTTTGGGCACGTAATACACGAGATGTCTTGGTGCGGAGTCACGGGCGCGGCCGAGGATTCGTCTGGGTTCGGTGTGGGGACGTGACTATCTTCAGTTGCTACCTCACACCCAACGAGGCCGTCCAGGACTTCCGCGACAAGATAGATAACCTAGAGGAGTGCGTTCTCGGCACCACCGGGCATGTCGTCGTTGGTGGCGATTTCAATGCCAGGGCCGTCGATTGGGGAATGCCCTCTACCAACTCCCGGGGGAAATACATCCTGGATTTCATCGCCAGGGCCGGTCTTGTCGTCCTCAACCAGGGCGACACACCTACTTTTCGGCGCCCCGGGCAGAGAGGCACGATCCCAGATGTCACCTTTGCGTCTGAGTCGCTCCTTCCGAGGATCTCTGGCTGGAGGGTTGTGGAGGACTACACGGGTAGCGACCACCAATACGTCGTGTTTGACCTGCATGATCAGGCAAATCGTCGAGTTTCCGCATCTCGGGAAGGGCCACGCCGGTGGAACACCAACAAACTGGACGTGGTCAAGTTCACCGAAGTCATCTCTCGGGGAGCGCAGGGGAATCCTGGTGAGGCTGGGGCCGAGGCACTAGTAACATCCACGATGGAACTGATCGTCTCGGCCTGCGACCAGTCTATGCCGCGAAGGAAACCCCGACGCGACAAACAACCCGTTTACTGGTGGACTGAAGAGATTGCGGAACTCAGAAGAACATGTTTAAGAACTAGACGAGCCGCCACAAGAGCGAGAATCCCCGCAGACAGAGTTCGTAAGTCGGAGGCCTATAAAGCTGCGAGAAAATCTCTCCGCCAGGCGATCAACAGGAGCAAGGCGAATAGCTGGAGGAGACTTCGTGACGACGTTGATTCCGACCCCTGGGGCCTGGGTTACAAACTTGTAACACAGAAACTCGGCGCCCGCTCTCCACCTTCCATCATGGAGGGCGCCACCATGGGGAGGATCGTCGCTGCGTTGTTTCCTGAACATCCACAGCGACCGCCGGTTGACTTCGGACGGGTAGAGGACGTTCCACTCTTCACTTTCGAGGAGCTAGAAACCTCCGTTCTCTCCCTGAAGAGCAACAAGGCTCCTGGCCCGGACGGGATTCCCAGTGAGGCTTTAAAGAAAGCATTTTTAATCAACGCTGACTTGTTGATGAGAATGTACAATGCCTGTTTGGTAGAAGGGGTGTTTCCGGCTCCCTGGAAAACAGCCAGGCTTGTACTGATCAGCAAGGGCAAAGGTGATCCCGAGCTGCCGTCGTCCCACAGGCCTCTCTGCATGTTGGACACGGCTGGAAAGCTGTTCGAGAAGCTGATCCGTTCCCGCCTGACTTCTGCCGTGGAAGCTGCCGGGGACTTATGCCCCCGTCAGTACGGCTTCAGAAAGGGACGGTCAACGATCGACGCTGTCACCGAAGTTCAGAGAGCTGTGGAGAGAGCCGAGAGCCACAACCATTTCTCCCGCCGAGTAGTGCTTCTTGTTACGCTTGATGTCAAGAATGCCTTCAACTCTGCGAGGTGGGTCGATATGCTGGATGCGCTTCGCAACACCTTTCGTATTCCTGCATATCTGTTGCGGCTCATCGAGGATTATCTACGCTCTCGAAGCCTGATTTATGACACGAGGGACGGAACGCGGACGATGGAAGTCACTTCTGGTGCCGCACAAGGTTCAATACTCGGCCCGGATCTCTGGAACGTTGCCTATGACAGCCTCCTGAGGTCCGAGATGCCTGAGGAAACCACTTTGGTTGGGTACGCCGATGACGTCGCAGCTCTCATTGCTGCACGCAACGTTGAGCTGGCCCAACTGAAGTTGAACCGAGTTATGCGGGTGGTCAACAACTGGATGTCCGATCACGGTCTCTCACTTGCTCTCAGTAAGACGGAGATCGTGATTCTCACGAAGAAGAGGATCGACACCGTCGTCCCGTTTCGAGTGGGAAGGGAGGTGGTCACATCAACTCGTGCCGCCAAATACCTCGGGGTTATGGTGGACACCAAGTTAAGCTGGAGGGATCAGATCTTCCGTACGGCGGATAAGGCCGCTAAGGTAGTGACTTACCTTAGTAGGCTGATGGCCAATGTCGGGGGTCCCCGATCCAGCAGAAGACGTCTGTTGATGTCCGCGGTCCAGTCCGTGCTTCTTTACGGGGCAGAGGTGTGGGCAGGCGCTCTAGATAAGGAGTGCTACAGGTTGCGACTCGCCCGGGTTCAGCGTCAAGCTGCGCTCCGAGTGTGTTCCGCCTACCGGACAGTGTCCGAGCCTGCCGTCCTGGTGGTCGCCGGAGTCATCCCTGTCAAGCTCTTGGCAGGGGAGAGGAAAGCGATTTATCAGAGACAAGGCGAGATCGGCAAGGACACGGCAAGAACAGAAGAGCGCTCCCGAACCTTCCAGCAGTGGCAACACAGCTGGGAGCACGACACCCGAGGACGATGGACTGCGCGACTTATCAAGCAGGTCCAACCATGGGTGGAACGGCGGCATGGGGAGGTGGACTACTACCTGACCCAATTTTTCACAGGTCACGGCTATTTTCGGTCGTACCTGAACCGGATGGGAAAGACCGGTTCACCGGACTGCATTTATTGCCCGGGTGTTCCCGACGATGCGGAACACACATTCTTCCGCTGTCCCCGTTGGGAAGGGCCCCGCCTGGAGGCCACACAAATCTTTGGTGTATTTTCGGTGGACTCGGTCTGCCAAAAGATTTTGGAGGATGAGGGCAACTGGGATTGTTTGTCACAGTTCGTCCGGGGCATCCTCCTGGAAAAGAAAACCGATCTGGACCGCGAAGTGGCCCAGATCCCTTGATCGAGCGGCTGGATAAGGAGCGAGCCCCACGGGCGTAAGCCAAATTTAGGCCTAGCCTGACGTAATGTGACAAACAATTCCAGGTTAGATTCCTAAAGAGTAGAGGAGGTTTTTTAGTGGGTAAACCCGTTTTTTGGGGAGCCCCACACTACAGGCTGGCCACCTGTGTGCGTAATGCATTTTTCCGCCTCTCCCTCAAAAAAAAAAAAAAATTAATATTTGGTAGACAAGGACAGGTTGATGTTAAGTGTCAACTAACTAGAACCAAGCCACATTGATATTTTAATGATTGTATAGCAATTGTATATTTTATGCCGTATCTTTATATCACCAAAATGAAATTAAAAAAATTAGTTGAACTGCATCAACTGTTGTGTTGTAATTTTTTAAGCTTTTCATATCACAACTGTTGACTAAAGATTTACATTCTTTGCATCTTTTACCAAACGTCTGCTTACTTTTACTTACACAACTCCCTGATAATTTTTGTGTAAATATTGGGGAAAATATCTTTTAATTTTAATGAGCATTTGGGAGTATAAAATAGTAGTTTTCATCACTAGGAGCAAAAGTGGGTCTTTTTGGTGCGCAATCGTGTTTTAAAAACGAGGCGCTGCCGAGTTTTTAAAAACGATTAAGCATCAAAAAGACACTTTTGCTCCGCGTGATGAACAACGTTTTTTATCATAATGCAAAATTAGACTTTTGATCGTTAAAAATATTAACTATTAAGTTTTCGAGGTTATACTTACAAAGTAAGTAATATGCAGTGTTTACATTTCTGTTATTTACAAACAATGCTCTTTATAACGTTTGAATTTCAAAATTCTGCTCCTCAACATTAATAAATCCTATACTCTTATACGAGCAATGTTTGCTTGTTTGCTTGCTTGCTTGCTTGCACAATTATCTCAAAAACGGCTCCGACGATTTCCTTCAAATTTTGGAATATGGGGGTTTTGGCCACCAGAAATCGATTGGAGCTGGTCCCATAGCTGGGAAAAATCCGGTTTTCGCGCTAGAGCCCTTCAAAGATCCCATGTTATCCTTATGGAAATTTTTTAACTGAACAAAAATCAGCTGATAACTGTAGATAAAATAAACCAATGTGTTACATCTTTAACCTGTGGTTTTAGGAAAATCACACCAATGTGCAGCAAACCTTCCGCCTGGCGAGTGAGCGGAGCGAACGAGCTTTGTGTGAGAAACGAAAGTAATAATTTTACCGAGCTTAAGCTCGCTGGTACTTAATAACTTAGCTGGTCCCCCTGGTACTTAATAATAATACACTTAGCAAACAGCTGACTTTTCAGTACTAGGACCTGAAAAATTCTCCAGATGATTTTTCAGTCCTAGGACAAAAAAGAATCGGTTTTGGTACAGTTGAGAGAACAAAAAACAGGCTGATTTCGTGCAGAATGATAAAATAGTATATTTCGTCACTAGACCGGAAAGTGGTCGTTATCGGTGCAAGATCGAGTTTCAAGTACGAGGCGAAGCCGAGTACTTGAACTCGATCGAGCACTGATATACCACTTTCGGGCGAGTTACGAACAGTACTTTTCATCATACCACCTTTAATAAATATACAGTTTGGATAAAAACTAATAAATTTTAACCCATATACCCCCTCTTACTTTGTTATTTGTTTATCTTGTATTTGAACTAGGATTTACAACTAAACAATCAGCTGTTTAACATTTATATATTGGAGTCAACGAGGTGTAAGTTACTTTAAGCAGAATAGCAGCGCTAGTGGTGTCAAACATTGGAAGTTTTTTTTCCGGCCTAGTCCCGAAAACCACTGTTTCGAGGTCTAGTCCCGAAAACTTTGTTTACCAACACGTTTATCCAACCCACCGGGAATCAACTAGTATCGATCACAGCTGACCGTTCCGAAAACAACGTTTATCGCAATGGTATGATGAAATAGTAGTTTTCATCACTAGGAGCAAAAGTGGGTCTTTTTGGTGCGCAATCGTGTTTTAAAAACGAGGCGCAGCCGAGTTTTTAAAAACGATTAAGCATCAAAAAGACACTTTTGCTCCGAGTGATGAACAACGTTTTTTATCATAATGCAAAATTAAGACTTTTGATCGTTAAAAATATTAACTATTAAGATTTTGAGGTTATATTTACAAAGTAAGTAATATGCAGTGTTTACATTTATGTTATTTACAAACAATGCTTTTATAACGTATGAATTTCAAAATTCTGCTCCTCAATATTAATAAATTAATAATAATATACTCATCAAACAGCTGACTTTTCAGTACTAGGACCTAAAAAATTCTCCAGATGATTTTTCAGTACTAGGACAAGAAAGAATCGGTTTTGGTACTATTGAGAGAACAAAAAACAGGCTGATTTCGTGCAGAATGATAAAAAAGAAATTATGTGTATGTCATAAGTATCCCAAAATCAATTAGGCCTACACCAGATTGCGGAAGCAATTTTCCATCTTGAAGTTAGACAAGCGATTTAGATAAATCTTTTACTGATCATAATAGATTATTTTGAGTTATTTTTGTGTATCTCTTTTGAGTTATTCTTCATTTTTAACTTCCGGCGGCTTGTTCATAGTTTTCCATATCCAAACAGTAGATTCACACCATGTTCCCAATGACCCAGATCGGTCCGCAGTGTCACTAAATCACTATCTTGAGACAGGGACCTCACATAGTGGGTATTTTAACCTGAATATGAATGAAAGATGAGTGTAGAATGCTTGTGGCGCGATCTTGTAGTCTTGTTACTGACCGACACTCTCCTTAGACAAAACTGTTATATTAATTAACAGCCCGACAGCCAATGGCATCTAGGGGCCTACAGTTTAACGTGGGATCCGAACCACAATTTCGACCTCATATATATACGAATTGGTCTAATTATGAGGATGGTCTCTATAGATGAACTAGTATTCACCAGTGCGGACATTAATCCCCACTAGGGAATATCGCATCCACAAGCCATCGTTTATAACCAAAAAGCTTATTATTCACAATGCGTGACCTCCAAGTAGCTGGATTACAGGACGTCGCCACCGTTCCAGTCGGGCGGTGTGAGACGAGCTTGTTATCGGACAGTATCGGCAGGCTAGTGCAGTGCAAGCCTGTGGAAGTATCAACAGTTTTGGACACATCCGTGGCACAGTTCTGGCACAGTTTACAGCAGCAATGTTGGACGGCGTCCAGTTGGCAGACCGCGGCCGAGGTCAACATCCGGGGATGCGGAATTGCCTACAGTTGCAGATCCACAGCCACACACAAGTGATGCGGATGAGAGGTGGGATCCGGTCACCACAAATAACTGAAATTTTTTAAATCTAGTAAAGGCATATAAAATACTATTTGTGTTAACATGTTGCCTTCTGCCTTATACGTATACTCAGCACTACTTTCAGTCATCTTAGATGATTGTTTTGTCAAGTTAAAAATATTTTTAAACCAAATGTTGATTACAATCCTGCCAACACAACGAGAAAAATAATATTTTAACTAATAATTTACCTTAGTTCATATATTGCCAGTTTTTGAGTCCAGTACATCCTACTACTTTTGAGTCCAGCTTAATCTAGAATATTGCATGTCTTTTAAGTAGTATAAACGAACCGCATTTCAATGACGCCATTTTAATTTTAATTTTGTAAAAGGTTGACAGCCTTTTTATGCCTTTGATTTTTGATTTGTGTGTAGGTGAACAATACTGATAAAAAAATTCTTATGGCCGAAGCCGAATCCAAGACACGATGTCGCTGTCATAGTCCCGAAGTTCGGGGCGCTGACTGCTACACCTCCGACTCATCTTGATTTTGCAGATTTTAAGATTAAGTAAGATTTAAATGTGAGTAGAATAGTTCCTAAATCAAAAGTAAAAAATTTTGAAAACGGCATTCTTTTACACTGAGATTGTTTTAGGTGGTAAATAATTGTTGCAGACTCTATCAATCATCATCTACAACAGAGTTTCTGGCTAGAGCTGGATAACAATGAATAAACCAATATTGTCAATCATAAAACGAC